>CM053762.1:66851464-66903478 GCA_028658305.1 Pachyuromys duprasi
TGGAGTGTCCTGAGGAGAGTGTCCTGAGGGGAGTGTCCTGAGGGGAGTGTCCTGAGGGGAGTGGAGTGTCCTGAGGAGAGTGTCCTGAGGGGAGTGTCCTGAGGGGAGTGTCCTGAGGGGAGTGTCCTGAGGGGAGTGGAGTGTCCTGAGGGGAGTGTCCTGAGGGGAGTGTCCTGAGGGGAGTGTCCTGAGGGGAGTGGAGTGTCCTGAGGGGAGTGTCCTGAGGGGAGGGGAGTGTCCTGAGGGGAGTGTCCTGAGGGGAGTGTCCTGCACCCACGCTCCTGGCTGCAATGGAGTCGAAGTTGCACTTGTGTTTCCCAACTGGAAACTTGAATTGAACAAGAGAAGCAACTAGTTAGCTGTTGAGCACAAGGCATGTCAGGACGATGGCTCCTAAGGAAAGAGAAAAATCGGGTGAATCGTACAGAGCACTCTAGGTTCTGACTAGAAGTGGTTCTCAGAATACAGGCAGAGGGAAGAGGAACCCAACCAGCGAAGCTCATGGATTTCACTGAGTTCAGAAGGGTTCACAGTCCTTAAAGGGTGGAAGGACAGAACTCGTGGAGTGGGGGTACACAGAGAAAGAGCTTCCAGTACACAGCATCTTGAGACTTGAGACCTCTTGAGACCTTACTGACTTCTAGGTACATCACTTGGGGATCCAGAGGGAAAAGTGGACAAGCACTTGAAAACTAAGCAGTTTGTTGGGTTTACACATTCTCCAAGGCACAGAGAACATTTACTGGTGACTAAGGTATTTAGTAGAGGACTGTCAGTATTTAGTAGAGGAATGTCACACTTGACCAGGAAAGCTCAGATATTACCAGAGTGAAGGGTATGCTCTATCCACCCTCATGGTTTTTAAAAGGCTTTGAAAAGAACAAATTGGTCTGGAAAGACCTTAACAGCCTATTAGAATAGAAAACAATAACAAATAAAATCCAGCATTCAATAAAGTAATGGCTACAGTACTCAGCAGCCAGTCAAAATGGCTGAAGATGCCAAGGAGAATGTACCTCAAAGCCCAAAGACAAGCCAGTTGCTTGCACACGCTCAGAATGACAGACTGACAGACTGTAACTAGGAAACAATGATGATGTGGATCAACTATGTCCACATACTGAAAAGAAAGATGGCAAGGATATGATAAGAAAAGAAATTGTTTTGACTCTCTCTGTATGTTGTTATACAGCTGTGACAAAACACCTGTGTCTTGATTTGTCTCCCACAGCTGTGATAAATGTCACAGCCAAAAGCAACTTCACATTACAGACAGTCATCCATGGAAGCCAGGGTAGGAACTCAAGGCAGGACCCTGAAGGAGGAGCTGAGGCAGAGGCCATGGAGGTGCTGCTCACTGGCTTGCCCCATGCCTTGCTCAGCCTGCTGTCTTATAGAACCCAGGACACCAGCCCAGGGATGGCCCCACCCCAGGGGGGTGGGCCTTTCCCCATCCTTCATCAATCAAGAAAATGCCCCTACAGACTTGCCTATGGACCAGTTCCACAGAGGCCACTCAGTTCAGATTCCTTCTTCCCAGAAGTTCCTAGCTGGTGTCAAGTCGACAGAAAACTGAGCTGACAACTAAGGAGACACAAAGTTGATTTTTACTCGCTCATGGTCTCAGAAGTCTCTCGCTGAATCTGGAGTTCTCTGTAAGAAGACAAGTTTAAGAGGAAGAGGATGGGGCAGAGCCGGCCTTCAAGTCACTCCCTAGTGGCCCCTCCACAGGTAGGCCATCCCCTAGCATTGAAGGAAGAACCACTGTGCTAACTTCACACAGTCCTGATCTGATTGCCTCTTAAGGGTTGCCAACAGCCTCAGACCAAGCCTTCAGTGCATCCTGAGAACATTCAATACCCTAATTATAACAAAATTAAAGATTAAACAACAAAGACATGACCCAAACTAGAGTTTTAGGAATGAAAACATAATTTCTCAAATTACATTCTTGAACAGAAAAAAGATCAAAGAATCTGAAGTCATCGATAAAATCTTCTTAAAGGAAGATCTTCTTAAAGGTAATAAACAGGATCTGGTGAATGACTGAGCAGGTGAAAGCATTTGCTGCCAAGCCTAACAATTTGAGTTCAATCCCCAGGCTCTCCTGGATGAGGGTTGTGACTCCCGCAAATTGTCTTCTGACTTCTACATGTTTGTACTCTACATGTTTGTACATGTTCCCCACCCATCCACACACACAACACAGAAATAGATGTAATTTCAAACTAAAATAATAAGCAGAACTACAGTAACCTGTTCGAAAATAAAGCCAGTCTGACATGGGCTGGAGAGCTGGCTTGTGGTTAAGAGAATACACTGCTTTTCCAGAGAACCAGAGTTGGGCTCAGCACCCACATCAGGCAGCTCACAGTCACTGCAACTCCAGCTCCAGGTGACCGATGCCCACACCTATGGCCTTTGCAGGAATCTGTACATACTCAGTATCTAAAACAATAAAGACAAAATTTAAGAACCCTCTAGCATACCTATAATGCTTAGTTCTGTGCATGTGTGCATGCCTCTGTGTGTGTGTCTCTGTGTATGTTTGAGACAGGGTCTCAGCATAGGCTGGCCTTAAGCTCAGATTCACTATGTATTCAGGTGGCCTTCAGTTCCTGATACTCAAGTGTTGGGATTACAGACATGTGTTACTACCCCAGGCCTGAGACATCTCAGGGATGGGATGGGGTTTAGGCTTTTCCTGGTGGCTCCCGAGCTCCCCCTAGTGAAGCTTGTGCCTCTTAGTCTTCATAGTCACAGATTAAAGGAATTGCAGCGCAAGAGCTCCTGAAAGCCAACCCCTTGTTAAAGATTTGACTCTGCACCATCCTCTCTTTAGGAAAGGGGTGTTTGGGTGGAAGCTGAAGAACAGATTCAGGCTGGCGCCTTGAGATCACACCTCAGGGTTCCTGGAAAAGTAGGTAGCATAAACAGTAAAAGTTTCCAGAGAGAAACAGAGCCTGTCAGGGCTTCTAGGCTCTGCTTGAATAGCTGGGCTCTCCATTTCATGAGCTGCATAGTGAAGAGAGGCTCAGAGGTGCCCCGTTAGCTCTCCAGATCACACTGGAGGAGACAGGGTGCAAGATTAAACACTACAGTGCACACAGTTCCAGAAAGTTCTGTCCTTAAGGAAGATCAGAAGAAGAGAGAGGGTGCGGCCAGCCTGAAGGGTCAGCTGAGGTACATAGCTGTCCAGAGCCCCTTGCAGACATCCTTCATCATGCCACACAGATAAGTGCTGGTCCTTCCTTAGGACATTTGAATAGACATCTTTGTCCCTAAAAGACTTTAATCTGATGATGGCATTCCTGTTGTTTAAACTTCCAGTGGACCTGGTTTCTTTCAGTAGAGCAAGCTGTCTTCCTGTGCAGCTGCCCTCATCTTCCCTTCTTTTGTTAAATACTGAGGGCGCCTCTGACCCTGCACTTCCCCAGCCCTGCACTTCCCTGTCCCTGCACATCCTTAGCTCTGCACTTCCTTGTCCTTGCATTTCCCTGTCCCTACACTCCCCAAGCCCTGCAACCAGAAGAGTGGATGGTGTTCTGAAGCAGAACTTTCTGGTTTCTTTGAAGGGTCAGTTGAGTCATGTGATGTTTTGCTAGAAGCTGGCTTCTAAGAGGGCACGGTGATGTTTTGCGGTGAGCTGTCTTGTGTGAGGGGCATAACTTTGGCCAGCTGAGAACATCCTGACTCTGAGGAGAGGAGATATATAGGAGACCACAGACAGGGAGACAATACTGTTTGGATCGACCGACATCACCATGCTGGTCTTCGTGCTTCGACACTTGACTTCGCTGAGAGAAACGTTCCAGGGAACTTCTCCGGGCAACCCAACTGAGCCTTGTGGCTTTCACTGACCTGTCCAGATCCTCTGAACCATGCTGAATTGTGTTGCTGCTCGGTGTTGGCCTTTGGACTGGACTGCTGGTATCTGGACAATGAAGAGTAGCCTCACTCCAAGGAACTACGTCTAAAAAGGTCCACAACCCCCTTTACTTAATAACCTTTTTTCTCCCCTACCTCTAGTTAGTGAGTGGAAGGGAAGTAGAAGTGTTGAAGAACCCTAATAAATTAGATTTAGTGAAAAACCTAAGCCTACAGTGCTTTCTTGCTGACGCACAGAATGGTGAGATGGAAAAGAGGAAAGGAAGCGTGAAGTCAAACCCGGCACTCTGTTCTGGCCATGCCTTTGAGCTGTCTGCCTGGGAGACACAATTTCAAGTGCATGGTTTGATGCTAGACCCTGACAGGCCAGGTCTGCAGTTGAGTGATGGAGGAGTCTATACAGGGGGTGGTACCATCGGAACAGGGAAGGACCACTGATCTGAATTTGGTGTTTCTTATGTTAGTATTTAAATACATGGAGATTAGGAAGACTGCTGTTGAAGCTAGCTAGCATTTGAAAGTGAGAGGAGAGACACAGAACTGACCCCAGAAGAATGCTAATAGAAAGCAATGGCTAAGATGAGGCACTAAGTTATAAGATGGGAGACAACCTGTGAAGGCAAAGGCGGTAGCCACCACCCCTCACAGTGCCCGTAAACTTGAACAAGTAGCTACCAGCAACAGAACCAAGAAATCTGGGCCCAGGGGTCTTCTCTGAGACTGATACTCCAATCAAGGACCATGGGTATAACCTAGAACCCCTGCACAGATGTAGCCCATGGCAGCTCAGTGCCCGAGTGCCCTAGGAAGGGGAACAGGAACTATCTCTGACATGAACTGATTGGCCTGCTCTTTGATCACCTCCCCTGGATGGGGGAGCAGCCTTACCAGAGGAAGACAATGCAGCCAGTCCTGATGAGACCTGATAGGCTAGGGTCAGACGGAAGGGGAGGAGGACCTCCCCTATCAGTGGACTAGGGGAGGGGCATGGGTGGAGATGAGGGAGGGCATGAGGGAGGGGTTGCAGTTGGGATACAAAGTGAATAAATTGCAATTAATAATAAATAAATAAATTTTTAAAAAGAAGAACCTGTATGGATGCTTGAGAGAAAGAAGGGGACTGTCGAGGCAAAGGCCTGACTGAATGGAGGAGAAGGTGATAAGAGAAGAAAATGGAGAAAGAAGACAGAATGTTGCTTTTTTTTCTTATATGTTGACTCTATATCCGAATCTATAGCTGTGACATAAAAAAAAGGAAGGGGGAATTGTTCTGGAGGAGGATGGTCAGAAGAAAAGGGGGGGAAGAAGGAGAGAAGAGATGGGTAGGTGAATAAAACATAAAAGGAAGACACAATTATACACACACGTAATCTGCTAACTAAAACAACAGTATAAAAGCATAGTAGCTGGAGGAGGAGAAAAGTCAAAGTTGAGAGAAAGCACACGCAACCACAGCTCAGCGAGACAATGAGCCAGCTGGCAGTGCGCACCCTGGGAGCAGAGGGTGATGAGGCCCAGGCTTGCCTCACTGCGAGGCTCCTGCACCATAGAGAAATTCCGCTTGAAAGCTACTGCAACACAGAATTACAGGTGGGTTTTCTACCTGCAGTCTTCTGTCGACCTCTATTTTTAAAAGCTTATTATTTTAAAATCGTAAACACTGAATTGCTTTGTGTACCTTCAGAACATGGTAGCTCACACTGATAATTCCAATGCTCAAGACACAAAGGCAGGAGGTGTGTCTCACGTTTGAGGGCAGACTGTTTGTATAGTGGGTTTTGAATCAGTAGGTCTACACAGAGAGACCCTGCCTCCTAGAATACCAAAACAAAAGTCACCCATCCAGTTCACTGTGAGTACCACATTGCCAATTGGCGCCACCTAGTGTAACATCTCTGTCTCAAATCAATATTTTGACTTGTGTTGCATTTTACAGCTTATGAATCAGCACAAATTAAAATAACTGAGAACGTAAACACCTAAAGGTGCTACCTTTCTAACACTAGACTCTAATTCCTCATTGGCTCACAGCACTGGATACAGCTGGGATGTGTGTTTAGAATAGTACTGTGCACTGTTAGAACTGAGCATGGCCACTAGGCTGTGGTGAAAATCTGAAAGCCATTGTATTGAAACTCAAAACAGCTTACACTTTCAAAAGTAAATAAGAATAAATTATATTTATACTTGTGAATTCAGTAGTAGAGCGAATGAGTTGCTTAGAGTCTTGGGGGTGCCTGGGCCTTTGGTTTCATGCAAAGATGGGGCTCTGGGATAAGAAGAATCATGGTCAGTTTAGACCTGGGTATAGTGGGCTACCACAGTAACCCTGGCACTTGGGAGACAAAGGCAGACATTCTGGTGGGTTCAAGGCCAGCCTGATCCTGCATTCCGAAATTCAGGTCAGCCATATAGAGTGATATATAAAGTGATACCCTGTCTCAAAGGAAGAGAGAGGGAGGGAGGTGGAAAAAGAGGGAAGGAAGGAAGAAAGGGGAGAAGGAAAGAACAGAAGAAAGATTCTGACTGTGATGGGAGGGAGGGTGTGGACGCAACATAATCAGGGTCCTGTTTCATGGTTCTGGATTATTCATATGGAATATATCATGCATGTATTTTGAATTCTAGCATAAAAATCTTTTATAATAGTTTTGAGTGACTTAAAATCTCTGCTGATAGGAGCAGCTGTTCTCTGTTTTTGTAAATCAGGGGAGGGTGCAAGCTGTCACAAATTATGCAGCTGTGTTTCCCAAATTTGGGGGAAATGCATTGGTCAACATGCCCAGGTACAATGGACGAGACTTCCCTGAGAAAACCACCATCATGTTCGTGGCCTCTCCCTTGGCAGGTGAGTGTAATAAGCTTTTAAGAGCATTTGAATACGTATTCTCCTTATACATGAAGTAGGATCATAGGTGTTTGGTTTTGGAGAGTTAAAAAAATGTTTTATGTGTTTTGGGCCTATGCCTGCATAATATGTGCCTGAAGCATTTGGAGGCCAGAAGAAGGTGTCAGAGCCCTTGAAACTAAAGTCACAGGCAGCAGTGAGCAGCTATGTGGGTGCTGGGAATCAAACCCCGGTCCTTTGGAAGCACAGTCAGTGCTTAACCACTGAGCCATCTCCTTAGCGCCTGGAGTCATGTTCATTTTAAAATCACATTTATTTATTTGTTTGTTTAGTGTGTGTGTGTGTGTATGCCACAGGGCATGTGAAGAGCTCAGAGGACAAACCTGCATGAGCAGAAATCTTTTTTCTCCTCCCACCATGTGGCTCCCAGGGAGGTTGGACAGCAGACATCTTTGCTCACCGAGCCATCTCACCACACCCATACTTAGTTGTTTGAAGCAGGAAAAAAAAGGTGTTATTGCTATTTGAGAATAGAGAGGCGGGCCTGCAATTTATAAATACTTTGACAGACTATCTGAGCATTTCTAGCAATTCTAGGGTGTACTAGCAGAGTGCAATATAAATCCCCAAAAGCAGGCAAAAACCAATAACTACCTCTCACTCGGCAAAAGCAGCCTGTGTGAAAATACAAGGAAGAGAGAGCCCACTACAGCATCAAGGAAGAACTACACACTACCTTTAAAATACAGAAATAGAAAGGCTCTATGGCTTGCGAGAGAGTTGGACCACATGTGGGTTTGAATTTGTTTAATGATCGGCTAGATGAAAAGATGAGAATTATATTGAGTTTGATGCCAGGAAACATAGCAGCAGTCATCAAGTATGTTTACCAAGTACCACGTGTCCTGTGGGAAAACTCTGTAATGAAACCTGCTGCTTTTTACAACTGGTGCATAGTGCTTAAATATGTATACATACCTAGTCAAAAGCAGGAAAGAAGCCATGTCGAGAGGGGAAGGTACAAGAGGTCAGGGGAATGGAGGAGAAGAGGGAAGTGGAGGAGCAACAGAAACAAATGATGTTTGCAAATGCCATAGTGACACCGAACACAGTACATGATAGTTACAGATTTTATTTTGAAAAGAAAGCTGTTGCAGCCATTGTATAAGCAACGCTGGGTGCCAGCGCAGGGCTCAGTGGATAATGTGCTAAGCCTGACAGTTGTGCTCAGATTTCCACATGTAGAGCGTAGCATGTCTGCCCCCAACCCGACACCCACCCAAAATAAAAAAACGAATTTTTAAGAGTTTTTTAAGAATAAAAATGAGAAAAATCTGTAATCCCTGTGTTCAAGATGTAGACGTAGAGGATATACAGTTCAAGGGCAGAGAGAGAGGGAGAGGGAGAGAGAGAGAGCAAGAGAGAGAGGGAAAGAGAGAGAGAGTGACACAGAGAGAGAATGAAAGAGAGAGGGAGCCAGAGAGAGGAAGGGAGAGAGAGAGAGGGAGGGGAAGAGAAAGAGAGAGGGAGAGGAAGGAAGAGAGAGGGAGGGAGAGAGAGAAACAGAGAGAGAGAGTGACAGAGAGAGACAGAGAGAGAGACAGAGACAAAGAAAGAGAGAGTAATAAAGAGAGAAAGAGAGAGAAAGAGAGAAAGAAAGAACACCTAAAAAACAATAAAAATGGGGAAGTGAAGAAAACCAGTTACTATACGAAATAAGACACCTCACTCAGGCACAGTGGTGCACACCTGTAATCCCAGCACTTGGGGAGGCAGAGGCAGGCGGATCTCCGTGAGTGTGAGGCCAGCCTGGTCTACAAAGTGAGTCCAAGACAGCCAAGGCTATACAGGGAAACTCTGCCTCTAAAAAAATAAAATAAAATAAAATAAAATGAAGTAAGATGTCTCATATACATTTTAATGTGTCAATAGTCCGTATGTGTTACTGGGTGTGGTGGTGCACACAGAAGTCACAGCTGCTTGGGAGACAGAGGTAGGAGGAGTCCAGGGCCCAGTCTAGTGACAGAATAAGACCCTATCTCAAACAAACAACAGACAATCACTTGTCATTTTAGCTACGTACATTGTGCAGAATGCACAAAGTCTCTTTATCTCTACCAGGTAAAACATAGCCTAATATTTAAAAACAATTATTCACTGTTACATGAAATTCACATACCTGGACATTCTGTAGCTTTATTTGATTCATCAGGCAAGACTTAAAAATGGAGATTATGACACGGACTGCGTGCTGATCTTCAAACCTTTCCAGTTCCATCTGTGCAAAGGGCTTACCATGTCTATGCGACCCTCACGCCTTTCCTGCCAAGCCTTCTTCCAGCCAAGCTACAAGCTTCCCATTGTCATCAAAACCACCTTTTCGCTTGGGCAGTCTGCTTGGCCTGGGACATGTTAAAGTCCCTCCTTTATCTGTCTCCTGGTATTGCTTTGGGCCATTTTACTCTGTGGGCACAGCTTCTCTAAATTCATAGTAATTATAAGTAACGATGCATTTCTTAACAGTAGTGATACCAAGCAATCTGCGTAAAAGTAGCCTCAGTGCACGGAAGGCTGGCTCTATGTTTAGTGTTCATGTGTGCATGTGTGTACATGTGTTTATACTTGTGTGTATAAATGTCTGTTTATTGTGTGTAATCATTTGTACACATGCATACAGGAATGTATATATGTTTGCATGTGAGTTCATATGTATGCATATATGTGCATGTGTACATCTATGTGCACGGGTTTGTGTGCCTGTGTGCATATGTGTTTTGTGCATGAGTATATTTACATGTGACTATATGTGTGTACATGTGCATGTATGGGTATGCCAGCATGTTTATGTATGCTTATACATGCTTGTGTGTATGTCAATATATGTGTATGTGAACATGTATGCTATTGTGTCTATACATGTATGCATACATGTATGTGCACAAATGTATGCTTGTATGCATGTTTATGTGTGTATATTGTGTGTATGCATGTCTGAATGTAAGCATGTGTGCACATGAGTATATACATGCATAATTGTATATATATACATGTGTATATACATGTGTTCATGTGTATGTATGAATGTGTGGCTATATGTGTGCATACCCTTGTGTGTAGATGTGTCCATGTATGTATGTGTGTAGGCATATACACATGTATATGGGGGGCATGTGCATACATGTATATGTTCTTGCGTTTGTGTACATATGGGTGCAACATGGGAGTATACAATTACTTCAGTATGCATGTGTGTACATGTATGTGTGCATGTGTATTTGCATGTTCAGTTTTGGGGCAGAGCTGTTCTTTCACTCTCAACGTTTTAAGAGACTCACAAAGGCTTAGGTGCCAGCGTTTTGTGAAGTAATCTCTAGTTAGTTAACTAAATCTGCATCAAAGTACATTCACGTGTGAGCAGGCAACCTTGGGGTGTGCGATGAACTCTGTGTCACAAAAAATGTGAGCAGGCAACACTGGGCTATGAAATGAGTTCTTCTGTGACCGTGCATGTGAGCATGTGTGTAAGTGTGAGCGGAGGTCAGGGAAGAAGACATTGGGTGCCCTACAATCTATTTCCCCAAGACAGGGGGTCTTGCCCTGAGCCGGAGGCTTCCCTGTTTTGGAGAGAGTATGCAGCAGGTCCAGGGCCCGGCCTGTGTCGGTGACCCTCAGTACTGGATCACAGGCATGTGGCCATGGCCAGGCAGTAATTTGTAGGTGCTGGAAAGTGAGCTTGGCTCTTCATGCTTGGGCAGCAAGTGCTCTTCCACACAGAGCCTTCTCCGCAGCCCCTCTAGTGAGTTCTTGACCTGTCTGGACCACAGTGAGACCCTGCCTCAAAAATCCAAAGGGGAGAAAGGAGGGGATGGGCAGGAGGGGCAGAGAGAGATGCTAAGCCTCTGCTGGTTTTAAACAGTTAGAGAGGGGGAAATGTGCAGGTTTTCAAAACTACTTTTACTTCAAAACAAAAAGCAGAGCTGAGGCTGGGCATGGTGGCACACACCTGTAATCCCACCACGTGGGAGGTGAAAGCAGGAATGGCAGGGAGTTTGTTAGGGAGCGTCTCCCCGGCACCCCATAAAGGAAAGGACAGGACAGAACAGTCGGGGCTGGCATCGCGTCCTCCCATCATGGCTTCTCCCATTAGCAAGCACAACAGGGAACATGATCTGGCTGTGTACCATTCCCTGAGATCATCTCAGCCACTGCTGACAATTTGTAACTTGGTGCCCTTGACAATTCTTCAGTTGCCATTATCGAAAGGACTCAGACTCAAACAGAGGCTAAGAAACAAGCCCAGGGACACACAGTGAGTGATACAGTAGGTTGAAGGCTCAGCAAAAAAGGCAATTGTGTTTACAGGACGAGTGATCTTCAATTATTTAAAGCCACTCCACTTATCAAGGTATTAATAGAACTCTCAACCAATAGACATCAAATTGAAGCAGTAGGTTAGGTCATGAGCAGTCATTGTTCCAGAAAGGTTTTAATCTGGTCCTGGTCCTTGTGCCCCACCCCCAGTCCCTGTATCTGTGGGGGAGGAGGGACACTGTCCTCCTGGTCAGGCAGTACCTGAAACTCTGCTCTATCAACATCCATCACATGAGCTGAGCTCAGTGCTGGAGAGAAGGCTCGGTGTGCAGAAGCACAGGGCAGAGCATCTGAGTTTGGTTCTCAGCAGCGCTGACGACAGCTCACAGTCGTCTGTAACTCTAGATCCAGGGGGTCTGGCATACCCTTCTGGACCCCATGGGCGCCCACACTCCCACATTTGCACGTGTACACACACGGAAGCACGTCCAGATATGCATTTTTAAAAACTAAGCTAGCCCCACATCTCTAAGCAGCGCATGTGCATGGGTGATTTTCAAATTCGTGTCTCCAGATTAGATCTCTTCCTTGAAGAGTGTACATTCCGCTAGTTTCTCCACCCTCCATTTGAAAGGCTGCTCAACATTTCAGAGCAAACAAGATTAAAGGAAACTCCACATTTCTCTCCTCCAATATTGTCTTCACTGCCTCAGCAAATACCAGCACCTGTTTCTGATACAGTAGGAAAACACCGAGGCCTTTGTCTCTCTTGTCCTTCCATCGTATTCCATGCCACATCTGTTGGCAAATGGAGTCAGCTTAACCTTCAGAATATATCCACATTAGCAAGGTTCCACGGTCTGCCTACCACCCTGGCCCAGGGTACCACCACCTCCTGCACCTGGTTTAGAGCAAGGGTCTCTGCAGCGGCCTAGAGAACGCACCTCACAGGTCCGCAGTGTGTGACTGAACGTACCTCACAGGTCCGCAGTGTGTGACTGTCTTGTGGCCTCAGCGGCTGCACTCTGAAACCAGCCTCATATTTTCCCTGAGACCAAGGTTCTTCACAGCTACCTCAGCCTGTGATTAACAGGTCCATTCCTAGGACAGCAGGTATTCCCTGATGTGTGACTTTGACTTAAGAACTGTTAGCCTTGTTGATTTTCCTTAAAACTTGCCAGAATCTAAGCGTTTTCCATCTGACTTGCCTTGTCTTCCCTCCGTCCTTCCTTGGGGCCAGACCTGCCTGGAAGTCAGAAGGCTCGAAGCCTGTTCTGTCCCCCACCCCACCCCCTTCCTAGGCTTCCCACTGATGACTCCCTTCCCAGGCCCAGTCATCCTGGCTTCTTGGAGGACCCAGACTCACAGCCTCCTAGTGGTTCTGTCTATTTCCATAACCACAGTCCCCAGGACTTATCACATGGTAGCCAGACCTCACCAAATGAAAGCCAACATCTTCTCCAGGTCTGCACCCCCACGCTGCAGCTCCCAGCGCCTCTCTGCTGCTCCCATCAGCTACAGAAGTCTTCTAGCCACGTCTTGATCCACCAACCACGCTTGCACGTCTTTGCACACGCCTTCCTCTGGACTGCCTGTGTTCCACGCATGTATTTCTTCTGACACCACCCCTTTCAGGTCTGCCATTCTTCATCCTCCCGTTCATCTTTATTTTCCTTCCTGGAATTTCATTACAATTTAACTCAGCATGCATGATTTCTGTGCATTTGTCTTCTGCCTTTACCACAGCCTTCCACGTCCCCAGCATATAGGCTGCTCAACAAATGCTGAATGTGTAAATGAACAAATTCTTGCTAAAACCGTTTCTAAGGTTAACTTTTAAAAATGCTTCATATACCCAAGTTTGCTTTGCAACCATCTAAGTTTTCTGAGCCGGCTAGAGAGGCCCTCATCACTGGCTGAGGGCCCTGGGCTGGGAGGAGAGCTGGCTCCGTGGTTATGAGCACTTGCTGCGCTGGCCGACCACCAAGCTCAGTTTCTAGTGCCCACAGGCAGCTCATGTTGTGCCGGAATCGAGATACCCCAAAAGACCACCACCAGGAGCCGAGTTTGTTGCAAAACACATGAAGATCTTTTTATTACAAGTTACAAGCTGCAGCTTGGGCTCACACACCGCACCACCAAAGCAGTGAGACCCAAGAGCCTCATGCTCAGGTTAGTTAGGTAATTTAAAGATTCTGGTCCTCCCAGCATGCCCAAGGCAGGGGCAATTCCTGCCTGGCAAGCATCTATTGGTCAAAACGCTGCATTTTGAATTGATTGGCTATAGGAAAGTTCCCAAACCATTAATGATCTGGTGTCCCTCCTTCGGGGGATGGGCCAGTTTCCTAGCAACTATATCTCTAGTGAGTGGGGAAAGAATGCAGTAAGGCAAGTTCTTCCCCTCAGGGCATCACTGGACCCAGCTAGTTCAGGCCTTAAACAGTAAGAGCCACCAATTTTTAATCTTTTGGTCTCTCACTCAGTGATGCTCTCTTTCAGCCTCATCAGGCACTAGGTGCACACACATCCATTCAGAAAATATACACCTAAAATCAAAGTAAAATAAAATCTTTTCTTAAAATTGAGGGCATGCTGAGAAGTGGTGCTGCATGCCTTTAACCCCAGCACTCAGGAGGTAGAGGCAGGTGGATCTTTATGAATTCCAGGCCAGCCTGGACTCCAGAGCAAGTTCCAAGACAGCGAGGACTACACCGAGAAACCCTGTCTCAGGGGTGTGCACAGGGAGGTGGATGCTTGGGTCTTCCTCTTGTTCGCTGCATAGGAAATTATGTTGCAGTTTTGTAACCCAAAAGTTCAATTTATCACTAGCTTGTTGACAATGAAACGTGAAATGACATTTTGTGTCTCAAGGAAGCTCAGCCCACAGTTAATTAGCAAGATTCTAGCCAGGACAGAGCTGAACGCCAAGGGAGTGAAGACTGTCTGTCTGTCTCTGACTCTCAAGACCGTAAGTGAACGCTGACAATTATTTCTTCAAGCATAGTGAGAAAAAGCAAAACAAAACAGGAAAACACTGAAGACTCTCCTAATGTTGAGACTCTATGACAGCAAATGAACGCGCTGACTGTAATGAGGAGTAATTGGCTACACATCTGAATTTTGTGAGATTGAAATTTATTTTTAAAACATGCTTATTCTGGTGAAACCCATACTGACTGTGCTACTCCTCTCATCACATTCTTTTTATGTAGCATTTTATTCTTTGAGGACTCCATCCACACTTACAATGTAATTTGATTGTATTCATCCACCCACTGTCCGGGTCCAACCCCTCCCCCACCTTGTCCCCTTTCCAACTTCTTAACCACTTAAAAAAATAATCCACTGCATTAGCTACTTCTCTGTAGTTGTGATAAAAACACCACAATCAAGGGGACTTATAGCAGGAAGGGTTCACCTGGGATTGTTTGGTTTCAGGGGGTGAAGAGCAGGGAGGCACATCTGCAGGAGCTGCAGACTCAGAGCTCAGGGCCACACCTGGAGGGACCCCAACAGTGCCACCATCCTGGGACCAAGTGTCCAGATGCCTGAGAAGGGGGTGGGGGGGACACAGCATCTCTCACTCAAAGCTCCGCTCTCACTGAGTGCTTCCTGTGTGGACCATCTCCCTGAAGAACTGTGACCCTTCCCCTCCCAGCCCTCAGCTGCTAGCAGCTCCCCAGCTAGGGATACTGTCAGTGCACAATGCATTAGCCCAATCCCAGGTTGATTAGGCACCTGTGATGTCATCATTGGCCACAGCCCACAGGGGCCTGGGGATGAAAAGGACCCCTGCCTCTCACCCCATCTCTTTCTCTTGCTCTCTCTCTCCTGCTTGCTCCCCTTTCTCTGTGGTGCTTCCTCCCCTACCATCTCTCTCTCCTTCCCTCTCTCTCCATCTCTACCCAATAAACGTCTTTCATATAATATCTGTTGTGCGCATCGTTTTTAAAATAACAGGTACCCCTCCCCCATCTGTGCTCACTGGTTTGATGGGGTGCTGGGATGAAGACAAAGACAAACACGTCTCCAACTTCAAACAGCAGCTTCTCTGATGGGCGATGAGCACAGCACTTCTCTGTGGGGACAAAACAAGCGTTTTAAAGACAGTTTGATTCTAGTTGTATTTTTAAGACAGGAAAAACGAATGCGGCATAATCACATTTTTATTTTAAAACCTGAGATTCAAATAAGAAGTCTAAGGGCCACAGAAACTGGAGGCCTTCCTCTGACATGCCACTCATCCGCATGCAAATTGCAGGTGCTGACATAGGAACAGAAGCCACAAAGTGCCTTTTTGGCAGCCTGCCCCTCTCTGAATCCCTAGTTTCGAGGTCACAGGCAGATCCCATCATTGATCCACCACCAGGAAGGTCAGACCTAACTGAAGAACTTTACAGACATAACAAAAGCCCAGGCACAGGAACCCATTCCTGCCCAGTGGGTAACAGCCAAGCAGAAATGCTTTTCTGCTTTTACAAATGAGCGATTGCATACACTTGCACTAATCCCAGCCCTTCCAGAACCCCAAAGCCACCAGGGCCCTTTAGAAATGCTCACCTGTGACTGTGGCAGGGACACAGAATATTCACACTGCTGACTCTCCTCTGAATCCCAGGCGGAAACATGGCACAGGCTTTTCTTTTTTCTTTCTTTTTTTTTTTCCTATGAAATGCCAAAACCATGAGCCATGGGCTGTTTCCTGGGTGCTGTTAATACTTTCTGAATCACAGATGTGCAGTCCAAACATGGAAGGTGGGAAGACTGAAAAATTATGGTGCCGTGCAGAGGGAACTGGGGTTGGGGGGCATAGCCTGGGCCCTTCACCCCGGGCTCTGCTCCAGAGGGGAAGTTGGGTCCCATCGATAAAGCCCAAACTGCCACAAAGATAATATCTATTTTCCAATTGTCAAGGACACTAAATAAGCTATACTCACTTCCAGCCCAAATAATGCATGTACAGGCTTCACTGGTCTCTCACTCCTAAATATAAACAATACCACAAACTCCCAAAATCTGCCCGATAACTTTTTGTTTACAGAAAAATTCTTAACCTTGTTATAAGCAATGCACTTGGAGCAATATTAAAATGGGGAAGGAAGTTTTGTAGCAACTACAGTGACCCTTTAATTCCAGCCCCAGGGGATCTGGCACCCTCTTCTGACCTCCAAGGGCACCAAACATGCACACACTCTCACACACATACCCCCACATACACACACACAGTGCACACGCATACATGCAGGCAAAACATTCACACAGCACAACAAAACAAAGAAATCTAAAAAGAAAGGAGAGAAGGAAGAAAAGAAGAGGGGAAGGAGGGAGGAAGAACGGAAAGAAGGAAGGTAGAAAGGAGGGAAGGAAGGAAGGGAAAAAGGGAGGAAGGAGGGAGGGAAGGAAGGAAGGAAAGGAAGGGAAAGAGGAAGGAACTTAAATGTGACTCCCCTGGAGAAGTCTATACCCGCACTTGGGCACACCTCACCCTTGACCTATTTCTATTAAGCCTGTGCTTAAGATCTGTGTTATAAATATATGTCTCTCAACAAATTGTCAAATCTGCTTCATGTTGCCTTACCCTGAAATTCATTTAGGCCAGGAATCTCAATTTTGGTTTCACAAAGAATAGATATCCGGGGGCTAGAGAGATGGCTTAGTGGTTAAGAGCACTGTTTGCTCTTCCAAAGGACCCAGGTTCAAAATCCCAGCACCCATATGGCAGCTCACAACTGTCTGTAACTCCAGTTCCAGGTGATTTGACACCCTCACATCAATGGACATAAAGTAAAAGTAAATAAATTAGTTTTAAAAAAATAAAGAATAGATATCCATTAGGGAAAATGAAGTCTTCCGCAGGGATGTTGTCTTAGTTTTTTTGTTTACTTTTTTCCTGTTGCTGTGATTCAACACCCTGATAGAAAACAGGGAAGAAAGGATTGATTTTCATTCACAGTTCCAGGTTTACAGCCCGTCACAGCAGGTGCATGCCTCCCGCTGAGTCCACGCTCTGCACTTGCAGTTCAGGACCCCCTGCCTAGGACATAGTGCCACCCGAGGTGGAGTTTTGGTTATGTTATGCAAATATGTTTTTGCTTAATCCCAAGTGTGGGATGTTGGAATGCTTAACAGTTTCCTGAGAGGGCACATCAATCTTTGTCAGCTGGAAACTGCCTCTTGCAGGGGGCATGGTTTTGTGAGCTGGAAAACAGTCTTGTGCAGACTGAGAGGGTATAAATAAGAGCAGAGCAGAAAAAGAGAGAGATGGTCCTAGAGAGAAACACTTCTGAGAATGCTTCAAGAAGGCCACTGCTGTTTGCTGTTTACTGTTTGCTGGACTGTTGGAATCCTGAGGAGGAGGAAAATTGCTCTAAGGAACTAATTGTAAAAAGTTCTATATCCCTTGTCACTACCAACCTTCTTTCTCTCCCACCTTGGGCTGGAGGTTTGAAGGGGTAGAGGTGTTTGTGAACTCCAAATAAAATAGGTTAAAAAAAATTAAAGCCTACAGCCCACTGTGGGCCGCTCCTCCCACATCAAGGAATAAAACCAAGATAATCTCCTGAAGACTTAACCAAAATTTTATCTAGACAATCCTGCATTGAGGCTCTGCCCAGGTAATCCTAGATTGTGTGGAGTTGACGACTGACAGAAATCATCATCCTCCCCTGCCCCTGTTTCCAGTTACACAAAGAAATCTGACCTACACTGGGACACCGTGTGTTCTCACAGAACATTAACTTGAGAGTTTGGAGTCCTGTGCTCCACAAACCGGCTGCTAGCTTAGCTTTGAGGTTTTGCATAAGTGACAAAAAGTCTTATTTATCCATTGCTGTGTGACAAATGGCTCCAAATGTAACAGCTTACAACAAGGAGCAGTACGATCTCCCAGTTTCTGAAGACTGGTTCAGAAGTGTCCAAGCCGCTAAGAGATGGCAAAGGAGATGTGAGGTAGTGCTCTGTCATCTCAAGGCTGGTTGGCTGGAGGCTGCCGCTGACGTCACTGGACAATCCATTGTCTACAACTTCAGCTCCTGACCTGTGGCCTCTCCCCAGGGCGGCTTGAGCTATGGCGGCCGTCTTCTTCTGAAGAAAACAAGGGAACAGCTGGACACGGGCTGCAACGCACTGGAGCCCAGTCTTACGGGCAACACAGCACCAGCTCTGCTGTGCTACGCTCCTACGAGCGGACCCTGACACGCTGCTGGTGTGAACTCCGGCAGGCAGGAACACGAAGGCCGTGTTAGAAATAAGAGGAGGCTTACAACAGGTTTTCTATGAAAGGGGTTTATTAGGGGCCAAGGGGGAACAGGGGTGGGCCATGATGGGGGAAGAGAGAGAACGAGAGGAGGAGAGGGGAGGAGGGGTGGAGCGCCCCATAGAGAGAGTAAGAGGGTGAGAGGAATAAGAGAGAGAACACGTGTCTGGTGGTCCTTTTATAGGTCAGGTAATTACTAACCACGCCCCCAGGTGTGGCCACCTGGTTGGGCGATACAAGATGATGTCATTGTTGCTAGGTAACCCAGAAGCAAGGTTGTTTCAGGGGTTGGCTAATGCTCCTTCTTCCCTAGTTTTCTCCTCTGAGAACTGAAGTCCGAGCCATGTGACCTTTGAATTGGTGGTCTCTCTCTCCAGGGCCACTACTAGATTTGCCTTTCTGCTCTCATGTAAAAATCCCTACGTTTACCCTTGAACCATTTGACTATACCAGCCACCACCCTCCTAATCGCTGCCTTGTGTACACTTCCTGGCCGCGTAGTCCCACCAGTTGGGGGTTGGTCTAATGCTTGTATTTTAATGCTAATTACTGGGCTTCAAGGTCTGCTTACTGCCCGATCCTTGCTGTATAAACATTATTCCTGATTGGTTGATTAAAAGGCCTGTTCCTGGGAAGGGTAGAAGGAGGTGGGCGTGGCTAAGGTTCCTGGGCTTTAGGGACAGGAGAGTCATGGGAAGGAGACAGAGAGACGTGAGAGAGGAGGACAGAGGACACACAATGGATTAGCATCAAAGGAACCACGTGGGCCATGAGAAAGGACTCAAAGAATGTTGTGGAAAGGCTCAGATGAAAAACATAAGCAAGTATTCATAAGACTATGGATGGAAGGTAGCCCAGAAAGGAATGGTTAAGAAGGGTGGCATAGGATGGAGGCAGGGGCGTGGATGGTGAGGACATTCAGACAGCATAGGTAGAATAGCTGCCCCGCCCAAGGTGTTATAAGGCAATTATAAAATCTAACAGGTGTCTGTGTCTTGCTGATTATGATAGTGGGTTAGATATACCACCATAATAATTACAGGGCTAATAATAAGCATTATTGGCCTGAGACCAGAAATTTACCACAACACAGCTCCCTGTGACTTCTACCTGGTTTACGCTGTCCTCACTTCACATCTGTCTTGCCAAGTGCTTCCAAGTCCATGTGGGCAACCCTTCCTACTCCAAAGCACTCTAGGCCTTGACTTCTCTCTGACTCTGCCCATTTGCTCCATCTTGGTACCTGAATTTCTCTTCACCAAAATTGTTTAACTTCATAAGAGCAAACTCAGTCTCTCACACTATTACAAGGACCCTCTAGTCTTCCAATTTTCTGATCAAGTCATCCCAAGACGGACCTTCCAGAACACTGTCACAGCTATCTCTCTGTGTTGGCTCCCTTCTCTTTTCACTTTATTTGCACTTCAAATTGGAGTGTGTGTGTATGTGTGTGTAGGTCAGAGGTCAACCTTGGGGATCTTCTTAAGTCACCCTCTACTGTAACTTTTGAGACAGTTCTCCTTTGTTACCTGAAAATCCACTGATTCAGTTAGTCTAGCTGACGTGGACTCCAGCGATCCATTATTTCCACCTGTCTTCCTCTGCACCTGGGATTGCAATACATGTCACCGTGCCCAGCCCTTTATGTGAGTCCTTAGAGGCTCTACTTGCCCTGGCTCATTCCTAAAAGTTGTTTCTCCATTTTTTTGCTCTCTCTAAATAAAGAACAGCCACCATATTGTCCAAGCAACCTTGACCTGAAACCTAGAAACCAAAAAGCAAAATAAATCTTCTCTGCCTTGAGTTCTTTTGGTAAAATAACTACAGTAGTCAACTTTTCTGGAATACTGGGACTGCTAGTCTAGGCTTTCCACTGCCATTCTTGCTTTCCCCATGGTCTGTTCTTCACACAGAAGCCACTGGGGTAGCTGGTCCCAGGGGCACATACCTGCCATCTCAGCATTAAGGAGGCCAAGGGGAGAACCATGAGTTCAAGGCCAGCCTATGGGAGCCTATCAGGAAACAAACAAACAAAAAACCCAAACAAACACAACAACAACAAAAGTCCACCTGGCTTCCAATTTCACTCATGGTGAGATTCAGAATCTTCATGCCATGCTCTGGAGGAAGACACTCTGGCTGGTGAGTCTCCACGAAGATGGAATTACCCTCTCCTCACAGTTCTTTTGAGATCTTGAGGAGGGCTAGTCTTGCAGTATCCAGTGCACAGCCATGAAACGTTAACTCTCTCTTTCCTCCATAAACTTTCAGTTTCTGGATGGGTATTCATACAGATAAAATATTTACCACTGAGTAGTCAGTATGCAATAAAATATCAAGACTGCACTACTCATTTAAGTGAAGAGAAATAATACATTATTTTGTTTCGAATATTATCAAAAGTTGCTTACCACTTTGGCAAATTACTTTATTCTTGGCACAACTGTTGTTGTTAATTTATAAGTAGGATCTAGTAACATTTATTATTAGCCCTATAATTATTATAGTGATATTATCTAACCCGCTATCATAATCAACAAAAGACACAGACACCTGTCAGATTTTAGATTGCCTTATTTCACTTTGGGCTGAGCAGATAATTCCACCTACATTATCTCATGCCTCCCAGCCCCCATCCCATTCCATCTGCTTTGATCATTCCTATCTGGCCCCCCTCCCATGCATAATTCAATAAATACTTGCTTATTCTTCATCTGGTTCACTTCCTCCATTCTCGGAGTCCTTCCTCCTGGCCCACATGTTTCCCTCTCCACTAACAATGGCAGCTTCTTCCTTTCTCCACTCTTCCTGTCTGTCCCAGCATCCTTCTGTCTTCCAAAGCCCCCAAATCTTAGCCATGCCTACCACCTTCTGCCCTGCCCAAGTGCAGGCCTTTTAATGAACCAAGCAGGGATAATTCATCACATGGGTTCAAGAGATAGTTCAACATTGTAACAATACCCATGGCAGGACAGTAACCAGATCTCAAGGCCCTGAAATCAGCATTTGAATTCACATCGCCAGACCGACCCCTAACACACACCACTCTCGTCATCTGCATCCCCAGGACTACACTACACTGGAATACATTTCTATTCTATGGCCATACCACCCTGAACACATTTATAGCTCTCACGTTCATGCTGACTCCACGTAGAGCTATGAAAGCACGACTTGTTCATCATGTCTTTTCTTGTAATCAAGTCTCTGGATGCATTAAAATGCCCCAAATTGCATTCAATCAGTTTCAAATCTGTTCTCTCAAACTCGGCTGGCTTGAGGATCCAAGGCCTCCTTGTTGATGGGGGGGGGGGGGTCAGGCCTCCTTGGGAAGGGTGCCTGCTCTTTCTAAGTCCTTTTCTGACCCCATGGATGACTCCAGATTCATAACTACAGTCAGATTTCAACATGCTCCAAGGAGATGCACACCAAGTTTAGCCCAGGAGCATATGGCTTATATTTTGAAAGAATTTCCGTATTTTTCTAGTGTATAGGGATAAAAGCCTAAGAAACATGTTGTCAATGAATTTGGAGAGTGCTACTCCAGAGAGGAAACAAGCTAAAGTTAGATAAGCCCAAATGTACTCATATGGATGTTTTTAAAAGCAATTCTAGATTGAACGTGTCAGTGCTAGTGCAGCCAAAGTGGTTCTGACACTTTCTTTGGTTGGTTGGTTGGACTTTGGGCTCAGTATTCCATAATACTGGACGTTAGAACATTCTTGGCACAGACGTGGAGGAATGTGAAGCTCATTTATCAATTGTTGCCATCCCCCACCATGTCGTTCAGGAAGTCTGAAAAGGCATCTGTGGATCAGATGTGATGAAGTATGAGCAGGTAGGGCCAGCGTCCTTGAAAGGCACTGTGATGGTCTAAGAGAAGGCGCAATCACCTTGATTACGGTGCATAGGGCACTCCTGAAGTGGAGTGGCCAGGCACCCGACCGCCAGCGTCAGGCCAGAAGAGACTGCTGTAATGACAGCAGAGGTTCCTCAGATAACCAACGCCTCCATCTGGCAAGTTATTGATCAGGATGCTCATGGGACTGGGTTGGAATGGAGAGATCACCTTTTAAAAAGCATCACTTGGTCTTGGAGCTGAAGAGCTGTGTCAGGCTGCATTAAGAGAGCATGCAGGTAAACCTCTTACTGAGCATCTTAAATTGGGCAATTCACCAGCAGAGGACCTCATTTGATAGGATGATCATGTCCTCTTGAGGAAAGACCAACAATAATGCTACAAATATATAGTAAACCTTCTCCAGTTGTTCCCTGTAGACATAAGGTTATTGTGTAATTCAAATGCTGATTTCTGAATCCGCTATATCTGGTTGCAATCCTTGTTCAGAGAATCTTCTGCCTTAATGTTGTGTAAACACTGCTCCCCAATTGTTCCCTGATAAAGGAGCTTACAGCCAATCACTGAGCAGAGGAATGAATAGGGCTGGACTTTCTGCCAGTCAGGGGAGGAAGAGTTGGAGGAGGAAGGAGGGGATGGACCATGGGAGAGGTCCAGGAGACATCAGGAGAGAGAGCTGCAACAGGAGAGCTACAAAGTCAAGTATCTCTGTGATGTATGCTGGGAGGAAGTCAAATTAGCTTAGCGGTTAAGAATAGATTAATAACTGCTCAGTTCTTGTGCTGTGAAGCTTGTTAAAATAATATAACAGAGACACCGATTATTTGTGAAATAGCTGGGTTAAGAGACACAATATTACAGAAATAACTGTAACATTTTGGCATAGCAAGTCGGGGAGAACTTACACAAATCTAGCCAGAACTTACATAGAATCTAATCTTAAACAGAAAGCAGTTTCTTAATTTTTGTTTATTAAGAAAGCAACAGTAGTTTCTAAGGCAGGAGCTCACAGCTTCCTGATTAGACACATACACAAACACGTACGTGCACACACGCGCACACGCAGAGCAGCAAGGCCTCCAGCTAACTGGGCAGTTCTCTTAGGAAGCCTTTGCTGAGATAGAAAAAAAAGTGGCTCTTTAACACAAGGAAGCTTCTCAAAGCCAGACTTTCCTAGCCAAGGCGGGAGGCTGAAGCCCTTTGAGAAGAGGCTCATGCTGGCCTGACTCTCATGCAGGCCAGAGCAGAGACACTTATGGACCAGATAACTTCCCAGAGTGGGGCAGCCGACCGGGGCTAACAAAGAAGAGAAAAAGCCTCTCCCCGGAAGCAGGAGCCAGACTGAGAAGCCTCAAGCATCTGAACTGGTAAAGTCTAGAAGGGAAGCAGGGTCTAAGAAAATAAAGTCTTTAGGGAGAAGTTTTGGGATTGTGGAAAGCTAACCAATTAGGGGCACAGCCAGACGGGAGCTGGGACTGTGACCTGAGCAGGTCCCAGGGCCAGCTTTTATATGGGAAAGCCACAAACAGGTGCCCTGGCAGCATTCAGGCTGTCTAGACAAAGTGCTCTCTAACCTTTAAGCTCATTGGCAAGTCTAATGTCAGAGGAGTCTATGGAATTTCCAAGACCTGAGGACCTCTTGTTGGGGAGCTTCCAGGCTAGAAAAACAAGATGTCATAGTTAGGGCAAGGAATGTAGGTCAAATAAGGTTAGAGGCTAAGGCTAAAGTGTAATTGTTAGAATTCGTGTCAAGTTTTATCACAACATTCCTCCCTTGAGTTGTATGAGGCATGAAGTCATTGACTTCAGGGTGCTTTCTGTAAGCAGGGGATTATAATGGGGTTATAATAGGATGGTAAATTGGACAGCAGACATCCTTTTGTTTATAAAGGAGGCTAAGACATTAATAACACAAGGCCTGGGGGTCAACAACAAGCAGCAGAAGCATGGGAAACCTACCAGGGCGGTGGTGAGCCAGGTTAACCGAGGAGGCCTGCTGAGAAGGGCTTTGTGCCACCTTGTTGACTGCTGCTCCCTCCCAACGAGGTTGTTTTCCTTTCAGCTAGGCTGTCTCTGAGCACCCAGCGGGATTAGTGTGAAACCACATTGTTCTCTAAGGGCCACACATGCAAATCTCCGGCCCTTCAATTCTGTAGGGCCACTTCAGCTGAGGGGGCTGAGTGGTGCTTTATCAACTCCTCACTCACTGAGATGTTGGTATTGCTGGTGTCCTGCAGTCAGGGCCACAGCTACCCTAACCCCACCAGCACTGGCCTCAGAACAGAGGCTGCTCCTTTCTGTCACAGGAGACCTGCACAGATGTCTCCCATGGTGCCTTCATAACAGGAAGCCTGGGGTAAAACTTGTGTTGGTATGATAATTCACACTCTTGCTCAGTGATGAAAGGGCTGACAGAGAAACAGAGTCCCGAAGTACAGGCAAACCAAAACCTCTTGGAAGCAGCCAGGAGACCGTTTTCTTTTAACCCAATGGAGTTAGAGGCTTCTATTAACTGCATATCAGGATTATGATGGATCTGAAAGTAAGTGAAGTGGATAGGGATTACTCACATGACCTAAAACAAGTTCCATTTCCCTAAGGTGAGGGGGATGTCCCACAGGCAAGAGGGGAGGACCAACTTGAGGGTCTAGAAAGGTTTGGGATTTGTCACCACTATACCTAAATACTAGGGAGGGGCTGGGGTTTTAAAAAGCCAGCAGTCATGCTGGGCTGGTATTACTTAGAAACATAAGTAGCTACAACAGTGTTTATCAAGGGGGGTCCATATAATGGATGGGGTCGGGGAGTCCTGAGGAATGGGTCGTGGTGGGCAAGTTTGCAGGTGCAGTCTCCGGCCCAGAGGGGTCATTGGGGCCCTTGTTAGGGAGGAGAACCTCAGAGACTCCTCCTAGAGGCCCAGAGCGCCTAGGATGGTATGGCTTAGCTAGTGTCCCAAGAGTGAATGTGGTTCACTGGTCCTCGCTGGTAAAGTACACTCTGAGTCCGCATGTTCTCCTGGTGTCCCTGTCAGTATAAGGAGGAAGCAGGCCCCATCTCTTTAAGGTGGCGGTGACCAGGATACCTTACAGCCAAGATTGCTTTCAAATTTTGTAGCCATCAACTCGCTTAGGTTTCCAACCCTTGGCCCAAGTAATTCAAGGCCAATAAGGACAGTAAAACTCTCCTCTGTCCTAACAACAACCCACCTCAGTCCCTTCAGCCAGGCATACATAAAACCGGTGTCCTCCTAAAGGCTTTTCCTCCTCAGTGTGTTTGGGTCAGCACCCAGTGATAAAACAGACCCAGGCATGGTCCCAAGACCTGGTCATAAGTGGCAGAGGTCTACCTTGAGCTGGGAGGGCTCGTGATAAATGCAGTGGTCAAGCTCAGCAACACTTGTACCTGTTCTCGTGTCTGAAAGCCTCCACAGCCAGGCCCTTGCTGTACTTTCCTGCTTTCCAGAGTCCTGTGCTTTGGCGAGATACTGGACTTAACAGGCAAACCAAAAGGATCAGAGGGAGCCATCAGCAACCAGTGGGCCCTCCGGACGTGGTCTGCTCACCCTCTGTTGGTCTGATCCTGGTATCTCTGAGGAATGAACTTCAGATGGGAATGGTGGATCCAGCTCGAATTCTGTCAACCTTTACCGCTGTCGTGGTGGACAGTATCATCCTTCCACTTTGGAGCCAGAGTTTCTTGGCATGTCTCTGGACCCAGATGAGGTCTCCTGGCTTGAAGCCATGGGGCCTGGCAGGTAGAAAGGCCTACATACCCCTGAGGAGAGGGAAGATGTTGTCTTGGACAGTCTGCAGGGCCTGGATTCATTTAAGACATTTGTTTCCGAACATTTCATCCAGTAGGTCAGCCTGAGGCTTTGAAATGAGAGGTGGGACCACAAACATGTCTTATCAGGAGTGAGACCGCAGGTGTAGTGGGCATTTCAAACCTGCAACAGGCCTGGAGGGTTGTCCAGTCCTTGCCAGTTTCGAGGGCTAATTTGGTTACGGTCTCCTTTAGGGTCCAATTCACCCTCTCAACCTGTCCTGCACTCTGGGAATGATATGCAAAATATAATTCCCAGTTAGTCCCCAGCACCCTTAGAACATCTCGTTTTCCCTGTAAGGCTGACCCACTGAGCCTAGAGCTGAGGGCTGTCCATCCCTGGGAATGAGTGTCTCTAGTATTTCTGGATGATGGTGTGGGTAGTCTCCCTCTTGCAGGGTAGGCTTCAGTCCGCCCTGAAGAGGGTCTATAAAAACCGACAGATGTTTGTAATGTAAGGATGGAAAATTTTAACTTGGCCCTAACCAGGAGAACTAACCATGGGAACTAAGACTTATGAGCTTTAATCATTAACCAAACCCGGATCTGATACAATACCAAACCCGGATCTGATATAAAACGTTTCTAAGAGACACCCTTCTGTAGTTATGGATACAATCTCTAACCATCCCCTAGTTACCACACCTGGGCGCAGCCAATCACAGACTGCCCCTGTTAGGAAAGTCCCTTACCCCTAGACCCCCTCCTGTTTTGTGGTTTTTGCCTTTATAAACTCTGTGATTCCGTTGCTGGGCGCTCCACATCACCCCCTTGTGTGGGAGCTATGTGTGGAGCCCCGGCATGCCGGCTGTTTGCATCAAGAGTTCTGTTTTTGTGAGTTATTGGGGTCTGGTGTCTATCCTGAGGAGCGGAGGGTCTCCCCACCTCGGGAGTCCAACAGTAATCAGCCTGACTTGCCCTCGGAGAAGTCTGCTTCCCTGTGGACAAGGACTCATGCCTCTCACCCTTTTGGATACATAATAAAGTTCCAGTCAGCTATTTATAAAAGTTAAATAATGGTATTTTAAGGAAAATATATGAAATTGGAAATCATTTTGCTAACTGAAATAAGCCACTCAAAGAGAAAATCACGTTTTTTTTCTCCTATGGACAGTCTCTGCCTGTGAGTCTCTCTGTCTCTGTCTTTCTTTGTATATGTTTGTCTATGTAAGTTATGGAACATGAGAGGGGAAGATAAGATCTGAAAGGTGGGTGGGGAAAGAGAAAAGACCTGTGACATGGAAGCAGAAGGGACAGGAGACTCAGAGAAAGTGGGAAATGTTATGTATGTATGTATTTAATCTGTGTGAGTGTGTGTATGTGTGAGTGTGTGTGTGAGTGAGTATGTATGTGTGAATGTGAGTGTGTGAGTGTGTGTGTGTTTGTGAGTGTGTGTATGTGTGTGTATATGTGTGAGTGTGAATGAGTGTGTATGTGTGAGTGTGTGTGAGTATGAGTGTGTGTGTGTGAGTGTGTCTGTGAGTGTGTATGAGTGTGTGTGAGTGTGTGTGTGAGTGTGTGTGCACCATGCATACCCAGTCCCTGCAGGAGCCAGGAGAGAGTGCTGGGTCTCCAGAGCTGGAGCTGTGAACCACCCAGCATGGGTGCTAGAAACTGAAAAGCAGCAAGTGCCCTAACTGCTGAGCTACCCAACTGCTGAACACCGGGTTTCTCCCACTTAAGAAACTTCTTTAAAATTCTAAGTGGGATTTGCTGGTCTGCGCAGCTGGACCTGCTAAAAGGAGCTGAGGGTTCTGTTTCATCTGTTGTAGGCTATGGGGAAGGGGTGGCAAAGCAGTTCTCCCTCAGCCTTCCCCCTTGGAGGGCAGCTGGCACCCGCTTAGGCTTTTTCCATCTCCACTCCCCCAGGCAGTGGGTGTTCTCAAGAGCAGACCTTAAAATAAAGATGTGACTGCAGTGGGTTACTGCAGATTACACAGAAAATGCGCGCGCGGGGAGCGTAGGGGAGAAGCAACATAAGCGGAGGAGGAACACTGAGGTCCCTGGGGCAGTCACTGGTGACGGCTACCCCGGAAACTTCGGGAAAAGTGTTTGCAGTACTTCTCAGATCCCTCCCAGGATCACCCAGGAAGAACAGGACTTGGAATGCTCAGCTGCCAGGTTCTCAAGTCTTCCCGGGGATGTAAACTCCGCTGGCTTTTCAGGAACAACAGGCTTTCCCACACAGACAGTTCTCCGAGGCTAAACCACTTCAGAGAAGTGCTGCTAAAATTCCCTTCCTTGGGAAATGTAAAGAATGTCTGCTCTTCTTGAGATCCCACAACAAGCCGAGGTATGAAGCGATTCTATCAGGACTAACTCTGGAAACCACTTAATTTATCAGGCTTATTTACAGTCCAATGGGCGACCTTAGAACGGTCTCACTGGAGAGTCTGCATTGGCATGGAAAATGCTCCCCCCCCCCCCAGCTGTGGAGATGGAGCCCCGCCCCCCCACATTCCCTCTAGCCCAGAGGTTCTCAACCTTCCTAGTGCTGCGACCCTTTATACAGCTCCTCATGTTGTGGTGCCCCCAACCATGAAATTACTTCATTGCTACCTCAGAACAGTTCTGCTACTGTTATGAATCGTAGTGTAGATGTCTGAGACACAAGCTATCTGGTATGTGACCCCTGAGGGGCCCCGCGTGTGAGAACTGCCGCGCTCTTCCCAGAGGCTCTGAGGCTGTTTTCTGAGGGCCCTGCTTCTCGCAGAGGAAACACATTCCCCCATCCCACATTTGGGACCAAAACAAAACACACAATTCATATGACACAACTGAGTTTCCAAAGAATCCAGAAACATCCACTTCACCCGCCCTTTAAAAATGATTCTCAAATCTTTTCCCCAAGCCCAGATCGCTCTTCTAACTTCTTAATCCAAAATTATCTCCTCAAACCCGACACCTCTGCAGAGAAGCAATGTACGGCTAACCAAAGCTACACACTAAAAACTGCCCCCTTTTCTCTCCTGTCTGTTTTCCCTACTGTGCAAGAGTTGCTCATGGGTGGTGCGCCTGCGCATGTGTGTACACGGAGGCCTGCGGGAACCTCAGGCGCGGTCTACTTCGTTTCGTAGACAGGGTCTCTCACTGATCGGCCGCAAGCTCTAGGGGCCTCCGCCCACCACGTCTCAGTGATGGGACTGCGAGGGACTGCGCCCCGGGGACTGAACTCAGTTCCTCCAGCATCCGTGGCAGGCTCCTTACTGGGGTCTCCCCAAGCTGCCCATTGTCTCCGTCTTCATGCTCACATGATTTCTGCTAACCTATTCCAGGCCAGAAACTTAGCGATATTTGGCTTCTCCTTCTCATTCATGTTTCCTGTAAACTGAAAACTCTGGTTGACTTGACCTCGGCTTTTGCATCCACCATGCCCCTCCTGGCTGACAGGTTACTAGCTCCCATAGGTTATACTCGCCCCTAAGCTTTTGTAAAATTGTGAATGGTTCCCTGCCTCTAGTGTCTGCCCTTGCCAAGCCAGCTTTGCATTGTGCCAGCATACAGTTTAGCCTAGAGTTTTCACAAAGTTTGTTGTAAAAGCCCTTCGGTCCTCCAAATTTCCTCTTTCCTGCTTCACGGAGGCACCTTTTTTCAACACTGGGAGAGGATGCTGTTAGTGTTTACTTCCTTCCTTTGAAGAATATGCAGAGGGTACTTTTAAAGGCCGAGTTTACTTTTAGGTATCTAGACGCGTTGCCTGTTTGTATCAAGCACTGATCAGGTGCCTGAGGAGCTCCGTCCCACATACCCCATCCCACCACCCACGCATCCTTTCGGCTTCCCCGTGCAGCAATGCTGGTCTCCTAACTGGATCAGTGTTCACCATTCAGGTGAATGGCTTTGGAAATGGTATACGGCCCTGCTTCTTCTTTGCTTCTCTTATGGGCTTCTTGGCTTCTTTTGATGAGTTACACCAGGCAGCAAACGAACCCAGAAAGCAGACACGGACTTTATGTATGATTTTTGGGGGGTGGAGATTTCCAGAGGATTGATGGGATTTCAAGCCCTGAGTTTGGGGGAGATCAAGGATTGGTGGGTTTCTGTGGGAGGCTGTTGGATTTCCCTGTTCGGGGATTGGTGAGGTTTTGTACAGATTTTTTCACATAAAATTAGCATAATCTGGGAAAAGGGGGCTGGAGATGGCCTTTGTGACAGAGGCTGGAACTGGCCTTAGGGGGAGAGGGGTGGATGGGTGGAAGTGGTAACTCGTGCCTCAAGGGGGTTCACACTTGAACAAAACAACTTTCCTTAAGTAAACCCTTAACTTACACTAAGGGGTCAGGTCCCTCCTCCCTGGCTGGTAGTGCCAGATCACATAAAGCTCCCGGCCTTGGAGGAACAGCTACATTGTCGCCAGAGACAGCACCGGAGTTCTCAGTAGTTCCAGCTGGGCATTAGCGCCCCTTCACTGTCAGTCGCAGCCTTAGTGGAAGCCTCAGGTGCTGCTGCTTTCTCTGTGGCGTCAGCCTCTCAGTTTCTCCAGGTGTCCTGAGGTATTGCTTTCCCGAGGTGGAGAGAGGCCAGCAGCACAGCTTGGAGATCCGAGCACCCCTTTGAGGGAGCACAGGGGTGGTACTCGGGGGAGCTGACCAGCTGACAAGCGGCTGACAAAGGGGTACCCAGGGGGAAATGTAGGAGAAGTCGTCTAGAGGCAAAATATAAAGCAGCTGGGCCTGGCTGCTGGGGCTCCTCAGACAGGGGCCTGGACACTTTCTGAAAGGTACACAAAGTTTACAAAGTTAATAAAGGAGTCTCCTGTAGAGGAATTTTAATTCAGAACATGGCTACTGTGGCAAGAGAAGACCTTCTAGGTCTGCAGATCTGTTAGGTCCAGGTGTGGGTGGAGGTACACACCGTTAGTCCCAAACAACGAAGGTGAAGTTAGTTTGTGGAAGGAAGCACCCTTGTTAGAAATTGAGAAAGACTTGACAGAGTAAGACACACTCAACTCTCAGAAGAGAGAGGAAATAGAAGCTACTTAAGGGGCAATGCAGAGAGGGAGAGGAGGCAGTTTTACCAGGAGAATTTTTATAGAGGCTGAACGAGAGAACAAGCTAGACAGGTGAAGACAGAATGCACCAGAGAATGAGGAGCCAGGAGATTAGAGCAGATTGCTGGAGTTAGTTTGAGGCCAAGCAGAGCAATTCAGGGGCCAAGAGAAAGGCAGATTCAGTCAGCCGGAGAGGAGTGTGAGCGGGAACAGCTGAGCTGAGCAAGCCAGCCCAGAGCTCAGAAAGAGCAAGAGGTGAGCTCACTCAGCAGTGAGACAATGATACCGGTAAGTTTCCTTCACAGCCTCCCTGCTGCTCGGTGTTTAAGCCAACAACCTTGTCTTAGTCTAAGACTTGAGCTGGGAGTAATTTTGCCTCAATTTTGAAGGCATTGCCCAGTGCCTTCTCGCTTCCTATCTGCTGCTGGGAACCTTCATGTCACCTCGACTCTTGAAGCTTTTAAGAACATGTTGTTCCTCTTACCGGAAGTATTCCACAGTCTTTCTTTGAACCCAGAATTCTGGAATTTTATAAGTGTTCACTGGAGTAAGCTGTTTTCATTCCTTGTTCTGTATGTAATGGATGCTCTGAACCTGGAAACTCATGTCTTGAAATGAACAAGTTATTCATTTATTCATTAAATAGTCCCAATTTTATTACCACCACTGGCCTTAATTAGAGTTTCCATTGATGTGAAGAGACACCATGAACACAGCAACTTCTATAAAGAAAAACATTTATTTGGGGCTGGCTTACAGTTTCAGGGTTTAGTCCTTCATGGCAGGAAGCATGTGGCAGCTGCAGGCACTCATGGTGCTGGAGGAGGTGAGAGGTTTACATCTGATCCACAGGGAGAAAACTGTGTGCCACCCTGGGTATAGTCTGAGCATGCATGAAACCTCAAAGCCCGCCCCACAGTGGCACATCACCTCCAAAGCCACACCTCCTAGTAGTGCCACTTGCTATGGGCCAAGCATTCAAATACACGTGTCTGTGGGGCCATCCCTGTTCAAACAACACAGCACTAGCTGGGCCCTCTAGTTAAAAACAGCTCTCACCTATAATTGTGAACTGGTCTGTTGTTGTTTGCTTTTTATGGTAGTGTGCTGGCTAATTTTATGTCAACTTGATACAAGCTAGAGGGAAGAAGGACCCTCTACTAAGAAAATGCCCCACCAGATAGGCCTGTGGGAAAGTCTGTTGCATTTTCATGGTGCCTGAAGTGGCAAGACTGGACTCACTGTGGGTGGTAGGTGGTCCTGGGTTCTGTAAGAAAGCAGGCTGAGCAAACCGTGAGGAGCAAGCTAGGAAGCAGCACCCTCCATGGCCTCTGCATCTGCTCCTGCCTCCAGGTTCCTGTCCTGTTTGAGTTCCTGCCTTGGCTTCCCTCAACAGTGGAGTGTGACCTGAGTGTTACACACTAAAATGAGCGCTTCCCTCTCCAAGTTGGTTTAGGTGTTTTATGACAACAACAGAAAGCCTACCTGAGACAGATAGGGCCTTTGTAACCCAGGCTGGTCCAGAAAGCTAAATGTAGACCAAGCTGGCTTTGAACTCCTGACCCTTAGAGCTGGGATTATGGGTGTGCACTACACCTGGTTTTTCACCAGCCTTTAGGAAATGTTCCCATCTTTTTTAGAATTAGTTTTTAGCTTCTGTGTTTTACCCTTACTTTCTAGGCCTCCCTCTGTTGTTCTCTAACGCTGCAGATCACTCTTGCTATTGGTGAATATCTTCTTCTGTTCTTAGATAGTGGTGACAATGTTTTTCCTCACGTTTTAGCCTCCATCTGTTTGATACGATTTCATCTTCCAAGTCCCTCCACTGTCTCTGGTCTTTTTGGTCTCCATCATGGATCTTATACACATTCCTCTCATTTCTGACAACCTCATGTGTCTGACCCCTTTAGGAGTGGTGCAGACTGAACACTCTGAGTGCAGGACCTCTGTGATGGGCTCCCGCTGGTCTCTTCAGATCTTGTCAGCTTCTCCACAAGAAACTGTTGTGCCAGGATCATGGGACCCTCAGAGACCACCAGGAGACGATCGATGCAAGAGCAAGAGAGCTTTATTACCAGAGCGATCCAACTCGGGACCCCAAGTCTATTGATGCAGCAGTAGAGAAGTGGGACCCCGAGCCCTGAGTGAGCAGGGTTTTTAAAGGGAAAAACCAAAAACAGGGGGTTTCCATAACAGCAAGCAGGGGGTTCATGCCTTGCCGTTATAGGAATGGGTAAAAGCTGTAGGGGCGAGGTGATCTTCTACTTAATTACAATTGCCATTCTTCTAAACTACATCTGGAAGTTGGGGAGAATTTTCCCAACCGATTCTCATTGATTATTGCCAGGGAGATTGTCTCTATTTTCTATCAAGTATTTATTCTGTGATATTTCCTGGAGGCTATTGCCAGGAGAGTTAACTTTGTATTCTGCCAAGTGCATATTCTGTGATATTTCCTAGTACCCGAGTTCAGCTGCTGGTCAAGATGGCTCCTCATTTCAAAACGGAGTCACCCAGGCTAACTTAAACTCTTTAAAACCTCTCCTTTCACCTCTCTGGCAGGATCAGACTGATATTTGTATTCTAGGAGACAAGGGGAGTGTTAGGCTGTGTCCATTTCATCATCATTGTCCCTTTATCCCCCTCCCCCACTATCCCAATATGGCATTTCTTCACTCTCCTGAGTTAAGTCATGCCCTGCCAGGACTGCAAAAGGGCACTGAGGGGTCACACAGAGCAGGGAGGGCTCTCCCAAATTCTGAGCCAGCTTCACCTGCCCCCTCGTTTTGGACCCTGATCATGTGCCATTTGCCCAGGTACCTGCTCTTCTGTCGCCTGCATTTTGTGACAAACACAACTGAAAGCGATCTGGAGGAGGAAAAAGTTTACTTTGCTTATGGTTCCAGAGAGGACATGGTCTGGACGGCCTGGAGCAGGAGCATGAGGCCAGGAGAGCAGCCAGGAACACGAGTGACACAGTCTCTCCCCACACAGGGCGCAGAGAGGGGGAGCCAGCAAGCAGGGCCTCACAGTAAAGCCTCAAAGCCAGGGTCTCCACGGCCCTTCCTCCAGCCTCTACCTCAACTTCCCCAAGCAGCACCACCAGCTGGAGCGCAAGCATTCAAACACAAGTCTATGAGGGGCATTTCACACGCAAGGGATGCTTTGTTACTAATTCTTAAACCAGGAAAAGTTCTTGGAATGAATACATTGTTTTGATTCCTAGCTTTCCTCAGTGGGCACTCAGTTAACCTCTGTCAGCTGCGTTCCAGCTCTCCCAGCCCTGCTCCCGGCTGTTCTCCCGACTTGGAAGTTCAGAAAAGAGAAATTCTTTTACTCTCCGGTTGTCAGGGCTTATAAGGAGAATGTTGCTAAATGTTTATTTCCCATCCACCTACTCTACCAGAAGCCACCAAATACTGAAAATAAGCATCATCTAACTGTTCCCTTTTTTCTCAGCGCCATCCTACTTGGGCTTCTTTCCATGCTTTCTGTGTTTGTATGTGTGTGTGCTTCTTCCACGTTCATACATGTGCACGTGTCCCTGAAAGGGAGAGAAAGGTGCTGGGTCCTCTGGAACTGGAGTTTCAGGTCTGAGGAACTGAACCTGACACCCTGGGAGGGCAGGAAGGCCTCTTAGCCACCAACATGCCAGCAGCCCCATTTCAGTTTTCAAAAAGGACTAAATTTATTATTTGTCTTGAGATAACAGAATAAATACACAAGGTTCCAGCTGAAGAATTTCCGGCAAGCAGGTGTTCTCATGGGTATGGAAAGCTTCTTCCTGAGTCTCCTCAGATCAGACGTTGAGGTGAGTCCCAGTGCATCTGTGTGCCTTAGGCAGGCTAGGAATCAGCGTCACTGTAAGCATTCCCCATGAGAACAGGAAACACAACCACTGCCTCAGTTACAGGTCTAGCTGACTTGTGCGTCTTAGGAATTAGGTACCAGCTAGATAAAGTATTGAGTATTGATATTAACCAAGAGCAAAATACGTATTTATTGTGCTTATAATAAGTGTGTGAAGTTAATTATCCATCGCACACAGCTCTTGGCCTGTTTAAACCTATCTCCTCACACAAGTTGTGGTTGTAAGACATTATAGAGAAACAAAATTCCATATAATTAGGCCATGAAAATTATTATTGTTAATAAAATGGACCAAACCTCTTAACTAGTATGCATAATAACAAACAAGCGCTCTAGATTGGGCCAGGAACAAGGAGACTGAACTCGGTAAGGAACACATCTCAATATTTAAAAAATAATAATCGAGGATGCCGGCAGCATTTTAGTTTACAGAAATTAAGGTCACGTTTACCTGCCTTTGGGCACAGCAGAAGTAAACAACCAAAGTATGGAAAAAGGGAGCAAGACTCAGGCCTCCCCGTGTATCCTGGTTTCCCTCCCTCTTGTGTTGTTACTATTTTGATAACCCAGAAAGCCTGTGGTTCCTTCTTCTCTGCTGCATTAAGTTAACCCCACGCTCAGGAGTGGCCGAGCTGGATCCAAGCAGGCACCAAGGTCCAGGTGTGGCTTCTTACCCCAGGGCAGCGGTGCGATGACTCTTCTGCCCATTTTCTGTCCCCTGTTCAACGAGCTGTATTATAAACAGGCGTTTTCACCAATGGTTATGGGTAATCTACTCCACTCTACTCTAGAACTCTCTGGGTGGGATGCTAATACGAGCTATAAACAAAGTTCACCAGGTTCCTAGAGAGGTTGTGTCAACCAGCTTACAGTGGTGCAGTCGCTCAGTGCCTCCTCTGGGCTCTCCTCGAGCAGTGTCTCCTCTTGGCTCCGTTAATGCACAATTGCAGTGTTTGAGGAAGCCTCCAACTAAGTGCTGGTTACCTGTGGCCACACTCATCAGTCTTGGGCATCCTGAATATTCATCTCTTCCCCGGAAACACACAGAAACCTTGGCAGTCGCCATCCTGAGCCACTTACCCGAACGCGACCACAAGGCACTTCCGGTGCTGAGAACAACATGTCTTAGGGTGGAACGGAGTTTTCGGATCGGCCGTCCGTTTTTGCGTTAGAACGCTGCTCTTTTCCCAGGGGCCTTCCCGTCTTGCTGCGTCTGCTACGTAGGCGCCGCAATACGTGTCGCTGCCAAATCCGCACGCGCGCGGAGGGCCCAGCCACCCGCTGCACCGCGCTGGCCCCGCCCCCTCCGGCCCCGCCCTCCCCGCCGTGGGGCGGGACCTGGGCTTCCCCGGGCCGCACCGGCGCCCCCTGCAGGCCTCGGCGGGCACGGCAGCCGGAAGAACCCTGCTCCTGCCACCGTGTCCGCGCCGCCGCCGCCGCCGCCACCGCCGCCGCCACCGCCACCGCCGAGCTCCGCAGGGCCCCGACTCCCAGCCGAGCGTCCTCGGAGCCGCGGGCCCGCGCCCCCGCCAGCCGAGCCGCCGCGCCTCCCGCTCGGCCTCCGCCCTCCGCCCGCCCGCCCGCAACGGCCTTCACTCTGGAGCGGCCCGGGCAGCCGCAGCAGGGCCGGCGGCGGCGCATCGAGGAGCTCTCCAGGTCGTCCCGGGAGAGGCTGCTGCAGTCCCGGGACAGGATGTTCTCCAAGCTCACGTCCATCCTGCAGCACGCCGTGGAGGCGGTGAGGCCGCGCGGGGCGGGGGCGCGGGGAGGCCGCGGGGCGCGGGGGGGCTGCGGCGAGGAGGCCTGGGCGTCCCCGGGGCCTCGGCCCGCCCGCCGGGGACCGGGCGGCTCCCGGGCCTCCCGCCCGTTAACCTCCGCGGCCAGCGCCGCGCAGGACAAAGGAACGGCGGTGCCCGTGCGCGGCGCTGGCGTTTGCTTCCGTGCGGGCGGGAGAGGAGCGACGGGGACCGCGGGGCCCGGTTCGCGCCGGTGCCGGCGCTGGCTTGCTCGGGCCGGGCGGCCCACCTCGGCCGGACCCTGTGCTTGACCTGCAGGCGTGTGCAGGTCGGCGGCAGCCGAGCTCACGCCATCCGTTTCCCGTCTCTCGTCTTTCCTTTGCGCTTCCCGGACGCTCTGGGCGCTGCCTGCAGCCGCCACACTCCGCACTCCGAGGCTGGCCCTAACAGCCCCCAGCGAGTGTTACTAACCTGCCGGCAAGCCAGCACCCGGAGAACTGAGGAGAATGAATGCCTTGCCAGTGCTTAACCCAGCTCCTTGCTTGTTTTGACCGAGCATTACCTTGTTTGAAGCAAGTTACTGTGTTCATTTTTAAAATGGCATTTTCACACATGCTGGGAATGATAGCACTTTCAAATTCACATGACTTTGTAGGGAAGGGAAAAAAATCAACCACAGTGATGATTGTTCTTTTTAGGGTCAGCTAACAAAATTAGAGTTGTAAATTTCGGTTATGGAGACAAAACTTTAATACAATTGCTATTTTCACACCGTGTGGAATTTGGGTTTTGTTTTGTTTCTCTTGATGACACATCAACCCGAGAAAGACACGGGCTGTTGTGAGGAGCAGTGTTGGCACCTGGGCAAGAGAACCGGCCTCTAAGGCTCAGCTTCTACTTTTCTTGAGTCAGCCTGCATTCTTAAATAATTAAAACATTTAAGAATAGTTATATGTATATTTTGTATCATACTTTATACTAAAAAGTCAAAAAACTTTTAAAATTGAACATAGCTTAATATAACGATAAATAAAAGAAAATTAGGGATATGTTATATAGGTTAAACCGTGGGGCCTGTCCTGTTCTTGGCAAAAGCTCACTGAATTTTATTTTATTCCTTTTTTTTTTCTTTTTGAGATAGAGTGTTGCCAAATTCCCCAAGGTGGCCTTGAACTCACCGTGACCAAGCTTGGCCTCAACCTTCTGCCTCTGAAATCCTTAGTTCTAGACATGACACCAAACCTGGCCAGGATTTTTGGTTTATACACTCATTTTTGTTCCCAGGCCTGTGTTTTCTGCTTTTGTGACCTTTTTATAACCATATGAATCATTAGCTTCTACCAAATTGTCTGAGTGAGACTCTACCTCTGTGATAACTTAGCTTCTCTACCCTGCTGGGGTTAGTGAGGAGAGAGAGCGTTCACCTCATCCTAGGAAGAAATGATTAGCCCGTGGAATGTCAAGTTCATTGGCTCAATGCCAGTCTCTAAGCTGTGTTACTACCCACACAGTTTACCAAGAAAAAGTACAGCTCCTGAAATCTGATTGGCTCAGCTTTGCTTTGGGAGAGGGTCTCCCTACCTTTGGGGAGGGCAGCCCAGGCTGATCCCAAATTTAGGATCCTCCTCCTTCCATCTCCCAAGGGCTAGATTATAGATTTGGTCCCTCATCCTCCGAATAGTTTTGATGTCCCCTTCTCCATACTCCTCGGAAATAACTCTTATGAACTACGCTGCCGCTGGTCATTGAAGAAGGTTTTTCATGACCCAAGATTAGTTCCTGGTTCCTCTGTCTCATTGACAGCTCATCTTGCTCTCCTCCGTGAACGCAGCAAGCCTTCTCACTCCTTAATCTGTTGGCTTTTTCTCTCTCCTTTCACACCCCCAGGCAGCATGCCCATTCTCAAGCATCAGGCTTTTGCACCGTAGGCCTGCAGGTGACCCCACCTCTTCGAGCTGTCATTGCAGCTTCACCGCTGTGCTGGTCTAGCCTTTTGGTATTGTCAGTGCCCAAGTGTCCATCTTCAATCCAAGAAGCCTTCAGACTGTTTAAGGTTGATCAGATGTGTATTCATCTAGATGAGGTTAGATAAGGTGTTTGGGGTTTGTTTGTTTGAGTCAAGGCCTCAAGTTTGCTGTGTAGCCAAAGATGACTCCTGATATATCTGCCCCTACCTCCCAAGAGCTGGGATTATAGGCTTCTGCTCTGTTTTCTGTTTAGTTTCTGGTGCTGAGGGTTTAACCCAGGGCTTGGTGTATGTCAGGTAAGCACTGTACCACAGCCCTCTGCCCCAGCCTTTCCAAAACATTTTTATTCTGACTTTTGTATGACTGTTTTGCTTGCTTGTATGTATGTGAACCAAGTGTATGCTAGGTACCTGTGGAGGTCAGAGAAGGATCCGAATTCCCTGGAACCAAACCTGGTCCTCTCTTGCAAGAGCAACAAGTGCTCTTAACTGCTCAACTGAACCCAGGTTTAACGTAACCGAATCTAGCCTTTAAACTTCTCTTCTGAAGTAGGAGCTCACTAAATTGTCTGGCCTGTCCTCAAACTTGTGATCCTTCTGCCTCAGCTTCCCAAATAGCTGTGTTTACAGGAATGTGCTGTCACACTTGGCATCTATTATTTAAACAGTTTTCCTCATTTACCACTAACTGCTTACAAAGAGGGAAAAAGATGTGCCTAACGCTCCACATTTGCAAATGTAAAGGAAGGTAAAGGTGAGCTGATGTCAAGGTGTGCACCCTGAGAAGTTGTACCACACAGATCTGGTGTGAGGAAGTTTATTGGGGGAAGAGAGAGGAGGGCCTGGAGAAGGGGTAGAGGCAGCGAACAGCCGGACAGGAATAGAGCCGCGAGGGCAAGAAGCGGACAGGGACTCAGAGTTGGACAAAGGGGATGAGAGCTGGAACAGAGAGAGCTGGGGTGACAGGAGTCCTTATATCCCCGCATGCCCCTGGTGGTGGCAGGTGATGACATAAGCAGTTGCTAGGGTCCTGAGGGCGAACCAGCAGAACTGCCTGTGTGCTGACTGGGACCAGCATCCCGCCCCATCCACCATACTGGGGACTAAACCTGAGCCGGCTGTCTGCTAGGCCATGCCTCTGCCTGTCAGCCATATCCCAGGCTGTTACCCAGGCTCACCCTGATCATTTGCCTCTCCTCAGCAGTTTGCCTAGTGGCTACCAATTCTTGAGAATTACTCTGTCCTGGGACTTATTTTTCAAGTCCAACTTGAGTCCCTTTCTTGCTCAGCAAGTGCTTTAAGAGCTTGTGTGAAAGCACTAAGGAAACACAGTGTGTCTGCATCTCAGATCATGGTGCCAACTGGCTGAACACACATGGGAAATCCAAGTGTAAGGGGTGCACAGGCGTGTGATCAGCCCTGGAGTCAGACAGCAGGAGCCAGGCCAGCTCCTGCCCTCCTCCTGCAGTGACATGGAACTTTACTGACTTTGTGCACACCACCTCCTTCCTCATGCTTTGGAGGAATTAGATGCACGGATTGCTGCAGAGGCGGAAGTTAGGAGGGTAGGAGAGCTTTGTGTGTGCCTGGTCAATACTGCTTCGAAGACTGGCTTGGCCAGGCTTGGGGCAGTGGGGAGGAAGGGAGCGCAGGTCGCAGGGGCAGTTGGAGAAGGCTTCCTGGAGGCGAGACTAGAACGAGGTAGTAGAGCAGCGGGAAGAATGGGAGGGCTCGGAGGAAGCCGAGGAAGCAGCTGTGGCGCCTCACTCTTGCATCTCTGAGACCTTCTGGAGTGAGATCCAGGCAAGCTTGGGCTACACCATAAAACCTTAACAAAAGCAGATCAAACCAGATGTTGTGCTGCCTGCTATACTAGCCCTCAGGAACAGGAAGGCAGAGGTCAGGATTTCAAGGCCCGTTAAATCGGGACTTTGAAGCCAGCTGGGATGAAAGGAGACCCTGTCTCAAACAAAAACAAAGATAAATAAGTTTGAGGTAGGAAAAGGCTCTTTAAAAGATCTTTTAGAATGTGTATTTTTGTGGACATTTAAAGCAGAGGTGGTGGCTGGGAGGTTTTGTCCACATTGTTGGAGTTTTTTGTGTATTTGACATGCTGGACAGAGTCCAGGTTTCCAGCAAAGACGATTATTTCCTAAGGCAAGTGAGCTGACTGGTGTTTTGGGCTTTGATGGGAGTTTGAGCAAAAGAGGAACTGAACTCCTCAGGAGAATTTAAAACAGTTTTAGGCTGAGACAGGAGGATTTTGAGCTCAAGGCCTACCTGGAATGTATAGTGAGACCCTGCTGCAGTATAAAAAGTAGAAAGTGCTGGGGATGTGGCTCGGCGGTGGAGTGTTCGCTGATGCAAAGCACTAGGTTTGATCTTGGGTTGCGCGACTTGTGCAGCACGGGCCTGCATATCTGCCTATCGCATCAGTAACAGTGGGCCATTCGTTTCTTCATGGAGTGAGTGGTTTGTTGCTGACTCAGCGCCATCACTGAGTTAAACAGTGATTTAAAGCAGGAGTTAAAATAGGAGTGTCCATGGTGAAAAAGATGGCCCCACTCAGCCCTTGTCCTGCTTCAGCCTAAGGGGAGAGACAGCTAAGTGAGGTAAAAGTTGGGGTGAAAGCTAGCAGGAATCCTCAGAGTGTCAGGTGCTTCAGCTGCAGAAGGAGAAACTTCCAACAGAGGGGAAGGAAGGACCCAGGTAGGAGAACTGGGAGTCCCAGCTAGGAGAACAGGAAGTCCAAAATAAGCAAACAGGAAGCCGCAGATAGGAGCCCTAGAGATTTGGGGGTGGCTATAGAGATGAGAGTTTTGAGAATTTAACCCCCAAGTACTAAAAAATTAAATTATAGTCTCCTGCTGCTGATTCACACATCCCTTTCAGATTATGAATGTTTTTATGCAGTGGCAAAACACGTCATTTGTATGTTAGTAACAAAAAGTTCAAGTTTACTGGAGTCTCACAAAGTAAGATAATCTGTTTTGTGTGAATGGGATTGTTACTCCTCCAAATTATTAGCAGTTCAGAACAGTTGAGCTGTCTCCCACCTGCATTGAAGCAATGTCCTCATCCTGCTTGGGATTTGATGGCATCTATAGTAAGGGTCCCCAAACACAGCCTGGGGTGATTCTAGCCTGGGACCACTGGGGAGAAGTGGAGAAAGGATACTGTGTAACCACCTAAAAGGGGAAATTGTTACTACATTAAAAACTACATCCTCTCTTTGAAAGAATCATTTTCTCCTGTGTTCCATTTGTTAGTAAATTTAACTTCCTAAGCCAAGTCCTCCCGAAGTTTAACTGCCTGTGTTTTACAACTCCTCTGATTATTTCTAGTTCCTTCATTGAGTTCTGTGTACATAGGCAAGTACAGGAAGATTCAGCTTTAAAGAAACAATAACAGCTCAAAGTTCTTCAGTCTGTTTCTTTTTCATAAGTGTATTGCACCTTGTGGTTTGAGACATGTAACATGTCAGTGACTGGACCCACAAGTTGCACAAGGGTTGAGAAATTGTGTTGACAGAGTTGTCAGCTTCAAGGTCACTGGCTGGGAAACCAGAGGTCAACATGGAGCAAGTGGAGATGTAGGGAGACCTGACTGCAGTCGGTCCTCGGGCAGGTGTCCCCAACCTGCTGCTGAGGAAGCCGGGAATGCAGCTCGGCACAACCGAAGACTTTCTTAAAACATGCTGAGGGTGTGTGTGTGTGTACACTTGTGTACACGCACACATACTCAGTTTGTTGCATTCTCCAGCATGAGCTTCATCGATGACATCTGTTCACAATGTTGGACACAGGGTTGGACACTCCTGTCAGTTGGAGGAGGAGTATGAATGGCACTTTCCCCGGTCAGGCTTCGGTTCCCCCAGCTCTGCACCACTGTGGGTCAACACCACTTTCTCACAAGGGTTGGCGACAGCTCTAGGCTGCCCTGGGCTCTCTCTCTCGCTCTTTGAAGGAAAAGAGTTGGAGGAGTGAGCACACCTGCCTTTCTCCCATTTAATACGAATTCCTAAAGCTGGTCGTCTTGCAGCAAGATGGCCAAGGGCTCTAACTCTGGCCCGAAAACTTAGGAAGTGCATTTCAAAGCCTGCAGTGTAATACATTTTGTAGAATTGAAATGGGAGTGCCTTGTTCATGTAGTATTTTGCTAAAAATACCCACTGCCTGATTGAGGCTTCCAAAGGGAAAGACCTACATCAGAATGCCATGGCAAGTAGGAGCAGTTTAATCAGATTATGACGTGGCACTGCCGTGTGTGCAGTGTTGAGGTGTAAGTGATTGCCAGCTACTCTTTACCCTTTCCCCTTCCAAAGTCCCAGGAGCAAAGACCTCTGGTTATCAGTGGTTTTATTTTGCAGATACTGCATTTGTAAGGTAAAGGTGTTTTTGGTTTAGTCACTTTTGAGCCATGTGACAACAGAGAAGAGGGGCAAAGTTGAATGCTGTAGTTTAATAACAATATTGATAAAGGTGGATTTCTTATTAATAAGTCATTTTTCTTCCTTGGATTCAACTCTTTTTGCTTTTGATATTTGACCTAAAATTAAGTTCACCCTTTAGTTTGATGCTTCTCTTGCATCGTAGACAAGTGTAATGTTAAAGTCTGCAGGAGCTTTTAACCGTGACCCTTAGTCTGGCCTTTTGTGTTTTGTGTAGCTTGCACCGTCCCTTCCGTTACAAGAAGACTTTGTTTACCACTGGAAGGCAATTACCCACTACTACATAGAAACATCAGGTAAGGACTGTTTGTGTTTATGATCTGCTTCAGATATGTTGGTTTTAACTGTAAACAGTTTTGCCTTTGAGTCCTCTTTTAGGGTCGTGAAATGTGGCTTTGAGCATCTCCTGTGTGAGCATTGTTCTAGGCACTGGGGACTTGAGTCTCACACAGCCCTGACCTGACAGAGTGTATGTGTTGACTGAGGGAGGCACACAGTGAGCGGGAACATGCGGACGGTATGTCAGACAAGTGTTAAGGGGAAATGAAGCAGGCGGGATTGGGGTGGGGGTGGCCTGTGTTTTGGGGGTGTAGGCTGGACTACTTCACACTAGGGAAGACCATGGTGTCCTTTGGTCCTCCACACTTGAGTGGCCCTGCCTACTGCTCCATCATCCAGCCCCTCATTGTGTTCTTAAGGAACCTGCTGGAATGGCCCTGAGGAGAGGTGACCAGTGAATAAGTTCAGGAGAGGGTAGGAAGATAGTGTGTGATTGCTCTCCTGGGTGATTGTGAAGAGACAAGAGAGGGGAATGTGGCTCCAAAGGAGGCTATAAACTTCTTTAGGGTGTGTGTGTGGGTGACAGCAGAGGAGACTATAAACTTCTTTAGGGTGTGTGTGGGGGGGGGGATAGGAGAGGAGGCTATAAACTTCTTTAGGGTGTGGGGGCAGGAGATGGCACTGGGTGTCTTCCTCAAGCACCCCACCTCTATTCTCTTTAAAAATCTCCCTCTGTCTCTCTCGTTCGCTCATTCTCTCTCACTCACACTCTCACTACTCTTTCTCCCCTCTCTCCTTCCTCTCTTTTCTTTCCCTCTCTTAAGTGGTGTGTGTGTGTGTGTGAGTGTGTGTGTGAGTGTGTGTGTGATGTGTATGAGTAAGCGTGCATGTGTAGCGGTCAGAGTTGGTTTTCTCTAGGCTTGCACAGAGGCACCTTTGCCCATTGTGCCATCTTGTTGGCTCACTCCACTGTACTTTTGGAGGCACCGTCTCTTTGTGCAGCTAAGTGATTGACTAGGCTGCCGGGCCAGTGAGCTCCTGAGATACGTGTGTTCTCAGTAGCACTGGAGCGGACAACCTGCTCTGGACCTGGGCGTCAGGAGTCTGAGTTCAGGTCCCAATGTGTGGATGATGAGCTCGACATCCCACTGACATCCCAACATGTCCCACGTGTGCTTCAGATAAGGTGTTGGGATGGGGCTGTAGCTCCATGGTAGAGCACTGGCCTGGCACAAGCTAGGTGCTGGGTTCCGGCACTGGCATTTAAAAGAAGGAAACAGAAGGAGGAAGGAAGGATGTAAGTAGTTCTCACAGATTGCAGAGGAGGAAAGGGCAGATACCAGAGCAAGGCTGTTCACAGGCATCACCCTACCAAGGGAAGAGACAGTGGTGCTCTGGTGTGGGCCTCTCTGCCCGAGGGACGGGTTGCCCATGGAAACAGGCAGCCTCTGCAGACGGTTCTGTTCTGATCACTGAGTAGCAAGGGGCAGAGGGGCAGATTGAGGATTAGTGACCTGTGTAGACTTTAGCCTGTCTAGGCCACACCGTGTTCTTTGTGTGTGTCACCTGTGCTGCTGAAGCACAGAGCAGCCACCTGCTAAGCACAAGCAATGGGCATCCCCTGCCGTGCAGACATTTAAGAACTGAGGTGGGGCCTCACCTGCCCCTGCCCTCTCAGGGTTGTGTGGTGTGGTAGTAAATTTCAGATCATACACACATCCTTTAACAAAGACAGAGGCAAAGCATGGGAATGGCTCTCAGGCCAGCTGCTGAGGTCAGAGGTTGTTTGCACTTACTGAGCACATTTCATGGTAGCAGCTGACCTGCAGATTGAGTTTTTGAGACTACGAGGCTTTAAGGAAAGACACATTCTTGCTTTAAAAGATTTTTTTTTTCTCAGTTTGATAGCAGAAGCAAGTGTGCACATTAGTTCTGTGTGGGACAAGTGTGGTCTGAGTCAGGTAGAATCCCAGGATGGAGAGGATGGGGGGAGAGGATGTCGATGAGAAGGCTCACCTGGCGTTAAGTGATGGCGCTCCTGAGGAGGAGCAACAGGCAGGAGTGCGTGCCGGGGCCCAGGGGCGCTGACAGACAAGGGGAGACAGAAGCTGGACCTTGCCTTTCAGGGATGATTCCTGATGATAAGATGCGTGCCAGGACTCAGATCACAGAAGGGTGGTGCTGCTCCAGACAAAGATGGCCATGCCGTGAGCAAGCGTGATGTGTCTTCTGCCTTTCCTGTTTGAGGTGCAGAGGAACGTCGCTGCACACAGGAAGGGGTTTTAGAGCATGTGTTTGATGAGTTTTTCTGTTGTTTAGATGACAAAGCCCCAGTGACGGATACCAACATCCCGTCCCACTTGGACCAGATGTTGGACATACTGGTCCAAGAGGAAAACGAGCGGGAATCTGGAGAGACGGGGCCGTGCATGGAGTACCTCCTCCACCACAAGATCCTGGAGACACTGTACACCCTGGGGAAAGCCGACGTAAGTCCCTGGCCACCCCATGCTGGAGGCTGCAAGCGCCCAGTTCAGTATGGAGGTTGGAATGGCACATGGTAGTGTTTGGCCTGAGAGTGGGGAGAGGAGGTGCGTGTCCTGAGCAGCTGTGACGTCACAGAGCGAGCAGAGCCTGCAGCGCTCCGCTTCACTGTGTAGATCCCAGCCAGGGCCAACCTTTGTGAAGATAAACTCAAGTACATATGCTCACAATCGAACGGGATAAGAACTCTGAGACAGTTGTGATCTAAGAGTCCGTGGTCCTGAGAGCGGGCATCATTGCTCATTCTGACATTCACTGTACCATCACAGTGGACACAGCAAATTTTAGGCCTAATGAATTTTGAAAAATCTTTTAAATTTAATATTATTATATAAATAGGATCTTGTGCCATGGAAGCTCAAATTCATGTAGACTGAGCACCAGGGCCAGGGCGTGTTCTGAGACACACGAGCTGGTTTTGTACTATGGACACCGCAGCATGTGCAAGCCCCAGGAAGCCCCAGTGCACCCTGCATGCTGGTGTGGCCTGCAGTGTGTGAACTGCACTGGGACGTGATTGTCCGAGCCTCCTCCAGCTTGAAAGCTCAGCAGCTCTGTGAACTTCTGTAATGCAGAAAACTAAAATGAAGTGATAACATTTTAATAGTATATAGTTGTAAACTGAAAGGCATCAGCTTGTTTTGAGGTGCATTTATGTTATGTGCACGCTTTTCTCAGGAATGAATCTGTGCCTGTAACTGGCATCACACTCTTATCCTCCTTGTTGCCATCCTTTTTAGTGAGGGATTTCACATCGCTGAATTGGTTTGGTGTTTTAGCAAAATGGTAGTAGCTATACTGCTAGGAAATTCATTTCTGATAGAATTAATTATAAATGTTACCATTTTACCTGAATAATATAAGGTAGCTGTCACCCTAAAAATACTATTGTGCTGAAGGTTGCATTCTAGGCTTTTCCAGAGAGCATGTCTTTGATGGATGCAGATATGTCACTGTCTCATGTAGCTGTGTCATCCACTTTGTTACAGGACAAACGACCTGTCTCACTCATGCTCTTTTAGTCCAGCAAGATAGCTGGCACGCTGAGAACATCCCAGTCATGTTCCTTATGAACTCATAATCCAAATGTCTTTGCACTTAGCTTAGTCACCCGTGCCAAGGGGTTCCTTTACTGATGTCTTTGTGTTACTTGTGACTTGCTCATGGCTGTGAGTAACGAGGTCTACCCCTGGTGTGGCAGACCGTGAGCTCTCAGAGAACCCCGCTGTCCCTGTAGTTACACCCTTATGTGCCTGAAGCAGAGACCAGTCTCAACAGCCCCTGCTCACCTGAGGCTGGGGTCACACCTGCCGTCCTACAGTCTTGGTGTGTCATTGCATTTCTAGAATGCCAGTCACAAATTATTATTATTATTATTATTATTATTATTATTATTATTATTATTATTGGCTTTTGGAGACAGGGTTTCTCTGCGTAGCCCTGGCTGTCCTGGACTCGTAAATCAGGCTGGCCTCAAACTCACAGTGATCCGCCTCCTGAGTACTGGGATCACAGGTGTGCACCACAGAACCTGGGGCCAGGCAGGAATGTTAATGGATAGTTCTATCCTGGCGAGGTCACCAGCTGGTCAACTGTGTTGTCTTTGAGGAGTTATGTGGATGGTCATGATCTGTCCTGCTGTGAACATTCACATGTGTTTACCGTCTATCCCATGCCCAGTGTCCTCCAGGAATGAAGCAGCAGGTTTTACTGTTCTATACCAAGCTCCTGGGAAGAATCCGACAGCCCCTGCTTCCACACATCAACGTGCACAGGCCCGTGCAGGTACTGCTCTCCTGACCTCAGACCACAGCTGAATTCGGTGTGCGCATGATCTACGAGTGACAGCAGCGGAGGACAGTATTCCAGCCCAGCATGACAATTAGCAAATGTTCAGGGTCTCCTTTTATCTCACCATATTTATATTTTTCTGTTAAGTTTTATACATTAATATTCTTTTTATTTTACTTCCATAACATTACAAAGAAAGTTTGAAACTTAAATTTATTTTGACAGAAATTAATTCGACTCTGTGGTGAGGTCCTTGCAACACCAACGGAAAATGAAGAAATTCAGTTTCTCTGCATCGTGTGTGCGAAGCTGAAACAGGATCCCTACTTGGTTAACTTTTTTCTGGAGGTACGCCATGCTTCTCAGACTTGCAGCTCTTATGAAAATCGTAATTAAATCCTCTCAGGAACATCAGTGTTTATTTCAACCTGAACTCACCAGGACAGGAGAATTTTCAAGGAATGCACTTGAGCCAGATCTATAGGCGGGACTGAAACGAGGAATCCCAAGCCTGGCTGAGACTGAGGCTCAGGGAAGATGCGGAGGTGGGCAGGCTGGCCAGCATCTCACCGTGCCAACAGCTTGTTTGCCTTTTGGAAGGCTGCAGCAGTTAGTACTATTTTTATGGTCTGTTTCAATTGATATTTTACTTACAACTTACAACTTAAAAAGGAAAATAAATTGTGTCTACTTACTGCTCTTCACTTTCTTTTTTCCTCTAATCTTTTTTTGGACTGTTTTTCTTTCTCTTTTTTTCTTCTTTTGGTTTTTCAAGACAGGGTTTCTCTGTGTAGCCTTAGCTACCCTGAACTGGCTTTGTAGACCAGGCTGGCCTCGAACTTACAGAGATCTGCCTGCCTCTGCATCCCTGAGTGCTGGGATTACAGGCTACTACACCCAGCCTTTTTAAGATTTTTTTTTTTTAATGTATGTCTACATATTCGTGTGAGTGTATGCATGTGTGATCAAGTGTGTGCATGCATGTATTTGTGTATATGCATGTTCGTGTGTGTGTTTGTGTGTGTGTGTGTGTGTGCAAATGCACTCTGAACCTGGTGTTCACTGGTTAGGATAGGCTGCTGGCCATGGAGCCCCAGGGATCTTCCTGTGTCCGTGTCCCCAGCGCAGGAACTCGAGGCATGGGCCACTGTGGTGGGTGCTGGGAATCTCAGCTGAAGCCCTTGCCTGCAGGTGAGCGTTTGGCAGCTTAGCCAGACCTCAGCCCTTCCTGTTTGTTGAGCAGTGAAATCACTGAAGACGGTGTCAGGAAAGCAGCCTTGTTTCAAGACTCCATCAGGATGTACATGGGTGCCTGCTGTTTCATGAGGTTCTTAGGGTTTTTAGAGTTTGCCATTTTAATGTATTGGCTTGTCTTCTGTTGTTGAATAAACAATTTTGGGTCCTGTCTGCAGCGCTTCTGGAGGCTGGCAGGCCGCTCAGCCGCACAAGGACATGGTTTGGTTCTGTATGTAGTGCTCTGGCCGGGACCTGTTCCGGCGTCACTTGTTTTTCACGTTTGCATGTTAGTAGTCGTGTTAGTCAGCAGCGTGCAGTTCTGAAGACCCGCTACCCAGGTGCATCAGGCTCCTGTTCTTAATGTCTGGACAAGAACTAGGTTAGTGTGGCTGCTCGAGGTTTCTTTACCTTGCTTGTATTCTGAGACAGGATCTCACCACGTAGCCTAGGCTGGCCCAGAATTTGCTGTGTAGACCAGGCTGGACTTCTGCTTCTGCCTCCATGCCTGTCTGGTTTTCCCTTTTTGAGACAGGGTTTTGCTCTGTAGCCCAGGCAGGCCTAGAACTCTCAGTATGGCCTTGGCCGCCCTTGATGGAAATCATGCGTCAGTAGATTACTTGCCTCTACTCCCTGCTGAGATTTCTTTTGTCAAAGTTCCTTTTTCCTACTGTTTTCTTCTACACTTAGTATACTTCAGATGCATGGATTTAACCCCAAACTGACCTGAAAATCTTTGAAATGTGCCTCATGATTACATTGACCAGAGGCAGAAAGCCCTCGCCCATGTCCATCGTGAGATGCGCTTGCCACAGTGTCTTCATTTATAACTCACAGCTGTTGCATTCCAGGTGCAACAGTGGCTAGCATTGGGCACTCCTCAGAGCCTCCCTCCCTAACAGAAGTTAGGATCACTTCTGTTCCCCTTATTTTTCCTGGTGGTCAGCTTGCTTCTTGAGGTCTGCTTCTGCCTCGTCCTCATTGGTGTTCATAGCGTCTCACAGCTAAGACAGTTCAGGCTGCTTCTCTGGCCCTTGCTGAGTGAGCCCCGGAGGTGAACCTCGAGCTTTCTATGGCTGCTTCTGTCCACTGCTCCTTGCAGCTCTCCTGTGTTGCACCACCGAGGTCTTCCTGCAGCCATTACAGGCATCCGCTGTGTGCTGCGTGCACGTGGTGGAAGATGAGGGGCAGCCTTTGCCTTCTGATGAAGAGGCTAGTGGTCAGCTGTGCTGAGGACCTGAAGACGGATGCAAGAGAAGCACAGGAAATGTCCGTAGGATGGAGAGCTCACTTCTGCTGGGGTCGTCAGAAAGACTTCCGGAAGAGGTCTCTGACTTCCAGGAAGAGGTCACCTTTGCCAGGAGCCTTGAGAAATGCTTAGCTAGAAATGAGTGGGCATAGGAATGTGTTCAGGAAGCAGTATGTGCAGGGTGTGTAAAGACAGTCTGGGAACTGTGTGAGGCTCTGAATGGCGGATGTGTGTTCTTCCCTGGAGCCACTAGTGAGTTTTGAGCATGGGTGCTGTTATGTGGCTGGGTCTGCACATGAGCTCCTGCAATTTCAGGCAGCATTCGGAGTAGGTTCCCTTAGGAGGGAGGAGTGTGGGAAAGTGACCAGTGGGAAGTGCAGGGTTGAGCTGAGGTGTGTCAGTGTGCAGTGCCTGCAGAAGGAAGGCTCGGAGTGCCTCGGGGTGCTTGTGTAATGCAGGGAAGTGGCCATTTCAGGGCCTGGGCTGCCAAATGTCGCCTGAGCAGCTAAGTAAGACTCTGCCTCAAAGTAAAGATTGACGAGAGGGTTGGACACGGAGCTCAGTGGCACCACGTGTGCCTGGATGGTGTGAGGCTGTGTGTTCACTACCTCACCCAGATCTGCTTGCCCTGGAGATAGAGATGAGTGGGGCAGAGCGTGCCCAGTCCGAGTTTGGCCCTGGCATGGTCTGCAGCACAGCAGGGAAGACGGCGGGGCGGGGGGAGCTCTGGGGTTTGTGCGCCAGCGATGGAGCCTCGCCGTGTGGTTTGCTTTTTGTTCTGAGCAGGACCCACACTCCCTTTCAGAACAAGTCAAGGTCACTGATGTCCAGAGCAGCTCCAGGTGTTGCGTCAGAAGAGGAGCCGAGAGGCCAGGGTGCCGAGTCAGCAGAGCCCAGCCAGCAGCCCCGGGTGACGGGCACGGCCGGGGGACACTTGGGGTGTGAGGACGAGCCCTTGGCGGACGAGCTGTCTGCCAGCCTGGACGACCTCAGCATGGGTCCCGCTCGGCCGAACCACGATTACAACCTCGTGACCTCCCTGCTGAACCTGACGAGGAGTCCAGTGAGTGGCGGCCCTCTCCCCCAGCACGGTCGGTGGTGTGCATTTAAAGTGCAGACATGTGTGTTGCGCTGCTCCTGCTCCAGGAAAGCCCTGAGCCCTTCCCTGTGTCTTCCTTCTCAGGATGGCCGCATAGCCGTGAAAGCGTGCGAGGGCTTGATGCTCCTGGTGAGCCTGCCGGAGCCTGCGGCTGCCAAGTGCCTGGCGCAGAGCAGCTGCCTGTGTGAGCTGCTCACGGGCCGGCTCACCGCCCTGTACCAGGCACTGCCCCCTTCTGTGGACCCCCTAGACATCGAGACAGTGGAGGCCGTCAACTGGGGGTAAGCCCGGCTGTTTCCCACGGGGTCCGAGTCTCAGCGGCCATTAGTGCTTTACACTGACAGGGGTGTTCACTTTTAGTGAACCCTAACAGTGCTCATTAAGTGAATATTTTCTTGAACTCACACTTGTCACTTAGTGGTGATAATTGTGCAGGCACAGCCAGAGGCTGCAGAGTTCTGTAATTGTCCACTGCAGAATGTGTGTGGAGACCAGGAACTGCTTGTTGACAGCAGAGCGTGGAGAGGGCTGTGTCTGCTTTCGAGACACACTCACTCTAACTCGGGTCTCACTCTGTGGCCTTGGCACGACAGCTCACAACCACCTATAAGTCTAGCCCCGGGAAACCACGCTTCTATCCTCCATGGGAGCCTGTACTCACACACATGCACACATTGCTACACACACTAACAGAGCTTTAAGAAAATAGGAATTTTGCATAACATTTATAAATTAATAATAAAAGCAACATTAAAAACTATTCACAAACTTGCTACCAATCAGCAGCCTGATTTTTTTTGTTGGTTTTAAGAATTGAATGTTGT
>CM053762.1:66903578-66941945 GCA_028658305.1 Pachyuromys duprasi
TGATAAGCTAGAGTTAGACGGAAGGGGAGGAGGTCCTCCCCTATCTGTGGACCTGGAAAGGGGCAGGGAGGAGATGAGGGAGGGAAGGGTGGGATAGGGAGGGAATGGGGGAGGGGGCTATGGCTGGGATACAAAGTATATAACCTGTGATTAATATAAAATAAAAAAAAGAAACATTTAAAAAAAAAGAATTGAATGTTTATAGTAATTGAGGGTTTCCTGCAGTGTACTTCAGTCACACACCTCCCCCAGCGCCCCTGAGATCTACCCCTCCCTTCCAGGAAGGCGTGCCTTTCACCCACCCAGCCCAGGAGCCCCGTTTCTCCTAAACCCATTGAATCCAGTTGAGGACAGCCTAACATTTTCATCTGTTGACCGTTAGTCACTTTTCTCCGAGGTTGGTCCCACGTGCGGTTTGCTCACGCCCTTCATGAAGGCAGCCACACATCATGTGCACACTGCACTGGGGCAGAAAGAGCAGCCTTCCTTGGCGGCTTGTGTCGGTGTTGCTCTGGGTGTGGACGAGCTGGCTCTGCGTAAGGAGCTTCTCTCCTTACAAAGCAGGCAGCCGGGCCTGCTCACCCAGCTGTTTGTTCTCTGGCCGCGCAGGTTGGACTCATACAGTCATAAGGAGGATGCATCCGCCTTCCCGGGGAAGCGAGCCTTGATTTCCTTTCTTTCCTGGTTTGATTATTGTGACCAGCTCATCAAGGAGGCACAAAAGGTTTAAATTCTTCGTTGTTTGTCGACAGTTTTAAAATGTGTTTATTAAGTAAGACTTGCATCGCTATTGCAAGGTGTCTTAAGTGTGCTTTGAAGTGTCACATGGTTTGTAAACACTCACTAGACAGTGATGGCTCCCTTCAGCTGGCCCCTTTGGGGAGATGTTAAGTTATTGGGATTTTTTTCCCCTGTTCTTAGTTTTGGTGGGCATGGGGTGGGACAAAAGCAGATAACTGTACTTGCCGAAGATCCAGGCCTGGTCCCGGCTCCACACTGGCCTCTTGTGAGCTCACGGTCCTTAGGCCCGCATTGATTTGCTGGTGCCCGTCTGTGTTCTAGACTGCTGCTGTTGCCCTTGCCAAGGCCATCCATGAGAGGTTCTTCACCGGAGTCATGGAGCCCCAGCTAATGCAGACGTGAGTGCCCTCTCCCCTGACAGGGGTGGCCCCTGGCTGTCATTGTGCCTGCTGACCTGCCTGCTCTGCCTAGGTCGGAGATGGGGATTCTGACGTCAACAGCCCTGCTGCACCGCATCGTGCGACAGGTGACCTCGGATGTCCTGCTCCAGGAAATGGTGGTCTTCATCCTTGGAGAACAGAGGGAGCCGGAGACTCTGTCAGAAATCAGCAGACACCCCCTGAGGCACAGGCTAATCGAACACTGCGACCACATATCTGATGAGGTGAGCCATAGTCTGCCAGCGCCAGCCTAGAGTCTGTGAAACTCGGGTTTTTAGTGTGCTTGGAATTTTATTTTGTGATGGCAAGGGCCAGGGTGGTGGTGAGGCTCGGGGTGGTGGTGAGGCTCGGGGTGGTGGTGAGGCTCGGGGTGGTGGTGAGGCTCGGGGTGGTGGTGAGGCTCGGGGTGGTGGTGAGGCTCGGGGTGGTGGTGAGGCTCGGGTGGTGGCACACATGTTCACAGAGGGCAGAGGCAGCTCGCAGGAGTCGACTGTGTGTGTCCTGGGTTGAACGCAGGTGCTCAGGCATGGCATAAGGTTCTGTAGCAGGATGCTACCTCAAGGCCCAGCTTGTGATCCTTCAGATGAGTCTCTTTCATGTGGCTTTAATGGCTGACAGTCTGGAAATGGCGAGGAGGGCAGGGCTGTGAAGGTATTCTCCCTCAGCTTTTCCAACATTGGTTTCAGATAAGCATAATGACCCTGAGGATGTTTGAGCATCTTCTACAAAAACCCAACGAGCACATTCTTTACAACTTGGTCCTAAGGAATCTCGAAGAAAGAAACTATACAGAGAACAAACCGTTGTGCCCCGAAGACAAGGACGTGGTGGAGAACGGGCTGATAGCAGGAGCCGTGTAAGTCTGGGTGGTGTCTTCCCGCCAGGACTCAGGCTCTCTCCTGTGTGCCTTAAAGAGTGCAGCACCTCAGCCACCTCCCTGTAAACAGCAGATGCCAATAGTCCTCGGCTGCTAACAAAAGTAGTAATGAACCCTTGAGATTGTTAGTGTAATTTGCATATTAAATACATTAATTCTTATTTCTTTGTATTAGAAAAATTTTATGATGTTTCTCAGAAACTAGCAGAGAATCTTTTCGTTTAGAAAATATAATAAATGTTGTTTTTTATACATCATTAAATTAAACGTAGAGATCTGGAGGAAGATCCATTATTTACTGACATTTCACCAGATAACACTCTGCCAAGCCAAGAGTGGGTCAGCTCACCCCATGCCAGCCCAGACCACCCCAAAAATGACGGCAAGACGGAGGTCCACAAAATCGTCAACAGGTGGGTCGCTGGGTGTTGAGTCTCTGTCACTCCTTCTGAATGAAGTAGCTCCGCCTGTAGTTGTCACGTGAATGCACTGTCTTCATATAGGTGCTGTCAGTGTTTGTGTCTTGGTTTTGTAGCAAGTTAACAGCTGGGAGCAACAGCTGGAGGGGGGGGAGGGGGGGCCTGGCTTAATAGAAAAGTTGTTTTTCCTAAAGCGCTGGCCATTCTGCACAGGCTTCTGAGGCTAGTCTTTAGCACAACAAAAGAAGAAAGGAAAAGTAATTGGGAAAGAAGTACCGGCTGAAGGTGCCAGTGGTTCGCTATAAGCATTCTCTGATTCCCAATGCAGCAGCGCTGGCAGGTGCCAGTCTGACAAATGTGGTCACAAGCGTGTCTGCCAAAGTGTTGGATGGCTTTTTCAATTTGTGTTTTTTTACAGTTGTTTAAAATGTCTTTGATTTTAATGCTGTCATTAGTATGCCTGGTCCTGGCAGGTGAAATTTAAAAAAAACAAACCACAAAACAAAAAACATTTGGCTCAAATGTGAAATTACAGGCCCTAAGAATGTCTCAGGCTCAGTTTCCCAAGGCTGCTCCCATTCTTGTGCCACAGTCTGAAGTTTAATTCTGTGTTAGGCTTATTTGTGTTTCATACAGGATTAATTTTAATAAAACCTTTACTTAATCTGAGGGCCAGCTACCATCTTGAAATGTACTTTGATTTTTTGAGTTCCCATTTGCATTCATAACTGGTTAAGCCTGTGTGCAGTTCCTGCGTAGCATATAAGAGCCTGCAGTGCAGAGTGTCTGTGCTCACGATGGCCTTTCCCTTTCAGTTTCCTCTGTCTGGTGCCAGATGAAGCAAAGTCATCCTACCACGTTGAGGGCACTGGTTATGACACCTACCTCCGAGATGCTCACAGGCAGGTAGGTGACACAGCGGGCCTGTTTGGGGGTGTAAATGCACAGATGTGTCACCCTCCCCACTACCTGCCTGGTTGGCAGCAACCTTTCCTCCAAAGAAAGAAGTCGCCTCCCCCGAGAGATGAGGCTTAACTCTGCTAGTACCATTAATTCGTTCATTCATTCGCTCCTTCGTTCGTTCGTTTGTTTAGTTTTGGTTTGGGGTCTCAGGTTAGCCAGGCTGGCCTTGAATTTGCTCATGGCCTTGCTCCTGCGTTTGTCTCCCAAGTGCTAGGATTACCTGGCTCTGAAGGGCTAGTTGTTTGCTTGGTTGGTTTTTTAAGTTATTTGTTTATTTTTATGTGCATTGGTGTTTTGATTGCATATATCTGTGTGAGGGTGTCAGATCTTCTGGAGAAGGAGTCACAAACAGCTGTGAGCTGCCTTGTGGGTGCTGGGAATTGAACCTCTGGAAGACTAGCCAGTGTTTCTAACCACTGAGCTATCTCTCCAGCGCCCTCAAGAACTAGTTTTATTGCACTCCATCATATCTGACACGTCATTCAGCACAATAAATAATGAAGTACTAGAAAAATGCAATAGAAAACTGCCCCAATTATTTTACTGTTAGATTTGGCCAATATGAATCTGCCTAGTCAAGTTATGTGAGCTGAGTGCTAGCTCTCCTTTTTCATCCTTATCACTGATGGCATCTGCGCTGGCCATGGACCACCCCCTGGAGGGCGCTGGTTCATCCTGGTTACCTGCCCCATGTCTGTCTATTCTAAGAAGAGCAAGCTTGCTTGGTGATAGGCATCATCTATCCATTCCATGCACTGTAAGGTGTTACATGTAAATACATGTAGTGTAGGGTGTTACATGTAAATACATGCAATGTAAGGTGTTACATGTAACACCTTAGAGGACACTTTGGCTCTGAACCAGATGTTCCCTATTTCTGCCATGGTGGTTGGAGTCAGCCCTTTAGAGGAAGGACTACAGCAGGTACCTCAGAGTCACAAGTGCTGCTTCCCCCAGCCTCGACGGCTGCTTTCACTGTGGTGTTCCCTGCTCCTCCTGGTCAGGAGCTGAGCCAACATCCCCCCTCCAAAGCCGCAGGTGCAACTGACAGTCACGGGTTCTTTATATGGTGTCTGAGGAAATTGTTTCTGTTTCATCTCGACGTGTTTCTTGCCTGTTCTTTAATACCCAAATGCTTTCCTCCTAGTTCCGGGACTACTGTGCTATCTGCTTACGGTGGGAGTGGCCTGGAGCCCCAAAACCTCTGGAAAAGTGTGATTTAGATGCGGCCTTCTTTGAAGGACATTTTCTGAAAGTTTTATTTGACAGAATGGGAAGAATTCTTGACCAGGTAATATATCGGGAAATCCCGGTTTCTGTGCTGTGGTGTTGACCTCTCGTGATCGTGGCTGAGTCTGTGGCTGTGAGTGCAGAGCCGGAGGCTGCTTTTCGCTGTGCCCGTGGACGGGAACAGTGCCTAGTGTCCTGCCTGGCCTTTGCTGTCCCAGTCGCCTGTCTGTCTCCTCTTCGTGGTTTGTTCTGAGCCAGTTGTCTCTGGCTTCTTAGAAAAGAGCTAACAGTGGTGTGGCTCTGTCAGAAGTCCTGAGTGCCTCTCTCCCTCCTGCTGGCTCCTCACGAGTGAGCAGCTGAAGTGAAGGAATCCTGTGAGTCCACGTGTGTGACTGTCTAAGGAGCTGTACACACACGGGCTTGTATAAAAGTTTAGAAGGCTGTGTTTAAAAGTCCAGGTACTGCTGTTGTTAGGACGTCGCTTAGTGTGTTGTTAGTGTGTCCTTTGTGGTTCACATGTGTCTGACAACAGTGGTGGGCTTTGGTGGCCTGCTGCACTGGTTGTGAGCTGGATGGGAGCTCTGTCTCTCTGTGGGTGGCGATGCCTGTCCTGTCTTCCTAGTCTGAGCTCCGTGCAATGAGTTGGCCTCGGTGGTGAGGGCTAAGTTAGCTGCGGGCGCTCCCCTTGCAGAAGGGTCAGGGGCAGTGGTGTCCCCTCCCTGGAAACCAGGACATGAATCCTTGTGTTTGCTTCCTCACAGCCGTACGATGTGAATCTGCAGGTGACCTCCGTATTGTCCAGGCTCTCCCTCTTCCCTCATCCACACACACACGAGTACCTTCTGGATCCCTACGTCAACCTGGCCTCTGGCTGCAGGTCGCTCTTCTCCGTGATTGTCCGGGTGAGTTCACTAATGCTCTGGACTCCAGGGTCTTCCAGCGCTGTGAGCAACGCCCTCATCTTACGTGTGTGGTCAGTACGGAGTGTGTAGCTGGTGCTGTCCATTCGGGACCGTTGCACAGTCGGGCATTCATCTTTGTCACTAGCACACAGGCCAGAGAGGTGCTTCAGGGCTTAGCACTGGCTTTGGGGAACCCAGACTCAGTCCCCAGCACCTACACAAGGGTTCACAACCATCTGTACCTCCAGTTCCCAGGATCAACACCTTCTCAGCTCCACAGGCACCAAATACACATGTGTATACATGCACACAGGCCAAACACTCATGCAGAAAGTAAGTAAATATCAAATTGTTTTCTTTATGCAAGTGTGCGTGTGTGCACGTGAGTGTGCGTGCACAGGCCCAGGCTACATGCACGTGCTGTGCTTGGCCCTATGTGCTTCTGTGGAGGCCAGAGGCAGCTGTCAGGGGTCTTCCGCTATCACCCTCCACTTTAGTTTCTGGGGTGAGGTCTTCTGAACCCACAGCTCACCCTCTCAGCTGGGCGGGCTGGGCAGTGACCCCCAGGATTGTCCTGTCTGCAGCAGCAGGGCCGAGGTCTCGGGCGTTCACTGCTGCTCCAGCTTCGGTGTGGGTGCGGGGACGTGAGCTCAGGTCCTCACACTGGCACACACCACCCACGGAGCCACCTCCCCGGCCCTGACATTTAATGGTGAAGATGAGGTAGTGTTGTTAGAAACGATGATGGAAATCCTAATCCTTCTGTTTTACTAATAAGGACTCAGGAGCCAGATGCTGGTCCTAGCTCAGAGAGGCACAGAAAGCACCCAGCTCAGGTCCAAATGGAAAAAACCCCAAAGGCTCACAAGCTTAGCTGACAGCCCAGGAGGAAAAGGGCAAGAAACCTAAGGCTGAAGGCTTACTAGTTCAAAACCCAGAAAGCCAGGGAGCTGAGGAGCAGAAGCCTAAACTAAAGCCAGAGCTTGAGCTAAAAACCCTGCTTCTTCTCCACACTGTCTTCAATACCCCTCAACTCAAAGTCCCTCCTACTCTTCCATCCCTGTCAGCTGGTTTCTTGCTTGGCCTCATGACCTAGCGTTAACTTCATTAAATCGTGTGTGTATAGAGAGCTCTTGAGTTAAAGGTGTGTGCTAGGGCTGGGTGACCATTCCATAATCACCTGTTTACAATAAACAGAAAGTTCTTGGATTAAAGGTGTGTGTTAGGGCTCAACCAAAGCAAGCAATAAGCAGGGTTTTAAAGTTCACAATGGGCTCAAATATCCTGGAACAGGTAGGAGTTGTTTGGTCAAAGACCAGTGGCTGGGGGAAGGCGTCTGAAGAAGATCCTGCGGAGTCAGCCGGGAGCTGAGTTCTTGGCTTCTCATGCAGGTCGTTGGCGACCTCATGGTTCGGATTCAGCGCATTCAGGACTTCACCCCCAAGCTTCTCCTTGTCAGGAAGCGGCTGCTTGGCCTGGAGCCGGAAGGCCCGATGTGAGTCAGGGTTTATAGACTTTATCTGGAGGGTCCCCTGCTCTGTGCTGTGCTGTTGTCCTGACTCTGTGTACTCTCTCTAGCGTTGACCACATCACCTTGCTTGAGGGCGTGATTGTGTTGGAGGAGTTCTGCAAGGAGCTGGCGGCCATTGCGTTTGTGAAGTACCACGCTTCTGCCACGCCGTGAGTCCCTGTGGACATCACCCACCCAGCCACGAGAGGGCAGGAAGCCCCGTGAGTGAGTGTCGCCTGACTGGGACAGCACACTTAGAGCCCACTCATGACGGCGCTCGGCGAGGCTGGTGCTGCTTCCAGCGGCTCTGCCATCTCGAGTCTCTGTGATTGCACGTTGCTGAAACCCAGGAAACAAGCGGATGAGCTTGACTTAGCGTCCCGTGACTGAGAAGCCGCAAGACTTCTCATGTTAGGACTGGCTGTATTCCTGTTATTTTAATATCCTTTTAGGCAGCAAGGCATTTTGACATTCTCTGGGACTCAAATGCTTACATTCTTTTGTATTAATAAGCAGCAAAAAATCACTAATTTTATAACTTTTTAAGGTTAAGATTCTTATCATACGAAATGTTTAGGAAAACTGTAAATGAGAAAAAATATAGTTGAGGAAGCATCGAAAGAGTGTCTAGGAGATGAGGACGTGAAGAGCACCATCGACCTCCTCAGCTTTTGTAAGAATAACAATTTACTATGATAAGGAAGTTCTTAATTAATATATTATATATATTTTTAAAGAAATGTTCTTTTACTTCTTGTGCACATAGCCATGTTCGTGGTTGGTTCTCACATGTGGCTCCCAATTAATTTAAACTGTCCTTTTTCCCACAGCATCAGATTCATGTTCATCCTTGATAGTGTTTGCTAAAATAGCATTTTTTAAGCCAATTAACACATACTGGGTAGAGCCCTGCCCACAGTTCCCTCTGAAGTTGAGTCATGAGCTTGCTTCCTTCCTGAACTAGGGGCTAGTGTTAGTGGGGACTGCCAGGAAGCAGCAGCCAGGGTGCAGAGGGCCTTGCAGTGTTTACATTTGCTTGTCATTTGTTCAGTTCTCTGTCCTAAGTGATTCTAAAGATATATGTATCTTCCTGTTAAGTTTACACTTTAGTTAGGGAGACGGTATGTGTGAGTGGCTGGATGCAGGATGACTGGGTAGCCAGGTGCAGGGCACTGCTGTGGGACACGGCTTGTCCCCTTGTCTTTCTGGTCTTCAGGTGACTGAGCCCATCCCTCACGTGTGGCTGTGAAGCATATGTCCTTGTTGAAGTGTTAGACAGCAGGCACTGGAGTGTGTCACGGCACCCTTGACACATGGCTCGGTCTGTTTCTGACTCCTTTTATAGTTGAGTTTTGCTACTTAGGAACAAAACAGCAAAAGATTAAGAAGAGCCCCAGTCCCAGGCTGCTCATCGCTGTTAAGACAGCACACTACTGTGTGTCTCTAACACGATGCAGATCTTTCCTTGCTCATTCAGGAAATCCCTTAAGTAAAACCGTGAGGGCGAGAGTGAGAAACAGTGGTTCCCTGCATGGCTTCCCTCCCATGGCTTTGAGTGCTGAGAAGTGACTTGTTTGGTTGTATTTATTGACTAGTCTGTGCGAGAGTCACACCACCTCATTCCCACAGCACCTTGTTCTGAGATGTCGCTACAGTCTGCTTTGATGAAGGTGTGTTTGAAGTGAGGCATTGAGATGTGTCTGGTAGTTCTCATTGCTCCTGTTATGCCCTGGGGCTGTGGGGCAACGAGGTGCCCACCCAGACCAAATACTGGTCCTTCATAGCTGACCTGATGCTGGCCCTGTGGGTGGGCGCGCGAAACTTTAACTCTGTGTGTTTGCTGCTTCTGAAGATAGTTTTCCTATGGCCTTGGCCTGTACCCAGCTCGGCTTAGTCTGCTTCTCTTCTGAGCTTAATTTCTCCTTCATATTTAATTCAGACCCAGAGTCAGCACAAGTCACAAACTGACTTTGAGTCCGTTTGTTAAGGGAGCCATGCGCGACATCAAAGGCCATTCCCGGTCTCAGGGACCGGCTCTTCCCGCTGTTTCCAGACTGTGGACCACCTGCCAGTAGTGGCTGTGGTGAGCTCCAGACTGAATTCTAGCCTGCTTCCTGTTTGTATAAATAGGAGCTGCGTGTGCACATTTATTTTTTACTCTCTAACAGTGCCGTTTCTGGGTTTATTTTTCGCAGTGAGCCATTCTTCACTTGACAGAAGCAGGTTTGTCGCCGACAGTTTCTGTTGTAGTACTCGCATCACAACTATGTCATGTTCTCAGTGTCCCTGTGCAATATGAAGCTGTGAGCTGACTCAGCTCTGGGCTTACCTGTACATTGTGCTGTGTGTACACGTGTGTATATAAGTGTGTATATGTTTGTATATATAGATATATATATAGATATGAAAGGACCAAAATCCTTGGCTTGCTTACACTGTTGCGAGTGTAAAGGTTGTTACATTTAATTTTACAGGGCACAGATTATAGAAAGATTTCATGCTTTTCACGGTAATATGGCTGTAACTTACTACAGTACTCTGCAGTTACCATTTAGTTGTGAAGTTCACCATGTAAGAGAAGAAGTTACGGTGAAATGCCAAATCCACAAACTACGTGGTAATTTTACCTTTTGGGTTGTACAATAAAGTAAACTCTGCATGTCATCGTGACCCTTGCTGTGTGGGACAGATAGCCCTGCTTCTGGGTCCTGTGAAACTGTCACTGACACTGTTTACATTAAACAGGTTATTTGGCAGCTTTGAGCGCCGTGTGGGTCACTAGCAGTCTGGGGCCCTGGGCCACCCATGGAGATGCTCCTCAGGCGAGTGTGGCCTGCTGTCCCCTCCAGGCAGGTGGGGAGCAGCTGCAGCTTTTGCGCCCACAGTGCATGCAGGACTGAGGCAATATGAAGAAAATAAATCAGTGTAACGTAAACAAAATATTGTCTTATATTTTTGTAGGCTTGTAATTGAAAATATTTTATGCACTGCTAAGTCTGAAACTGTGATTCCTTTTACATTTATTTGGTTTTATTCTTTGACAGTTTCACACAAGAATATGATGTCTTTTGGTCAGTTTTCATCCCCATTAACACTTTCTTCCCAACGAGGCTCTCTTGCTTTCAGGCCTTGTTTTGATCCACTGAAGTTACACTCGATGGCATGAGCACACGTCTGCAGCTCTTTACTGACAGGGAGATGTAGCAGCGACCTCACCACTGAAGACAATGACCCCGACAACCATTCAAGTAGCTCCTCAGGGAGAGCGGGCCCACCTCCACTCGGGATGGCATGTTGGCAGGCCCGTCTTGGGCAGGGGCAGCCACAGTGGCTGTGGCTCCTGAGGTACCCTCAGAGCAGCCAGAAGACACTATGAAGCAGTGATCTCTTCACCCAGCGCACAAAGGGTCACGGACACTATAGCTGTGGGGCCATGGGGGAGAGAGTGCTGGGAATGTCCCTGTCGTTTGTGAGAGAAGTTAGCACTTGACCATTCCCCGGGGGTCAGTGTCATGCCCATATTTTGGCTCTCTCCTAGACAGTCATGTCCTTTATCAGTGTTCCCAACATTACCAATGCTGCAACCCTTTAATTCAGTTTCTCATGTGGCAATGACCCCAAGCAAAAAATTATTTCGTTGCTACTTCATGACTGTCATTTTGCTGCTGTTATGAATCATAATATAAATATCTGATATGCACCCCTTGTGACAGGGTCGTTTGACTCCCAAAGGGGTCTTGACCCCAGGTTGAGAAACTATTCTGAAGGACACTGTTTATGGGAATCTCAGGGAGACAGTCATCTAAACACTGTTTCTGAACATGTTTTCAACATCGTAAAAATCTTCCATTTTAGCTGACATTTAAAGCAGACTTTGGTCTTAATTTATTTAGTAACTACTTACTTACTATTTTCCCAATACCTTGATTGGAAATGGGGTGAAGGGAGAGGACAAATACACAACTAGACGGAAAATGTGTTTCTCTGGGTCTTTTCAGTCACTGTTACCCAGATAGCTTTAGAAGGAAATGGGGTTGATTGGAAGTACCAAGCTGGTAAGGTCTGTTTAAGTGAAAAGAGCCCATTTCCTTCCTGCCCTATAGATTTTAAAGGGAAAGAGCATTTTAAGCTGGGCAGCCAATATGGAAACCGGTATGGCGGTTTCTCAGAAAGATGGGAACTGATCTATCTCAAGATCCAGTTATTCCGATTTCGGGTCCAGAACCCCATCCCTGGAGGCCCTCGGCGGCCACCTGAGGAAGACTGGTGAGATCGCTAGGCACCAGCCCACTGCTTGCACCAGGAGATGGGCAAACACAGCAGCCATGAGCTGTGCCCAACTCGCTGTGCCCTCCATTTACTGGACCTCACCCCTATCTGCATCCCCAGAGGCCAGCGGGCCCTGGGACCACCAGGCTGCAGGGCAAACACAGCAGAGGTGAACTGCACCTCTATTTACTGAACCTCACCCCTACGGGCATTGCCTGAAGTCAGCAAGCCCCTGGGGTCCACTAGTCAACACCAGAGACAACCAGATGGCTAAAGGCCAGCACAAGAACACAAATAACAAGAGTCTGGGCAAAATGTCAACACCAGAACCCAAGTATTCTAAAGTAAGCCCAGGATATCTTAACACAGTTGAGAAACAAGAAAATGACCTTAAATCTAGTCTCATGAAGAGGATAGAGGCTTTAAAGAAGAAACTAATAAATCCATTAAAGAAACACAGGAAAACACAATTAAACAGACAAAGAAAATGAATGAAACTGTCCAAGACCTGAAAATGGAAGAGAAACAACAAAGAAAGCACAATCTGAAGGAATCCTGAAGAAAAACTAGGGAAGAAAACAGGAACAACAGAATCCAAAAGAAAGAAGAGAAAATCTCAGAAGATACGATAGAAGAAATTAATACATCAGTCAAAGAAAAATGTTAAAGCTAAAAAATTCATGACACAAAACATCCAGGAAATCTGGGAAACTATAAAATAAAGACCAAACCTATGAATAATAGGAATAGAAGAAGGTGAAGAGTCCAAGCTCTAAAAACCAGAAAATATTTTCAACAAAATCCTAGAAGAAAATTTCCCTAACCTAAAGAAAAAGAGATACCTATAATCATACAAGAAGCTTACAGAACACGAAATAGATTGGACAAGAAAAGAAAATCCTCCCGCCACGTAATAATCAAACCCCTAAATGTACAGAATAAAGAATATTAAAAGCTGTAAGGGAAAAAGGCCAAGTAACATATAAAGGCAAACCTATCAAAATTACACCTGACTTCTCACCAGAGACTCTAGAAGCCAGAAGGTCCTGACAGATATCCTACAGACACTAAGAGACCACAGATTTCAGCCAAGAGTACTATACCCAGAAAAATTCTCAATTACCATAGATGGAGAAAACAAGGTATTATAAGACAAAATTAAATTTAAACAATATCCACAAATCTAGCCCTATAGAAAATACTAGAAGAAAAACTCCATCCCAACGAGGGTAACTGCATCCAAGAAAACCCAGGAAATGAGTAAGTCCACACCAGCAAAACACAAAAGAAGGAAGGCACACACACATACACTCACATGAATACTGCCAACATCAAAAAGCAGGAATCTTTCCTCAATATCTCTCCATATCAGTGGTCTCAATTCGCCAATAAGACACAGGCTAACAGAATGGTTACAAAAACAGGAGCCATTATTCTGTTCATAAAATAAACATATCTCAGCAACAAAGACAACCATTACTGCTAGAAAAGGTTTTCCAAGCAAATTGAAACAAGGAAGCCAGAGTCGCAATTCTCATATATAATAAGATAGACTTTCAACCAAAATTAATCAAAAGAGATGGGGAAGGGCACTTCATACTCGTCAAAAAAAAAAAAAAAATCCACCAATATGGTGGAGGAGACAGCTTTCTCACCAATGGACAGATTATCCAGACAGAAACTAAACAGAAATTATGAAACTAACCAATGTTCTGAGTTAGTTGGACCTAACATATCTACAGAACATTCCATACAAATACAAAAGAGTATACCTTCTCAGCACCTCATGGAACATTCTCCAAGGTTAACCACATAATCAGACACAAAGCAAGCCTCAACAGATACAAGAAAATTGAAATAACACCTTGTATACTATCAGACCACCATGGATTAAAGCTGGACTTCAACAACAACAGAAACAGCAGCCTGCCTACAAACTCAAGGAAATATAACAACTTTCATTGACAGCTGGGTCAGGGAAGAAATAAAGAAATTAGAGACTTTCTAGAATTCAATGAAAATGAAGGCACAACATAGCCAAACTAATGGGACACAAAGCAGTGCTAAGAGGAAAGTTCATAGCACTAAGTGCCTTCATAAAGGAGTAGGAGACATCTCACACAAGCAATGTAAAAGCATACCTGAAAGCTCTGGAAGAAAAAGAATCAAACACACCCAAGAGGCTTAGATGGCAGAAAATAATCAAAATTAGGGCTGAAATCAATAAAGTAGAAACAAAAAAGACATACAAAGAATCAACAAAAACCAAGAGTTGGTTCTTTGAGAAAAATCAAGTTATACAAACCCTTAGCCAAAAGGAGGGATGGTATCCAAATTAACAAAATCAGAAATGAAAAGGGGGATATAACAATAGGCACTCAGGCACTGAGGAAATCTAAACAATCATTAGGTCTTTAAAAGCATGTATGATGCAAAATTCGAAAGTCTAAATGAAATGGATGATTTTCTTGATACCACTACTAATGTTAAATCAAGATCAGGTAAACAGTTGAAATAGACCTATAACTCCCAAGGAAATAGAAGTAGTCATTAAAAGTCTCCCACCCCCAAAAAACTCATGGCTAGATGGTATCAGGGCAGAATTCTACCAGACTTTTAAAGAAGAGGTAATACCAATACTTCACAAAATAGAAACAGAAGGACACTGCCAAACCATTCTATGAGGCCACAGTTACTCTGATACCTAAACCACACAAAGACCTAACAAAAAAAAAGAATTTCAGACCAATTTCCCATATGAACAGTGACACAAGAAACAATCGAATATTCCCAAACTGAATCCAGGAACACATCAAAAATATCATCCGCTGTGATGAAGTAGGCTTCATCCCAGGGATGCAGGGATGGTTCAACATGTGAAAATCCATCAAGGTAATCCACCATATAAGCAAACTGAGAGTTAAAAATAAAACAAACAAACAAACAAAAAAAACATGATCATCTCACTAGATGTTGAAAAAGTTTTCGACAGAATCCAACACCACTTTATGTTAAAAGCCTTTGAGAGATTAGGGATACAAGGCCCATACCTAAAAACAATAAAGGCAATATATGGCAAGCCAATAGCCAAAATCAAATTAAATGGAGAGAAACTGAAAGCAATTACACAAAAATCAGGGACAAGGCAAGGCTGCCCACTCTCTCCTTATCTCTTCAATATAGTACTTGGAATCCTAGCTAGAGCAATAAGGCAACTAAAGGAGATCAAGGAGATACAATTTGGAAAGGAAGAAGTAAAAGTATTGGTGATCACAGATGATGATAGCATATATAAGTGACCCCCAAAATTCTACCGGAGAACTCCTACAGCTGATAAATACCGTCAGCAAAGTGGCTGAATGCAAAATTAATTCAAAAAAAAAAGAAAGAAAGAAAGAAAAAAAATCAGTAGCCCTCCTGTATATAAGTGATAAATGGACTGAGAACAAAATTAGGGAAACAACACCCTTCACGATAGCCATGCATAATATAAAGTATCTTGGTGTAATTTTATCCAAGCAAGTGAAAGACCTGTATGACAAGAACTTCAAGTCTCTGAAGAAAGAAATTGAAGAAGATATCAGAAGGTGGAAAGATCTCTCGTGCTCATGGATCAATAGGATTAACCTAGTAAAAATGGCCATCTTAAAAACAGTCTACAGAGTCAATGCAGTTCCCATCAAATACGAACAATTCTTTACAGAACAAAAGAACAATTCTCAACTTCGAATGGAAAAACAAAAAACCCCAAATAGCTACAAACAAACCTGTAAAAAAAAAAAATTGTGGAGGTGTCTCCCTCCCTGATTTCAAGCTGTACTACAGAACAACAGCAACAAAAACTGCATGGTACTGGCATAGAAACAGGCTGGTGGCTCAATGGAATCAAACTGAAGATCCAGAAATAAACCCATATGCCTATAGAAACTTGATTTTTGACCAAGAAGCCAAAACCAGTCAATGAAAAAATGATGGCACCTTCAATAAATGGTGCTGGTATGACTGGATATCTACATGTAGAAAAATGCAAATAGAACCGTATTTATCACCCTGCACAAAACTCAAGTCTAAATGGATCAAGGACCTTAACAAAGCTAGAGACACTAAATCTAATAGAAAAGAACATGGGGAAGAGCCTTGAACATATTGGCACAGGAGACAACTTCCTGAACAGAACATCAACAGCACAGGCTCTAAGATCAACAATTAATAAATGGGACCTCATGGAACTAAAAAGCTTCTGTAAAGCAAAGAACACTGTAATCCAAACAAAATGACAGCCTACAGACTGGGAAAGGATCTTCACCAACCCTACATCTGACAGAGGGCTGATATCCAGAATATATAAAGAACTAAAGAAGTTAAACACTAACAAACCAAGTAATCCAATTAAAAGATATAGTACGGAGCTAAACAGAATTCTCTGTAGAGGAATATAGAATGGCAGAGAAACACTTAAATGCTCAATGTCCTTAGTCATCAGGGAAATGCAAATCAAAATGACACTGAGATTTCACCTTACACCCATCAGAATGGCTAAGATCAAAAACTCAAGTGACAACACATGCTGGAGAGGATGTGAAGAAAGGGGAACCCTCCTCCACTGCTGGTGGGAATGTAAACTTGTACAACCACTTTGGAAATCAATCTGGTGCTTTCTCAAAAAATTAAGAATAGTGCTTCCTCAAGATTCAGCTATACCACTCCTGGGCATATATCCAAAATATGCTCAAGTATACAACAAGGACATTTGCTCAACCATGTTTGTAGCAGTTTTATTTGTAATAGCCAGAAACTGGAAACAACCTGTGTGTCCTTCAACTGAAGAATGGGTACAGAAATTTTGCTACATTTACACTCAGCTATTAAAAACAAAGAAGTCATGAAACTTGCAGGAAAAAGTGGGAACTAGAAAAGATCATCTTGAGCGAGGTAACCCAGAAACAGAAAGACACATATGATATGTACTCACTTATAAGCAGATTTTAGTCATATAGTACAGGATAACCATACTGCAATTCACAGAAGCTAAGTAACAAGGAGGGTCAAAGGGAGGATGCTTGAATCTCACTAAGAAGGGAAATAGAACAGGCAGAGGAAGTGCTGGAAGAGAGGGAACAGGGTGGGGGCGGGAGTGCTGAGGGAAATGAGGGTGAGGATTTGATGTGGGGAGAGAGGAGGGAAGCAGGACGACAGGGCAGAGAAGACGAACCGAGGCCTGAGGCGCCTCTAAGAGAGGCTGGAGGCCTGGGACAGGGTAGGCTGGGAGGGTATGGAGTGACAACTAGCAGGGGCCATGGAGACTGAAGAGGACACCCTCTAACCAGACAGGACTCCTAGTGGAGGGAGGGGAACACCAACCCACCCACAAACACTTTGACCCAAAATTTACCCTGCCTACAAGATGTGCAGGGATAGAGACAGAGCAGAGACTGAGGGAATGTCCTACCAATGCCTGGCTACACCATGGGAGAGAGCCAAACCCTGACACTATTAATGACATGCTGCTACTCTTAGGCATTTTTTACTCTACAGGACCTGTGCATGTATATTATGACTTCCACTTTTGTGTTTTTATGTAATTTCATGTGTGCATTTCTATGTTTCTTGTGCTTTTTCTTTGGCTCTACTTGTTTGGTTGTTTTGCCATATACCATTTTTTTATCTTATTGTATTTTTTATTGTTCCTTAGATGCTGGTTTTCTGAGGGACAGAAAGGGAGAGGGTCAGTGGGGTGGGGAAATGTTATGTCCAGTTCGTGAGACCCCCAAAGACCACCAGGAATTGACTCTGCTGCAAAACACATGAGGATCTTTTTATTACAAACTCGAGCCTGGGTCGCAGCAACCTTCCTGGTGAAGAGGAGGAGTGTGGCCCAGCTGTCTGGGGGAACAAGATTTTTAAAGGGAAAAAAACAAGTGGTGGGTTACATGCCTTGGTGTTACATGATTGGGTAAGGGAACTTGACTTTTGAAATAAACGGTTCTGGCCTGGCCATCTGGGCTGGTTTCCTAGCAACTGTATCTCTAGTGGGCAGGAAAAGAATCTGGTAAAGCTAGTTCCCCAGGTGGCCAGACATTGAACCAATACCCCCAAAATATAAATTTTAATTCTTTGGTCTCTCAGGAGCACTGGGAGAAGTAGGGGGAGAGGAAACCAAAATCAGAGTATACTGTCTGAAAGGATGTGTTTTCAGTAAAATAAAAGAGAACAAAACAGTGTTTCAGGAAGCCATAACTGGATCTCCAATCCAAAGCCCACCCCACTGCTGCAAAGTGTCCTGAGAGAATTTAGAGAATTACACAAACGTTTGAACGTTGCCTCTTTACTGATGGAAACGCTGTAGGTCTGCCCCAGACAGAAGAACAACCACCTGCGGTGTGCCTGCGGATAGCTTTTTATACACAAGAATCCGGAGACGGGGCATACCTTTGATGGTCTTAGGCCAAGCCTATTTTTTTGTTTGTTTGGTTGGTTGGTTAGTTTTTGGTTTTTTGTTTTCCAGACGGGGTTTGTCTGTGTAGCCTTGGCCGTCCTGGAACTCACTGTGTGGACCAGGCTGGCCTTGAACTCAAAGACCTGCGTGCCTCCGTGTGCCCCACCACTGCCGGCCACGCCTACTTTGTAACGTCACCCACCTGAGTTTAAAGGGGGCGTGGTCCATGCCCTCCATTTCGGGACAGGCGCCCTCCAGGCTACTGAGCCCAGTCCCCAGCTCAGCCTTCCTGCCAGGTCCCGGAAGTGGTGTCCTGTTAGGTCACCTCTGACTGAGCGGCTCTGTGAAGCTGGCGTCGAGGTGCTGGGAGGGGCGAGGAAGCCATTCCTGCCCCGAGGACCTGCCCAGAGGACCTGCACTGCGGGAGTCGTGAGCAGGGGCTGAGGGGCCGTGGGGGCGCATTCGCGTACCTCGGCGTGGGCTAGAGGCGTGCCGTCTGCAGCCCCAGGGCCGCGAGCCAGCACGTCCAGGACGGCAACACTGCGACACCCTGCCGCAGAGCCACAGACAATAAAAACGTAAGTGACGAAAGCGAAAATCTGAAGCTCGAGTCTGAGGCACATCTCAGTGGGTGAGATGGGACCCGCGTATCCCGGACTGGCCCGGGCTCTGCTCCTCCAGGTCCCGCGTATCCCAGACTGGCTCCGGAGCTCTGCTGGACACCCTGGCCGACCCTCCCCACCGAGGCCCGCCACTGTACCCCCGCCGGGTGCCCTACCTCGTGCACTCTGCTCTCACTGGGACTGTTAGTTGGAGATTCATAGGTTCTGAGATATCAGAACCATAAAGGCAGCTCGGAAGCTCCTCTCCAGCCGGCAGCATTCTTCATGCTGCAGTGTTCCGCTCTGAGGGCGGCGTAGAGAGGCTGTGCTTTGGAACCCGTGTTTTCTCTCCTGGTAGTAGGAATTTCCTGTTCTCCATCACCTTTGCGGATCTGTCCTGGATAAAGCAAGCGGCTAATTAAAATATTAAAACCAAAGACTGAACTGGACTTAAAGAGGCCGATGCTTGTGATCCCAGGACTCAGGGAGCTGAGGCAAGGGGATAAAAAGTCCAAAGAAAACACTGTCTTCAAAAACTAAGAATGGGAAAAACTCGGTGGCAGAGCCCTCTCAGCTGTGTAGGCTAAGATTTGGCTTAGACCAAATATTTGCAGAACTGCCTCCTTTTCCCTTTCAGCCAAGTATGCCCTTGAAAATGTTCTCAGTGTGGGGGTGATGGATATACAATTAGACTCAGTTGGTGCTCCTGGGAGTAGGTGAGGAAAGCCCAGAGGTGTGGGCGTGTGCAGACAGTGTAGGGAATAAAGGTCCTGGTTAACAGGCCACCAGGGCAAGGCTTAAACCTGTCAGCAACGGAGACAACAGCTTCAGTTTTCTTCCATCCCAGTCTTCCTGAGTATGTCAAGGGCTTTCCTTGCCTTCCCAAGCATGACATCTAAGGGCTGAGAAGAAAACAGTGTTCCTGGTAAACAGCTTCCTGCGGTGAGACTAGTCAGCGTGTTTGGGAACTGGCCGGGAGTCTCTAAAAAGGAAACAGCATTAAGGTATTGATCCTGTCAGTGGACTCAGCAAATCCTTGCTGGGTCGTGGAAGGCAGCAGTGGAGTCCTGGCTCCTGAAGACTGCACAGGCTCGTTTCTGTGTCAGGAGGTTAGGTCGAAGGATACATGCCCAGGCGTTTATGGTTGTTAGTTCGTAATGGCTCCCAGGCTGTGATGCAAATTCATTAGCTATGGTGTCCTTGTGATTCTTTGGTTTTTTATTTTTATTTAAAATTTTATACAATATATTTGTATTCTGTTCTCTCCCTTTCCCCCACTTCCTCCCAGATCGTCCCACCTTGTTCTCGTGAATGTGAATATATTCTCTCTAGGGATGCGCTGAAGACAGCAGGGCTGATGCTCAGTGAAGCAACCAGCCAAGAGCTCTTCCTGTGTCCAGGAGACCGCTCCTGTCAAGGTTGAGAACCATCACCAGGATGCAAGCTTGAATAGCTAGACGTGTGTAGTGGAGACAAGTGAGCAAGTGACGACTCAGGCTGTGGGGAGGGATGGCATCATAGCCTCTCCAGGCTGCTGCCCCAGCCAGAAGCAGAGAGCGATTGTGAAATCAACGTCACTGCGATGCAGAAGACAAAAGGACACACAAACGACAGTGTGGACAGAGCTCCGTGTCGAAGCCGGGAAGAAGAGGTCCTTCTAGCAGCCCTCATTCCATTCTCCAGGAGACCAGTGCCGAGGATCTCACCTGGTTAGGCTCTTCAGAGTGCCCTGGACTGGGGCGTTCTAGAAGCAAAGAAACCCATCGACTTCACACTCTTCCCCCAGACCCACATTCCTCTGCTTTATCAACAGCATAGGCAGAGAGTGTGTCAGGGCTGTGTGTCTTTGTGGCCTCTTGTTTCTGTTCTGTTTTAGCAATGTGCAGAAACAGACCATCCTTTCCTTCAGCAGCCTTAGGACTGGGGTACAACAGGAAAGGAAGTGCTGAAAACAGTCACTTGCTCAGAGGCTCCGTAGGCCTTGGTCTCCACCACAGCAGCGGGCTTGAGGCTGTAAAAGGCCTTGTTTCCCACAGAACCATCCAGTGTGACACTGATCAGCCGCACCCTTCCCAGAACACGCTGCCACCAGAAGTACACAAAGCTCATTGGATTCTGGGTTCCGAACCACATCCTAAAAATAAAAGCTGTGAGGCCGAATGTGCATAGCAGCTTCTGGGTGTTTTTCTTTGAAATTTAACATTGAAATAAAAATATTTTTCATAGCCCTGAGTGGCTGGCATCTTTTCGTGTGCAGCATGCAATGTAACTGGTGGTCGCTGAGCTGTTTCAGAGGAGCTGATACTCCCTGCAAAGCAGTGGGCTCATTATCATTTTTATTTCAATGGGAAGAAAAGTTGAGGGAAGTGTAATTAATTTGACAGATAATTCTGGGTTGAGCGTTTCAATCGACACCGTTTTAAGGTCTTTGCGTTATTAAAAGTTCTTTGTCCTCATTTGTACTGTGGCTCTTGCTGTCGCCTCTGACTCACGGTCACTGCATGTTGGTCCTTTTTCTAGATCTGTGTCATCAGTGCCTCAGCTGCCAGGGCAGCTTGGTTACACAAAGATGCTGGACAGACACAATGCTGTTTTTCTCTTGACTCCTGAGCCCTTCCAGTGCCTCAGACCCGATGTCAGACATTTCCTGCAAACTCCCCAGAAGTTCCTGTGTCACTATGGAGGCTGCTCTCTGGCTGTTACCAACGACTTCTGTTTTGTTGTGTTTTGTTTTTGGAGGTGGGGGAGAGGGTCTTGCTATGCAGCCTGGAATTGTCCCTTTACTAATTAATGTGCTTTCTACTTGGTTTTGCCAGGGATGAAGCAAGAGGGACCTTTCCTTGCATTTGTCTGTCAGGAACATCTCAGCCATAGGTTCACAGAGGGTGGTTTCAACCTCTCTATCCTTCAGGCCTCCCAAACAGCCAGTGACAGCATGTCTGTGAGAGGACTAATTTGGCTCCCTCTGTAGCGCCCTGCAGCGGCAGCTGCCTCCCGGGTTGCCTCTGAGGACTTCAGCCAGTGACCTTCAGCTCATCACCATGGAGGCCACAAACCTCAGTGTTCAGCCTCCTGCTGGATCTGTCTTCCGCTGTTTCCACCTTCCTCACCCTTCCAGTAGCAGCACCTGCTCTACTGCTGCCAGGGTCTGGAGGAGACCCTGCCACCCAGGGCTTTACAAGGACACCGGATTGCTCCTCCATAAGCATTTCCTGCCCGGGAGAATGTTGGGCATCTGTGCCCCATCTTCCCGCTTCTGTACCACACATTTTCTGCACTAATGTACTTCAAATCTCAGCTCATCCGGCCCTGGCTAGCCGTCCATGACGTCATTGCTACAGTGACCTCCAGGCTGCTGCCTGTGTGAACCAGGCGCTGCGGTTTTTTTGAGTATGAGCTGATTTTCCTCCCTCAGACTATACTTTTTCCAACTACAGCTGAGGGCGGTCCCTAAAGGCTATAGTTCTAAAAGCTAAAAGCACAAATCGGCAGAGAAAGAATCTGGCTTTTGGAATTTCAACTTCCTTTGACTCGTTCCAGATGTGGCCGTTCTAAATCCCTCTCACATAATGCATTTCCACATCAGTGTTATGGTTAGGCTGAGTTCAGTTCTCATTGTAAATGTCCGACTAAGTCTCTTGATTGTGCTTTTGTGTAAAATTGATTCTTGCTGCTAAAAACAGAAATAAAGTCACCCAAGGGCTGCCACAGAGTGCCTCTGGCTCTCTGTCCTGGGCTGAGAACTGCCAGTTGGCTCAGGCTGTCTCAGAAACTTCTCTGGCTGCTGTGAACAAACTCACAGTGAAAAGCACCTTAGTGGAGAAAGGGCTCACTGGGGCTCACAGTCTGAGGGCATACAGTCCCATGTGTGGAGGGAGGCAGGAGATGTGTGATCAGAGAAAATAATGGTTGTTTGCACTCAGCAGGCTTTTCCCCTTTTGACGTGACCCGGGGCCCCAGGCATGGAGTGGTGCTGTGCACAGTTACAGGGCCGTGCCACCTCGGCCTACTCTAAATTCCCTCGTAGATAAACCCGGAGGCTTGGCCCTTTGGTTCTAGAGCCTACCAAGCAGACAGTGTGAGCTGTCACATTGCCTGCTCTTCGTATTCACCAAGATAATCTGGGCGTAGTGGAGTGATCTGGAGTCCCAGCACTTGGGAAGCAGAGGCAGGAGGATCAGAAGTTCAAGGCCAGCCAGGAGACCTTGTCTCAAAACTAAAACACAGACACCCACATATAATCAGTGATATGTCAATGCAGTTGGGATAAGCAAGGGACAGTGACAGAGAATACCTGTTGTCCCTGTTCTCAGCTTGTGTGTGAAAAGCTGCTGTCTCAGCAAGCGGCCCCTTCAGTAGCTGCTTCACCCAGGTCAGTGGGATCGTGACAGAGCTGCCTCTCTGTGCCTAACAATCAACGTGTCAGGCCAAGCAGTTCCCACACTTGTCGTTGGGGATCGCCTTCTGTAATCAAACTGTTCAGTCAGTCCAGTCAGAACAGAAGCCACACAAGTGCTCTGTCTGTCTGACTCTGTCTGTCTGTCTCTGTCTCGCTCCTCCTCCCTCCCTTTCTCTCTTTATCTTTCTTTTTGTATCACTTACCTTACTGTTTCTTTTCTTTTATAAGAACCAAATCTTCAGTCTTGCCTTTGTCTTCAATACCCTCTTCTGCCCCCCCCCCCAATGGCTCCTGCATGCACAGGATGCACATGTACACATTCAGGCTCACACCCATACAAATAAACAAGCAAATAAATAAACTAACTTTAAAAAAGACAAGAAAATTAGTGCAAGCCAGAGCCAGAGCAGAAGCATGACCACGAGAGCGAGGACTCAGGCATGGCCGGGGGCCTGGGCACAAGCAGCTCCGGAACTTTGTCCCAGTGACAGTGAACTTTTGAGGTGCGTGCTCAGGGACTTTGCCCAGGCCTCCAATGCTGGAATCCCTGTGATGCCCCCACAATTACAGTACGGATGCAGTTTCCAAACCAATGCCACCATCCCCAGTGCCCAGGACGATGCTGCGCCCCACCCCCGCTGAGGGAACAGCTGTGACGTTTCTGTCCCCTCCTCCCTCTTTGCACACTCTCTCTGTGGAGCAAACCCTCTGTGGCGCATACACTTCGGAGTTAACTAAAGCTATTTCCTTCTCTGAGACGAAGGATGCACACACTCCGTCCCCCGCTCTTTAAACAGTGCCCACGCTTGAAAGTTGGTGGAAATCTAGGACTGCCTCATTGATTTTTCCCTCCCTAAAATTGTTCTGGCTTTGTCCAGCTACACACAGGGCGGCTCACTGCTGCGGGGCCAAGGAGCCAGGGAGGGCTGCGGTGTACCAACTCTCCCAACCTACACACTCTTAGAAGACAGGGGCCTCCGGAGCTGTCCAGAGTGAGGACAAAGCAGGCAAAGCAGATCTTGCTCCCAGACCAGAACGTCTGTTAGCACAAGGATGTGTCCATCGTCTCCAGTCACAAACCTGGCCGTGCACAAGACTTCCACTTCCGGCGTTTGCCTCAGTTCCAACGGAGCGTGACGCTGAGAGGTTGGACGAAGTCAGTCATCAGCCTGGAGAGGGCATGAGTGCTGTGCGCCGTGGCCTGAGTGTGGATTCATACAAAGGACCAGCCAGTGCTGCACGTGTCTTCGTCCTGCACTGGGGACAGGGAGGCCTTGCTCTGAAGATGTGGGTTGGCTGGCTCCTGTGGCCATCCCCACCCTCACCCTCACCCTAGCGACTCACAAACACACCCGCCTGACTGCAAGGAGCCGGGTACCTGCCGCCCTCCCACCCGGGGCCCCGGGGCTCGGACTCAGCGGCCTCTGACTCCTAAGGGCAGGGCGAGCTTCCGGGTGTGTGTTCACGGAGACCGCCTCGCCCTGCACACCAGCTCCGGGAGCCAGGCCCCAGCGGGGCATCCCGTCCACTGGCCCCTGCTCACACTCCCTGCTCGGCACCCCAGCAGCCTCTGCACTTGCACCCTCAAGAAGGGCACGATGTAAGCGTCCATCAACTTTGCTGCACATTTGCATTCTCCTCCCGCCCCGTATCCTTCCCCCACCCCCGCTCCCGCCATGCACTTTTTTTTTTCTTTTGAGTTTCTGGAGCCGTCCAGCTTCGCCGCTGGGGTGACCAGCCACCTCGGGCACACCGCCTCGCTGACCAGCCACACTGTCTCCACACGCTCGCTTCGCCCCGGCTTTACGGTCCCAGGCCTCTTGCGGACGTGGCAGGCAGGGGTAAAGGACACCAGCGGGGGGGATAGCGCTGACGCACGGAGGCTCACAGCAGCCTTGGTGCAAGCGAGGTCAACCTCCGGGGCCGGGCACTTTCCGGACTTGCCCGCGAGGGGGCGCTGGCGCCAAGGCTCTGCCCCCGCCGCGGGGTGACGGCCGCCTTCCTGCGTTCCCGGGGCAGCCGTGCGGCGGCCCCGCAAAGCCCGACATGAGCGCGAGCACCCGAGCGGCTGTGGCAGCCCCGCGCTTCTGTGTCCCGGCTCCCCGCAGCGGTGAGGCCCGCGGGGCGGTGGTGCACGTGTGTACTCGCGGGTTGCGTGGGGGATGGTGCTCACACGCTCGCGAGCACGTGCGGCGGCCCGAGGACCGCTGGCGATGATCCTTCTCCCCTTCCACCCACGTGATGTCCGAGGGTCGTCGGACTCACCCTCGGGTGCCCGGGAACTGCAGTTGCACGTGCTCGTGAGCTGAGCGTGGTGCCTGCCAGAGCCGTGAACGCTCTAACCACTGAGCCCCCCACCCCCAACACGCACGCAGACCTCCGTGTGCGCATCCTTAAAGCTCCCCCGGCTGCATCCCAACAGAGTTGGGAGAATACCTCCGGGCCGGAGGACACGCACATCTACAAGGAAGGAGGCATGCACACTGCTCCCTGACACAGATTCTAGCTGAGTGATCACAGAACAGTACAAATTGAACAGAAGCCGCTGCAGTCCCTTCACTGCTGTTGGAGAAAATGTTCTTTCCTTGCTGTTATCGCTCTCTCACGTCTCATGCCTTTTTTAAAGGTCTGAGAGTTCTACGTGACTGGGCCCGACCCTTCCACAGCTTGGTAAATTTCCGCAGGACACACGGGGCTGGCTGTCATCAGACGGCGGCCACTTGTGGAAATTTCCGCAGGACACGGAGCTACCTGTCATCCGACAGCGGCCATACACGGCTGGTGCAGCTTCTGCCCACCTTGTACTTGTCTTGTGTTTTATTTTAGCATTTCCCCTGCATGGAACCCAAGGGCTCCATGATTTTCTTCCCATGTGTTGCTTGACAGTTTCTTCCTAGGGACACACACATACACACACGCCCCTACTCACTCCAGATAGAGAACCCACAACAGAATCTACCAAAATACCACTTCATGAACCACAATGTGTTTTAATGAGGTTATTTATAGGAATATTTGTGGGTGAGGGTTTCTTACCAGAGCAGAAATGACAGCTGCATCACCAAACCCAGCCCAGCCTGGCCCGGTGACAGCGCACAGCAGACGGAACCCGAGCACACTGCTCAGCCTACAGACAGCCTCTCCTGGTGGCTCAGCTGGCTTATGCTTCTTCCAGGATGCTTGTCTCATTTGAGAATGAACCTCAGCTGTCTTGACCCTTTACTATTAGAGAGGGTGGGGCCTGGTGAATCTCCTTGGTTTCTAGGACTTCCTGAGACTGAGTTGTTTGCTTTCTGTCTTACAGAGCTTCCCTGAAGGGTGGTATGTTTTGATCTTGGAACAACCTGCTACACAACGCCAGGAAACGTTGGGAGTCTCCCTGCTAAGTAAATGTTGAGTTGCATTTGGATAGTGCTGTCTTGAAGGGCGCCAAAGGGTCATCTGTCCTTTTCCAGGCCTTCATTGGTCCAGGTCTGGGTCACACCAGGCTCTGAAGGTTCTTCAGAGACTGAGCTTCCCACAGTAAACCCACATCTGGGTCTCCCAGGCATACCTAGGCCTGCATGTCTTGCATATTGCAACCTTTTTTCAGTGAGCGCCATGAGTGATCCCAGTGCGAGGAGAGAGCGCCCTGGACCAACATTCAGATCTCGGGAAGGCTCTGAGACCCACAGCACAAGTTCCCATAGCTCATCCATGATCCAGTCAGTCCACATGCCAGAAGCAGCTTTAGCAGGAGACCCACCTCCTCTCCTGGCCATCCAGTGATTACATGGACCTCCAATTCTAAAGGAGACCCTAGGACACCTTTTAGTGCAAAAATAACAGGACTCCCTGAAGCCACCCCCGGCCTTACTTATCTGTGAAAGGGTTTTGGGGACCATCAAACCATCGCTGTGCCGGTGATGTAGCATAAAGGATGCAACAATCCCAAAGCTCCCCTTGGCTCCCTGCTCCCCTTTGTGGGCCTGAAAGCGAGACCCCAGGGATCCGACATGCTTCCTTTGGCTGAGTCTCCTTGTGTGCTGTGATTTATAAGCAATTCTCGACAAATGAGATGCTAGTGCAGCTTCCTGGAGAGCCTTCAGAACCCCCCCCCCCCAGGGAAGGCTGTGGACTGGAGCGGCACCTGAAACACAGCACCAGCTGTTTACCACGGGGCGGTGGTCGGGTGCTCAGCTCCTCGCCGTCTGGTAGACAACACTTCCCCTGCTCGCTCTCTGCATATAGAGAGAGCAAATTCCAAATCACTAAGAGATTTACCAGAGACGGTCCAGCCGGCCCCTTTGTGACCTCTTTCTTAGCCTTTCTAAACCTTGCCTCCCCATCTTGCTGCTGCCATAAATATTTCAGAGGAGCCTGCACTCTAAGTGGCTCCGGAATGCTGTGCTCCAGCCTTTTAGCCACAGAGGCTGCACTTACGGAGCTATTGCCTCACTCTGACAGTGCTTTGCAGCCTGCAGAGCCCCAGCAGGGAGAAGGAGGAAGATCACCACATTTCAAGTTTGACTAGCTCAACCACGCTCCCCAGAAGCCCATTCTAGGACATCACAAGGCTCTGCTCATTCTCTGGCTCTCTCCATCTCTCCTTAGAAAAACCCAAACATGTCATGCTTATTTGTGTATTTACAAACCCAAGTGGCCCATTCATGTCAAGCTGATGAAGCCCCAGGTGGATTGAACTGCTCTGGTGGTGCTGTGTGTGCTTTGATCATGTGTGATGGCTTTGCTTTACTGAGAGGCAGTTCCGTGTCTTCCTGTTTAAAGGGCTTACGCATGGAGTCAGAAGCTAGAGCTCACTGACCCAGATCAGCTCTGACCGCGTTGCTCTGCAGGTAGCCTGCCTGCTGGCCACAAGGAGGCTTCCAGGCTTTTCTGGGGCAGTGGCAGACAGCTCATCCAGAGCTGGGGAAGCAGCGGCCTCAAGCAGATGTTGCTGTGCAAAGCATGAGCTGAATCCAGCCACAGCACTGTCCATCCTTGGAGGGGGAAGGAGAAAGCATAGTGCTTACCTGTGTGACTAACACTCCCCTGCTCCCCAGGATGAGAGGGCAGCTGTGAGGGAGGAGACAGACACTGCAGGCACCACGGAGAGGCAGGAGGTGTGGGGGGATCAGAAGGGAGACTTGGTCCTGGTGTCAGAAGACAATGCCTGAGGACCACTGAGAATTCACGGAGGAGGCAGGTTGGGATGCCTAGTGTTGGAGGACACAGCTCCCACCCCCCCCCCGCTGTTGGTTCCTGGTCTTAAGGTAAAGAAGGGATAAGATGGTAATGGTAGAGAGGTTGTTCTGTGGTTAAGAGTATTCGATGCTTTTCCGGAGGATCCGAGTTCAGCTCAGCACCCATGTGGGGTGCACGGCTCACAGGGTCTCTCACTGAACCTGAACCTCATGGTTGTTGAGACCGGCTGGCCAGGCATCCTCCAGAATTCTCCTGTGTTCTCCCAGGGCCGGGACTACAGGTATGCACTGCCATGTGTGGTTCTTTACTTGGGTGCGAGGGATTCGAACCCCGGTCCTTGTACTTGCAGAGCAAATGCTTCACTTACTGAGTGATCGCCCCAGCCCTTGAGTTTGTGATGAAGGAGGAACTGATTCTCCAAAACAAAACAAAAATAGTTTAGCATAGTACTAAGTCACTTAACTTTACTCCCTGGAAAGTCCAGGTTGTCTGTGGGTCCTTCTTGGACAAGCCTTTCATTGATAATGGAGCATGATACAAGTGAGCACAAGGTCTCACTCAGCAAATATTTATGGTGCCACTGTGTGCCAGGAACCATATCGATAGACAGGCATGAGCAGATTGCTTCTGCTTCAGTGCTGTAGGAATTCCTTGAAAACTGTGGAAAAGGTTCTTTTCAGCAGTGGTGCTGCTGATCATACAAGACTCTGCCTCTCCCATCAACACACTCACGGCTAGTGGAGGCCATCAGCGTGCTAGGTAAAGGCAGGAAGTGAAGAGCTGGTGCTTGTGAGGGACAACCAGAGATAAGGGGGGACCCAGGGAATATGCAAAACCAGAGAGCAGCCTGGGCAGGCACTGAGAGGACAAAGGACACTTGACGTTGTCCTGCTGCATCTTTAACTTGGAGGGGAGAGAGCTTTAGCATTTTCCTTTCTTAATAAAAATAGTGTCGGTGTGTTAAATCAAGCCATTCTTGTAGAGCTGCGGCTGTGGACCAATGCCTTGGGCTGCTTGCTAGTCTGCAAACAGTCTTGATTGAATATTTTGAATGGACACAGTGGCTAATCTCATGTGTGTGTGTGTGTGTGGGGGGGTGCTTGTCTTGATTTTGTTTGGAAGGTTTTCATGACCAAACACAAAGACAGCAAAGGCACATGCTCCGGAGGACAAAGCTGGAGAGGAAGGTGAGTAAAGAGAAAGCATTGCAGGAAGCCCCTTCAGAAGGGGTCTTCTGAGACAGGATTCTCCCGCCGGTCACCTCCTGCCACTGTCCAAGTGAAGGGACGACTCTTTTTTTCCTTCAGAAGATGTCCCCACCTGAGGAAGAACACTTGACTGCAAAAGGTCCCCCGCAGAGCCCAAGAGGTGTGCAGCAGGCTGTCTAGGAAGGGTCCAGGGAGAGTGACTCAGCCTGTGAAATGTGATGTTGGAGAGGCCTGGGCCAGCATAAATCAGCCAGCTACCTCAGGAATCTCATCTGTTGTGCACACTGGTACCTTCTTAGGGAGGCCTGGATCCAGGGGTGAGTTAAAGACAACCGTGTTAATCCCTAGCGTCACCTCAGGATGAGATGAAAGAGACCTGTTAGCTTTGTAACCTGTGCCTCAGGCAAGCTCTTCTGCTATGTCACTTCCTCTGAACTTCTGCAATGGAAGAAAAGCTAATTAGGAGTCAGAAAAAGGTTAAAGTTCCCTGGAAGACACACATGCCAACAGAGGATACGGGAAAGTTTCCTGAATTGGAACTCAGAAGCTGTTTAGACAGTCATTACCGAGACCTTGAGTTCACCTTCAGACACGATCCTGAGAAAATTGGTGTAAGCCTCAATCCGTTTTTTACTCAGTGAATTTGAAGGGAGTGGGGAGGGAGTGTAGACGCCGTGTGGCCTGGCCTGGGTGAATCGATAAGGCAGCCGCTCTGCTCTTGAGGGAGTGTAGGGACATAATGATCCTTAAATCTGAGTTCGGAATCTATACATATATAATAGTGATGCATGATTCCTGCAGATTCTGAGGCACTAATTTAAAAAAATGATTTTTTGAAAATGTGTGTGAATTGTCTTTTCAGGAGACTAGCTGCCCATGGGGATTGATGAGAGAGAGCCCTTTGCCATTAATATTCTACCTCAAACTGAGCCTGGTTTCCGGAAGGAAAGCTAGGGATATGAGACAGTGGGTTAAACGTTTGCTGCACGGACATTAAGGTCTGTGCTCAGATCCCAGCATCTACCCCAGGGGACTCACGTGTCCAGGGGCTCATGAGGCAAAGGCAGGGACCGACAGAGCGGGCTGGCTAGCTAAGCAAGCTGAATAGGCAAGCCCTGGCTTCAAGTGAGAGGTCCTACCTCAGAACATAGAGCAGGCAGCAGTTGACATTGACCTCTGACCTCTACATGCATACACGAAAACATATACGCTCACATGCATGCACCACAAATATACATGTAAAAAAAAACATTGGTATCACGTCAGTCTTTGCTGCTGTTCTTTGTGAAGAAGGAGGGTGCTGCTGGGGAAAATTGTTCCTTCCCCGTTGGCCATCATGCCTGCTTCCTGCTTGTCACTCCTGGATCCCTCTGGGTATTTCATTTCCTCGGGGCCTTTCTGCTGTCACCTGGAATCTCTGAGGGACTACGGAGCATTGTAACATGGCAGCCTCTTGTCTGACATGACCACCTCCTTTCTGTGCACCTCTTCCTCTCTTTGGAAGGTGAGGACGCTTTTAATTCTTTAATGGAACTGTGTCACTGGCCTTCGAGACTCAGGAATGAGGCTCATCTTAGAGATGAGCTAAGTGAGTTTCTAATGGATCAGAGGGGATATTCTCGAGAATTCAAGTGTTCAAACAGCTCCCTGGGCAGCAAGACTGGGTGTGCCAGATGCAAGTCACAAATATGCATCTACAGAAGGGCTGGGGGAATTTCTTGTCAAACATAAGCTGATAAAGCTGTGTATTGCTGAGTCCACCCATCCCACAGCCTCCTGAGGAGATGAGACACTGCTGAGCCACCTCCTGTTAACCCTCCCCCATGGCCCCAGCTTCTTCCATGCTTTCCCACAGTTGTCCCTAACACACTTCACTACCCATGTTGCCTGTCTATGTGGGGAACATGCACTGCTCATGTGAACACATAACTCCTGTATGTTTTGTGAGTATTTTTTAATATTGAAAATGTAGAAGCAAGAGCCATGGCTGGATGATGGTATGAGGCAAACTGCAGGGATCCATCACTCTGGGAACCCAAGAAGCATCTGAGGCTGGCAGAGAACAGATATCCAGACAGGACCAGCTCACAGTGATCTACCCTGGGTGACACATAGAGATTTTGTGATGATAGCTGTCATGCAGTAAGTAACACAAGAAGTAAAAAATTCTCACCACTATGAGTTGAACTGAGTTGCCCCCAAAAGAGGTATTGAAGCGCTAGACACCTCTTTGAAAGTACCTGGAGTTGTAGTCTCTCTTCTTTTTGTAAATAGAGTCATCAAAGAGGGAATTAGTCAAGCTAAAATTAGGTCACATTGTATAAGGCAGGCTCACATCCAATATGACTATGCCCCTATAAAAAGAGAGAAATTTGGACATAGACACAGAGAGGAAATGACTGTAGAGGAATTTTAATCCAGCAACACAGTTTTTCTGATCACATCCAAAGACCTTCTAGGTTGATGTAATCTGGCTGGAATACAGACATGCCCTTAGTACACACCTTTTATCCCAAACAGTGTAGTTAAGGTTAGTTTATAGAAGGAAGCAGCCATGTTGGAAAGTAATGCCTAGCTGAGGGGCAGACAAAGTGGCAAATCAGAGAGAGATTTGACAAGAGAGGATACGCTCTGTCCATGAGAACAGAGAGGAAAAAGGTGGCTTGGGAGAGCAGCCTTGTCTGAGGGGAGCAGACATTTGTCAGTTTTGACCCAGGAAAAGCAATGCCACCCTTGGCACTCAAACTGGAGCACAACAGAACTGCAGATGAATCAGTTGGGGAAGCTGCAATCCCTCAGCCACGGGTGCTAAGACATGCCACACAGTTTGGAGTGGCATAGTGACAGTCTCAGTGTGAGCACAGGGATGTCCCCAAAGGAGCTGGCAGATTACAGAATATATTGAAACTCGGAAAGCAGCGGATTAGCTGGGAGAGCAAGCAGGCTGTGTGGCTGCTGCGTGGCTGCTGCTGTTGGCATTAGACTCACAGTGTAGGCCCAGCTATCCACCCCAAAAGAACTTGTTTGCTTATGGGAGAACCCACAAGAGAAAGACACTCGGGTGCTGATCTCTGCGGGCTTCTGGGTTGGTAGAAAAGCTGAGGAAGTGACGTGTGAGCACAGTGGTGCTGTTCCTTAAATTTCTCTCTTTTTATAGGGGCATAGTCATATTGGATGTGAGCCTGCCTGGAGTGGGGCAGAAGGGGAAGAGTCCAGGTTAGATCTGGGTTAAACAGCCCTTTCCAGGACCCCAAACCTGGAACCCACGAGAAGAGTGAGACAGTGGGGAGGAGGAGAGAGGTAGATGTGAGTTGAGATACCCTTCAGGGCTGACCTCTGACACAGAGGGAAAGGAAATCGATGGGAAGGCAGGCAGGCAGGCTTGATAATCAGCAGGGAACTGTAAACAAATGAATGGCTCTTTGAGTTTTCATTTCTTTCTTTCTTTTCTTTTTTTTTTTTCTGAGATAGAGTCTTACTCTGTAGCCCTGGCTGTCCTGGAACTCAGTATGTGGAGCAGGCTGGCCTCTGCCTGCCAAGTGCTGGGACTACAGGCATGTGCCACTACATCCAGTAGGCAAGGCTTTTTACAATAATATGTGTGTATGTGTATGTGCATGCATGTATACAGTGACCTATGTGTGGGGTCTGCAGACAACTTGTGAAAGTGGGTTCTCTCCTTCCACTGTGTGAGCCCCAAGGTTTGAACTCAGGTTACTAGGCTTGGCAGCAGGAGCCATTCCCCACCGAGCCACTTTGCTGGCCCAGGGAAGATGCTTAAACCAGACATGGAGAGCCTCTTACAGCCTGGATCATTCGTCTGTGGGCCATGGAGTGGGGCAGGATCCGTCAGTGTTGTCAAAGTGGAGAGACAGACTTGGTAGCAGCACTCTCCTCTCTGTGACACAGCTGCTTCATCTGAGGCAGCACAAGAGAAGCCTGCCCCTGATGGACTGACTCACGGACAGCTGGGGTGCTTGGCTATCATTGGCTGAGGTCCCATTGGTTAGGGCCTGGAGGACCACAGAGGCAGATGCATATTAGCCCTCTGTCAGATATAGGGTTGGTGAAGATCCTTTCCCTGTCTTAGGCTGACTGTTTTGTTTTGATGACAGTGTCTTTTCTGAATGACAGACTAACACATAAACTGGGTTTTTAAAGTGCTGATGCAACCCAGAGAGGATGTGTATATATTACCTGTGCGCATGTTCTTATGCATGTGCGGAAGCACGTACATGACCTGGCATGCATGGAGCATTAGCAGACAATTCCGGACGATGGTCCCTGATTTCTATCTTACTTGAAGGAGGGCCTCTTGGCTGCTTACCCCAGTGTGGACCAATACCTGTCGGGATTCCAGGGACTCTCCTGCCTCTGCTTCTGACCTTGACACAGGAGCGCTGGGATCACAGACTTCCTGATGGGCCCGGGGTAATGTAAGTTTTGAGGATCCAAATGCAACTCATACTCGGACAAAAACTGCTTTACCTGCTGAGCCATCCCCGGTACATAACCAACTTTTCTTCCTTTATGAGGTCTTATCCACACACAACCGTGTAACAGTTCTGTTACTCAAGCCAGAAACCTCCTGTTGGCCTTGATGTTTTTCTCTCCTTCAATCTTTCCTCCCTCCCACACACTAGACAACTCTGTGTAAAGGCTGGAGAGAAAGCTCTGTTGATAGAGTATTTGGTTTGTGCCCTGGTTAGTAGTTTGGCCAACTCGGCAACAGCTAGAGTGGCCTGGACCCTCATTTGAGCAAACGTCCCCATCAGATTGCCTATAAGCATACAGGACACTTTCTTAGTGATGGATGTGGAGTGCTCCGCCCAGCAGGGGTTGGTGCCACCTCAGGGTAGGTGGTCCTAGGCTACATAAGAAAACGGGCTAGCAAGCCATAGAGAGCGAGCCTGTAAGAAATGTTCCTCCATGGCTTCGCTTCCGTTCCTGCCTGAGTCCTGCCCTGACTTCCCTTCATTATGAGCTGTGATTAAAACATGTAAGCAGGGGTCCGGAGAGATGGCTCAGTGGTTAAGAGCATTGTCTGCTCTTCCAGAGGTCCTGAGTTCGGTTCCCAGCAACCATACTGTGGCTTACAAACATCTATACTGGGATCTGATGCCCTCTTCTGGTGTGCAGGTGTACATGTAGATAGAGCACTCATATATGTAAAATAAATAAATAAAAATAAAAATAAAGCTTAAAAAAAAAAAACATGTAAGCAGAGCAAGCCATTCCCTCCCAGATTTACTGTTGGTTATGGTGTTTCATCAGGGATACAGAAATACACCCAAGACAGGATGTAAGCAGGACAGAGCTCACATGAAGGCCTGGGCACAGTGATACACACCTGTTACCCTGGTACTGAAGGTGGGCACAGGAGGAGCTCCATCCAAGTCACTCACCAACCACTAATTTAGAAAATGCCAGACAGAGGATCTCAGTTAAGGCCCCCTCCTCTCTGATGACCTAGCTGTGTCAGGTTGAAATAAATTGGCCTGTATAGAGGGCATGCCCTATCCTGCAGTGCTGACCCTCAGGAGTGCACCTGTGTAGGATGACTCAGGAAAGGGGAACAGGGACCCAGCTTGGCACTAGGCACAAGCAGTTTGCTCTACCTTCACAGTCCATCATTTCCGTTTGAGTTCTGAGCCTCTATCTCAAGAGATTTAGGGAAAGGCTATAACCAATGAGCTCCCTTAAACCTTAAAATAGCCAGAGTGGCCAGCCTGGCCAGACCATCCTCTTTGTTAGATGTTTACAAAAAGCCAAGCTGCAAAGTGCCACAAAACTCTTGCTGCAACTTCATCTCTTCAGTTTTCAGTCTGTTTATCTTGAGCCGAGAGCAATGGCGGCCAGCTGAGCAGGGCATGACACGTGTCAGCCATGGAGCTTCTACTCAAACTTGACAAGCTGAGTCGATGAATTCAGTAGACTGCTGCCTTTGCTGTGTTTTAGAATGAGGAGAGCACATGAATGCAAGTTGAGTGGGCTGAGAGCTGCCAGAAATGGCCAGAAACCGGTTTGCTGCATGAGAAGGGTTACTTTGTTTGGTTATTCTTATAAATTATGAAGGAGTCATGATAATACTTTATTCATCTTTTCACTGTCATTTCACTTCTGTGGACGGAGTTTTTAGGAGAAAAGGGCTCAGATGCTGAAGTTCTTTGCTGACTACAAAGAGAGATTTAACCTTCCTTTGTGCCGAGGCTTGTCTGACTGTGGAAGGACATTCTAGTTGAACAATTCTATAATCATTGCTGCCATGGGGCATAGATTGCTCAATAGCTGCAAAACTAGTGGAACACTTATGAAATTCTGTGCTCAATATTCATACAATGAGAATTTTAAAATAATCTATTTAGATGACTTTGGTGTGCACACATATTGAATTAAAGATATTACCTTGACTCTAGCCATAAATTAATATTCCATGCAGCAACTTGCCTTTACAGTTCAGAAACTGATGTGAATTTAATGTTTCCTGTCAGGAGCCTCAAGTTGGAATTCTACAATGAGGCTCAGTTGCTAAAGTCTTAAGTTGTAAGGGCCTGCACTCTAAGGGAAAATGATGTTTCCAGCCACAAGAATTGATGAAAGAGAAATTTCTGCAAAGGGAACCTACTGATAGAAATGATAAAGATTTAAATACGTGGGCAAAAGACTTTTTAATCTTCTCAGCCTACATGATTAATACCTGAGAGCCAAACTTAGAGACACTCCATCAGCAAGAATTATGTTGTCCAATTTCTGTTTTGTTATCCTGAAGCATAAGCAGCAAGCTCATCAAAAATGAATGAAGTAATCAGACAGTCTCCAGGACCGAGTGTGAGCACCTCGCTAATGTTTCAGTAGACAGCAGGAGGAGAAACTAGTGCTATAGCACTTAGGAAAAGCCAAGACCTCTGTAATTCTGCAAGAAATAAATGGACTTCAAAAACAAAGCTCCTTCATAACCTTCCCAGAAACCCCGGCTGGAAACAGAAAAGTTAAAGGTGTTTCAAGAACTATACCAACATGTTTCGACTCTTGTCCACACTGTAAACTTGAAATGGGATAGAGGCAATTTCCAGCTCACTTTGATAGTCAATGACACAAGCTTAAATAAGGCTTTGGGGCCTCAGAGAAGTGATTGGACAGTCACGAACACGTGGCCACATCTTCCTTCCTAGAGTTCTGTTTGACACAGCCCTGTCTCTCAGCGGCAGGCGTTGGGACCAGGGTCTTCTGTGCATCTCAGAGTGCTTAGCAGCCACCTCCCCCCAGAGGGGACAGTCAAACTGCCTCCATGTGGCAACCAACGACATCATACATTACCCGTGTCTCCTGACCTTTCTACCCCGCGCTGTGGAAAGGAAGCTTACCCCCATTGCAGCAACTACTGTGACGATACAAATGGCCCGTTTCCAGTCAGACCAAGGACCTTTCCGCAACATAAAATACAAGAATTAACTTGCAATTATTTGGTCAATTTAGACTTTGCAGACAATTAAACTAGTTAATTCAGATCAAAATTCCTTCTGTGGGATGTGAGTTATCAGGACTGGCATCTAAATTAACTCAATTAGTGAACTAACTGCCTTTTAATTCTAAGTTTCAAGTTCAGAAATACTTCAAGAGCAATAGTCAGGCCTGCAAAGGCAGAAGGGGCAGGTTCATCTTTATGGTAGTTTCTGAGAGCACCCACGTGCACATGCACATGCTCTTTGGGGCTCCTTCCGACTGACTCTGATATGGCCTCTGATATGGGGTCAGATAAAGCTGTCAGAAGACTTGCATGAGAAGAATGGATGAAGAGGAAGTTCGGTTCTTCAATGCATGAGCCTTTGCAAGACATTTAAAACCAAACCAGGCCTGTGCTGCTGCTCAATGCAGAATGTTTGCTTGCATGAGTCCTCACGAGCATCATATAAACCAGGCCAGGGGCTGCACACCTAAGCACTCAGGAGAGGGAGGAATTGGGACCAAGGGTTCAAAACCACCCTCAACTGCACAATGAGTTCAGGGTCAGCCTAGGCTATATGAGAGCCTGTCTCGAAAAAACTGATACAAACTGCAAAAATACCTGAACTGTGATAGCATCCATACAAGACCTTGACTTATTATTGACTATTCTGCTGTTTGATGCCAAATGAATCTTTCAAATGAACGTAGAACTTGCGGTGGAAGAAGAGATTGTTACTTGCTTTTATAATATCTGTTGTTGTCTCTTTTTAAAAACTTCTTGGCTATATCTTTGGTGGCAATGGGCCTCATTTTACAGCTTCCTTGAAGCTACAGCTCATTTGAGATGCAATAAAAACGGAGAGGAACGGTGCTGGGCTCTAGAGGTCGCTTGCCCAGCCAGGGAGCTCCTCCTCCCTGGAAGACCGCTGTGCAGGGCGGAACTCGGCATCAGACTCCAGGTGACTTTAGGAACGGAAGCCTCATGTGAAAGAAGCAGGCATAATCCTCGGCACAGCGGCAGCGCCCTTGCTACCAGCACTTGGGGTGGACACCAACTCTGATGACCTAATGCATTCAAGGTACACCTGAGCTAGTGAGACCCAATCTCAGAAAAACACAGGCAAAAGGAGGGAGGGAGGGAGGGAAGGTAGGAAGGAAAGAAAAGAGAGAGGGAGAGAAGGAAAGGCAGAGAAAAGGTGAGAAGGAAGAAGAAAGGAGAAAGCAAGGACAGGAAGGACGGAGGGAGGGAAAAAGAAAAAAAACAGCAGCAAAAAGAAGAAAGTGCTTATCTACCTATTCCTGTACTTTCTCGGTTAATCCAATATTCTTTTTTTAACATTTTTATTTTATATTAATCACAGGTTATATACTTTGTATCCCAGCCATAGCCCCCTCCCCCATTCCCTCCCTATCCCACCCTTCCCTCCCTCATCTCCTCCCTGCCCCTTTCCAAGTCCACTGATAGGGGAGGACCTCCTACCCTTCCATCTAACTCTAGCTTATCAGGTCTCTTCAGGAATGGCTGCAATGTCCTCCTCTGTGGTCTAACAAGGCTGCTCCTCCCTCGGGGGGCAGGGAGGTCGAAGAGCCAGCCATTGAGTTCATGTCAGAAATAGTCCCTGTTCCCCTTACTAGTGTACCCACTTGGGTACTGAGCTACCATTTGCTACATTCAAGCAGGGGTTCTAGGTTATAACCATACCTGGTCCTTGGTTGGAGAGACAGTCTCATAAAAGACCCC
>CM053762.1:66942445-67007823 GCA_028658305.1 Pachyuromys duprasi
AATGTCCTTGTCGTGTACTTGGACATCTTTTGGGTATATGCCTAGGAGTGGTATAGCTGGGTCTTGAGGAATCACTATTCCTAATTGTCTAAGAAAGCGCCAAATTGATTTCCAGAGTGGTTGTATCAGCTTACATTCACCAGCAATGGAGGAGGGTTCCTCTTTCTCCACATCCTCTCCAGCATGTGTTGTCACTTGAGTTTTTGATCTTAGCCATTCTGGTGGGTGTAAGGTGAAATCTCAGGGTCATTTTGATTTGCATCTCCCTGATGGCTAAGGATGTTGAGCATTTCTTTAAGTGTTTTTCTGCCATTCTACAGTCCTCTACAGAGAGTTCTCTGTTTAGCTCTGTTCCCCATTTTTAATTGGATTACTTGATTTGTTGCTTTTTAACTTCTTGAGTGCTTTATATATATTGGATATTAGCCCTCAGTCAGATATAGGGTTGGTGAAGATCCTTTCCCAGTCTGTAGGCTGTCGTTTTGTTTTGATGACAGTGTCTTTTGCTTTACAGAAGCTTTTCACTTTCATATATTCTTTGAAATTATTAATATATGCAACCACACCCCAGTGCAGTTGCTTTGGCTCCTAAATTGCACTTGTAGCAGATTTTTCTAAAAGAAATTAAGATGGTAACAGAAATTTTATTTCTTAGAAAACAGCTATTTTAAATTAAAAATTGCCATTTAACTATTTTAAGGATTTGTGTTTATTTCATGTATATGAGTGTTTGCCTGTCTGCCTGCCTGTCTGTCTGTACAGAAACCAGAAGGGGGTGTTGAGTTCCCTGAAACTGGAGTTACAGGCAGTTGTGAGCTGTCATGTGGGTGCTGAGAGCTGAACTTGCGTTCTCTGCAAGAGCAGCCAGTGCTCCTCACACTGAGCCTCGTCTCCAACTCCCCATTTAGCTGTTTGAAAGATCAAAAACTGTTCAAATTATATTTAATAATTCAACTTTTTATATAATTACCCTAAAATATTTTTTGGAGCTGGCTAAAAACCACCATGACAAACTGGGTCACAGAACATATTCAGCCTCTACATGTGCTACTAAGCACAAAAACTGCTAGAGTCATGTGTGTGTGTGTGTATGTGTGTGTGTTTCTGTGTGACTGTGTGTGTGTATGTATGTGTCTGTGTATATGTGTGTCTGTGTGACTGTGTGTGAGTGTGTGTATGTATCTGTGTGTATGTATGTGTGTGTGTCTGTGTGACTGTGTGTGAGTGTATATGTATGTATGTGTCTGTGTATGTGTGTGTATGTGTGACTGTGTGTCAGTGTGTGTATGTTGTGTGTGTATGTGTGTGTGTGACTGTGTGACTGTGTGTGAGTGTGTGTATGTGTCTCTGTGTATGTATGTGTATATGTGTCTGTGTGACTGTGTATGAGTGTGTGTGTATTTGTGTGTGTGAGAGAGAGAGAAACAGAAAAGATACAGGTAATTCCATGCCCTACAGTTGTAGAACAAAGTGGTCGTTATTAGCAGAAAATGATATAAAAAATAAATCCAACAAAACAGAAATATAAAATACAAATAATCTACTTGGGGAAGCTAGCTAAGATTGAATTTGAATCCCATGTGATTTTTATTTTTTTCTTCATATTTTTCATACTTCCAATGCAGTTTCTAGTCTGCAAAATCACTCTGTTTTTATTATTGAAAAAAATAATTGTTGCAGGCAAGGGATTTATAGAAGCCACTGGGAACTCTCAGCTTTCTGCAGCTTCTTCTTGTGACTGCTAAACACTTTCCATTGATCCCAGCTTTGAACCTCTGTACAGATTCTAACGACAGGTCAGTAGTTCTGAGTTGGCAGGTCCCTCTCAGTCACTGACTCATGACATCAGGCCTGGGAGCCATCTGCGGCAGCCTCATGTGGCTCTGGTGTTCATCACGAGCAAAAACCTTTGATCTGGGTTATCAGTTACGTGACTGACCAGGTGTTTTCAACCTCCGAAAGCTGCAGCCCTTTAACACAGTTCCTCGTGTTGTGGTGACCCCAAGCATAAAATTACTTTTGTTGCTACTTCATAACTGTAACTTTGCTATTGTGAAGTTTTATGGAAATAGCTAAGATGTGGGATAGTCTTAGGTGACCCCGATCCCAAAGGGGTCATGACTCACAGGTTGAGAACCACTGGGTGAGTGTGTAAAATGCTAGCAAGCTTGTCATCCTGAGCTCAACCCTCTGAATGCATGTAAAAGTAGAAGAGACCCAGTCTCTACGTGTGCACTACTGCACACGTGCATAGCTACACGCCCAGGCACGCACACCCTGCAGCAATGAGAAATGCATATTGTTTTAAAAATTCAAAACCTGAAATCTCAAATAAAAAATTTTGTGGGGGGAAATGAGAAGTAAAAGGACAGGCACCCCTAAAATTGAAGGTGGGTGTCAGCCTGGGAGAGAAGCTCACCATGGGCTGAGGGCCATGCCTGCATTAAAACACACCCCTTACGAGGCAGACAGGCATGGAGGACAGCTTGCTACCCAAGACTCCCGTTCACTTTGGCACACACACACACACACACACACACACACACACACTTGTAGTAAGCACTTGGCAGCCTCCTTCATTCCCCTGCACTTCCCATACACAGACAGCTCTCTCCAAACCTAGCAACCTCAGAGTCCCTCTTCCATAGCATCTGTGTCAGACTACAGGTACCGCCTCTTATGAATACCCCCTCCCTGGCAACAATCAAATTCAGTTTCTATTCAAGTGTATCTCAGCGTACTAAGGCATAAAGACTAGAAAGGCAGCATTTGGCGAGTGTGTGTGTGTGTGTGTGTGTGTGTGCAGTAAGGTAAGAGTGTGTCTTCCTGCACCCCTGGGCTAACTATGTGTCATCTTACACCTATGCAAAGTTAGGTGTGCATGTGATTTAAGTCAGAGGCATCGTGGGAAGGCTTTGCACAGCTGAAGAATGGTTACATAGCCTAATCTATCAGCAAAATAGAAAAGTGCCCAAAGCAAGCCTCTCAGTAGCCGAGTCCTCCGTCTCTGTCGCCATGAGAGGCAGCTCCGACAGTGCTCGGTGCTGCTGGGGCCCCTCACACAGTCCTGACGGCCCCTCTTAATCTGTTCTATCACTTTGCTCAGTTAACTTGCTTCTTTGAAAAGCGGTGTGACCCTTATTCTCAGTTCTTTGGACAAGCGGTCAAACCTGGAGCCAGCCAGCCCGGGTGCCAACCACCGGAGACACACGTGACGCTGGAGCCTTTGCTAGAGCAGTCAGCAGCCACAGAGGCCTCGGCGTGTGCACGCAGTGGAGAGGAAAAGGCTGCGGAGTTCGGTTATCTGATGGATGGTGTGAAATACACTGAGTATGCTCCTGTTTTGAAGTCTTGCATCAGAACCAAGGGCCAGGAGGGGTCCCCAGATTCCCCTCGAAGTGGCCGGGGTATCCCCAGGATCATTAAAAAACGAAGCGACCTTACTTGGGGTACATTGCGTACTCCAGCAACTCAAGGAACACATCTGGGGCACATCACGTTTGCGGTGTCTGCAGAGCCAGATGCTGTGTAAGGTCTCCGTATCTGGCGCAGGATGGACTGTGTGACTCTGTCCCGGCAGGTCCTAACCTGTAGCTTTGTCACCAACAAAGGGAGAAAACTGTATGGTACATTTTCTCTCTCATGTCTTGCCAGATCAGGGAGGATTCATCACCGGCCCAGAATAACCAGTTGTTTACATTTGTAATTCTTTGAAAGTTCTTAAAGTGCTACATTTCATTGTATCTCAGGAATTTCTTCCTCCATCCTTAATTAGGGAGATGACTACTTGAAAAATGAGCATGTTTTTATTGCAAGGGGAATTATCATAAATCTTAGGAATTTAAACCAGGAATCAAAGGCCCACTGAGTTGGGAGGAAATCAAAGGACTGTAAAGTCTCTCACAGTCACTCTCCCCTGGGCAGCTCACTCTTCTGTCCGACTCTGCCTGCACTGTTGTCTTACCGGCTGAGCGCCGCAGACCTGCGGGGTGAAGCATTGCACTGCATACTGCTGATGACACACGCAATGCCAGTGATTACAGATATTTTAATGTAGGGGAGAAGATCTTATTAAACACCTAAGAGTTTATCAATTTCCAGGATTGAACATCTTCTGTATCCAGTTGAAGAATTAATTTTTCAAAACTCCCAATTAAAGGGTGATAAGAAACTTCTAGAACTCAGTATGATGTAAATTAAAATTTCTTATAAAAATGAGGTCTGATTCTTCAGTTCATATTTTCCTTTGCTCATTCCTAGACATAAAGAGAATTACTTCAGAGAGCAGTGGTCATTATTAATTCCATCCAGAGAAGTAGTTACCATACTGAGTGTCCTCACAGTGTAGAGCACAGTATGGTGGTTGTGTGAGGCCTTACCTCAACCTCAGCAAAAAGAGGAAATTGTTTTCTTACTGGAAGTGTTGGGTTAAGCAGCTCCTCAAAAACCACAGGAAAGCTTTTTGTGTAAGTGCAAGAGAAGGGGGGAGAGACACTGTGAACTTCTCAGGAATATTGAGAGTAGCCAAGCCTGTCTCTTTCTTTAGACCCAAAACACAGCTCGTCTGGAGGCCATTCCTTCCTCCCAAAGGAGGGTGGAAAGATGGACTTTTAGTGAGTCACTGAGCATCAATGCCCAGCAATAGCTCTTATTCCTATAACTGTAAAAGCCAGAGCCCAGTCTCATTTCCTATCACATCTGTGACCAGTTAACACCTTGTGAGAAAAGACCATTCTCCAAGAATGCACACCAAATGATTGCTGTCTGGGGAAGACACTAGTTCTCTGCCGAGCACACAATAAACAGCCTTGCTCAGCCCACACGGCCACTGTCTTCAGCGTAAACTCGGGCCGGAAGTCTGACCTTGTGTGAGATCATTGACATTCCTTTAAAACAATGTTTGTGGTTTTAATTATGTGTGTGCATGTGTGTCTGAGTAAGGGTGTGTGTGCATGAGTGAAGTTGCCTGTGGAGACTAGAAGAGGGCGTTGCGTGCGCTGGAGGTGGAGACTGTTGTGATCGCCTGAAGGGCATGTTGGGAACTGGACTATGGTCCTCCACAAGAGCTGTGTACTTCTTAACCACTGACCCATCTCTCCAGCCTCGAGATACTCCATGCTCTTTATTTGTTCATGAAGACCTGCTAAGTAGGTCTCTTTCAGAAGCATGGACAGCTTCTGGTTTTTAAGACTATATCAAACTATGGAAGCTTTCTTGCCCTTGAGTCGCTGCCTCCTATGATCTCCCTCTTGGCATAATGCTGGCTGCATTACTAAGTACCCCTGACCGGCAGCTGGTCCAATAGCCACAATGTGTTGCTCAAGGCCAAATGAAAGTGACCCCACTTTAATCCCTCACTGGATGCTGGCCAAGGCATGAGCATCTCATCCATTCTGAGACTCACTACGGAGAGAGCTCCCCGCATGCTGGAGCAGATGCAAAGAAAAGGAGTGCTGTCTTCTCCAACGTCTTCCCCAAAGGCACCTCTAATTCAGAGGGTTCTCATTTGTTTATTTATATACTTTTCTAAAGTTTAAGTTATTTATTATGTATAGCTTTTATTTTTTTGTGTACGTGTTGGGTGTGTGGATGTGTATTGTGTGAGTGCAAGGTCTGTGTGTCTGTATACGTGCACATGTCGGTGCAGAGCTCAGAGGAAGGCACCCAGCGTACTCTTGTATTGTTCTCTACCTTGTTTCTCTCTCCCTGAACCTGGAGTTTCATCAGCTGGACTGGAAGCCAGAGAGTTCCAGTTCAAACCCTGTGCCAGGGGTACAGGCAGGTGAGGGATCACACCCAGCTCTGTTACATGAACAGGCAGGAGCGGGACATGTGTGTGTGTGTCTGTATGCACATATATGTGCATATCTATTCTCATGTTAATTAGTTGTCAGTGTGGTTTTGCCGGCACAGCGCTCTGTCTCCCAGAATAGAACATCTTTCTTCCCGGCCTTTGACCACTCCTGTGAGCACTGGGACACGCTGGAAGAACCTCTTCCTCAAAATTGTATCTGCACAACAAACTCTGTTTTGAGGGATGTCTGGTGAATGTTGAATGGACCAATTAGCCAATGCTGACTCATGAAGTTAGAAAAAATATTTTCTGAGTTTTAATTTACATTTTTCTTTCAGGGAACAAAAGAAATGTAGTGTGGATATACCAGCAAACCTGGCAGCCAGTCTGATCACAGGAAGGACTTAGAGCAACTGTGGAAGACACTTGTAGGTGGTGTGATTTATCCATTGCATATTGATTAAGTGTTGTGTCCTTCAGCCTTCCATGGTAGAGTATTTCAGAGAATAATGCAAGCTGATGTTTTTCTAGGCTCCTCGCAGGGCAGAATACAGACATATGATCTGGGAGTTGGAAGAGACATCCTGGACAATTTATGCACCAGGCGTCAGGACTGGCTTATTCATGGCTTCTCAGGGAAACCATGCATTTAAAGAGACAACTGCTGAACTGCCGATAAAATGCTGCTGCTGGCAAAAAAGGCTATTTTACAAAAGCTTTTAGAAGAATTCCTTCCCCACACCCCAGATGATAATGTGTTTAGGGCTGCAAACGCACATGTTATTTCCTCATTTTCAGATTTGTGCCCTGGCTGCAAAACCATCTGGGGACAAGCAACACCTTCACTGGAGTTGATTGAGTTGGTTTTCTGCTGGTTGGTGACGTGACTCTCTGGCAAAAGCTGAGAGGATGCAATCTTGCAGTTGGCCCTGTCTCCAGAGACCACAAAGAGCACAGGACGGCTCTTTTGTGTGTGACTACAGGAGTTAACAGGATGGCTCAGAGGCCAAGGAAGAGCATGCTCCGGGGGCGTCTCCCTTCAGAGGCTGAATGGGAGGAGGGTGGATGGCGGTGAAGTCACGCTGCGGATGGTAATTCTCCCTGGGCAGGTTATAAAAGTCCACTGACAGACTGCAAGGAGTGGGGGGCAAGAAACTGGAGGGCAATGTGACTGCTTCCAAAGCCACTTATCAGGGAGGAAGTACAGCTTGAGGAAACGACACCATGTCCATGACAGACTGGCATGAAATGGGCCTTCCTAGAGTCCACGTGAGCTATGCAAATATTAGGTGCATGTGTTTAATAAAGCAAGCTGGCCATAAACTCAAGTGGGTCGGGGCAAAAGTTCATGTCTGAGCTTGTCTTTCTGTTGATGAATTACACAGATGGGCAGTTTTATAAATAACATAGCTATGCCAGTTTTCAAATAAAGTATGCAATACATATATTATAATACAGACAGTAAATCTTCAGTGTGTGTGTGCGTCCGTACTTAACAGCTAACTGCAAGAATGGAGAAACTTAGGCAGATGTGCCTTGGCTCCAAACACAAGGACACATTCTTATTTTCTAAATTGGCTGAAACACTCAGATGGACTAGATACCAAATAACAGACCAGGAAAAACATCCAGCTCTCTCCATCTTTCCCCTAAATCAACCTCACATTTTAAAATATGTGGAATATTAAAAAGGCAGATTATGCCTTTTCTAAATTCAATTAAGTAATAATAGGGGAGGCTGAAGCCTTCAGGAGCTGCCATAATGAGTGATGGGGCAAGAACCTGTCTCCTCTCTCGCAGCCTCTAGGCGGTCTACGCTAAATAAGAAGCTTTCATTCAACCTGGTAATGGGAAGCATCCATCACGAGTGTCTCTGAGGCCAGCCTTAAAGTCTTCCTCAAGTGGATAGCATTATTAAACGCTTAAAGAAAACTGAAGTCATGGGAAGACATTTCCCTGGCTCATGATAATGCAGATTAATCAATGGAGACAGTTTGTACGTTATCTTCAGAATGTGAATATAGAGTGGCTTTAAGCATTCCAAGTCCTCAGAGCCTACTTAAAAATAATGCTCACAGCACTTTCTTCAAGTTCCTTATTAAAATGGCCATGTAGGCAAACAGGAGTGGTCCAGATGTAAGTTATTTCATGCCCCCATCAACAAGGTACATAATACATTTATGCAAATGAGAAGACAAAAGAATAGTCACATAAAAGCCATCGAAAGTAAGAGCTGCTACCAGTCCGATTGATACACATATGTGGTTTGTATTTTAAAATGTGTACGGGCTGGAGAGACAGCTCAGGGGTTAAGAGTACCTGCAGAGGCCCCAGGCTGTCCCCTGCACCCATCCGTGTATCTCACAGTCACCTAGAACGCTAGGCCCAGGAGTTTGGATGTCCTCTGCTGACTTCATCAATTGTGGCCTCTCTCTCTCTCTCTCTCCTAAATAAAAATCAAATTTCAAAACATAAGTATACATACTATGAATACAAGTTAATGAAAACGCACTGTTTATAAGCCATCCAAATATCCAGAAACGAGTTAAAATGGAGCTGTTGGGGAGTTCCTGGTGTTCAGATGAAAGCCGACATTCCTCCCAAAGTTAGGAAGCTGGTTCCATTGGCCAAATGGAGCTGCTTTCCTTACCTCTGGCAGAAGGAATGCACATGGTGCCTATCAGCACAGCAAAGCCCACGTGACCTCCAGGCTCCCTCAGTACCCAGCCTGTATCCCAAGCCTCCGCCTTAGAATCCTGCCTTCTCCCCTCCCCCTGGCTTCCTCCAAGCTTTCCTCCTGCCCTGGAACTCGCCTCCCTCCCCAGATCTCCACTTTCCCATGACTCTCATGGTGTCTTTCTCCTCTCCCCTCTGGCTCTCTGGCTGTGTTCTGTTCTCTATCACCAGCTACCTCTCTGTCTCCACTGTCCTCTCCCACTTCGCTAGCCCTGGCCTGATCTAGCCCGCTGGCCGTGTTGTCTCCTTTCTCTCTCTGCTCCAGACTCCTCCAAATGCCTGTGACTGTCCTCTCATGTCTACAAGAAAAACCTCAGTCGTGTCATTGAGTGGTTGGCTCTGCAGGTTCTTCACTGCAGCCCCCTGAATACAGTAGTCGTATATGTGTGTTTGCTCTGTTACCCTTCTCTTCCTTTGATAGTAACTGTGCTTTGTTGGGAACCTCTCATGCCCTTTGAATGAGAGAGTAATTATAGGTATTTCTTTGGGGCCCCCAAAGCTAAAACTTCAAGCAATCTTATTTTATACAGTATAAGAAACTCTTTGGTCCTAGGCGTCTCTGTACTGGATGCGCTCTTTTCCTCCTCTGTGTTTTTCAGAGTTGTCTTGTCTGTTTTAAGTGAGGGGCTAACACTCTTCTGAGACTTTAGGAGGTAGGACCCAACCAGAGACACTAGGTTCCCAGGCTGGGGCCCTGAGTCCCTGCCCTTTCGTGTGCTGGTCTGCCGTGAGGCAAAGCACTCTTGGCGGCACACTCCCAGCTCTCACCGCCACATGCTGCCCTTCCATGGTGCCAGGGCACTCCACACTGAGTTATCTGAACCCACAAGTCGAGTAAATCTTTCCTTCCTGAAGCTGCTCATTTCCTGTGTTTTCTCCATAGCAGTAAGAGCCCGAGCAGCACAGGGAGGTGCCCACAGTGAATCGCATGCTGCTGACACACGAGTACCCGAGTGCAGATTCTCAGAGCGCACGTACAGCAGCTCTCACCTGCAGTCCCTGTCAGTGCTGCATGGCGAGGCGGGGGGCAGAGAAAGCAGAGTTCCCTGGCACACGCCACTGTCTGTGACAGGGACTCTGCTCAAGTGAGGTGCAATAAGACCAGCAACTGCCGCTGTGCTCTGACTCTGTGCACACATGCACAGGGATCTCCTAACAGGGAAACAAACAAGGCATGGCCTTTCCTTTTGTGTGCACATGTGACAGCACGCTGGTGCTCCCTGACAGGTGGGCACACTGCTGAATGAACCAGCTCTTAATGCCCACGAGCTGGCTGAGGCAGCAGCATGAGTTCATTTCACGGACAAGGACCGGAAAAGCTGTAAGGTGGCATTGCTGTAACTTAGAAGAACAAATTGTCAAGAAATAGAGGTCAGGCCTGGTGAGGTTTGGCAAGCAGCAGAACACTTCTGTGCTCACAAGCATCTGCCCTCGCTAACCTGGACCCTCATCTCTTGGGTTCTTTGGCTAAAAACCAAATACCTCAGAAGAGAGACTCAGCACACTGCTAATAGGGGTAAGATCACTGGCATTCAAATGATTTTTTTTTTGTTTTGGTTTGGTTTTGGTTTTCCAAGATGGAGTTTCTCTGTGTAATAATAGCCCCTGCTGTCCTGGACTCCCTTTATCCATCAGTCTGGCCTCAAATACCCAGAGATACATCTGCTTCTGCCTCCCAAGTACTGGGATTAAAGGCATACACCACCACACCCAGCTGACATTCAAACGTTTTGGCTTGCTTCATTTGGCTCCTAAAGTTCTTTTGTGGGGATCACACTGTCTTATCTAGCTGAGAAGACAGGACAGGAAGCCTCTGAGACAGGGAAAGAATACAGAAGATTACTTAGCCTCACCCAGATATCACACAGGCATAATTCTGTTATTGCTTCCAAGATTAAATCAGGACCTAGTAGTTCACAAATATAACCATGGCACTCAGGGGCTGAAGCAGAAGGATTTCTTTGAGTTCAAAGCCAGCTTGGGGTACATAGCACAATTATGTTTTAAAAGCCAAGGAAAAAAGAGGGGGAGGGAGGTAAAGAGGGAAGAAGAGAAGCAAGAGGGAAGGAGTGAGGGTGGAGATGGGGGAGGAAAAGGAGTGGGAAGAAGAAAGGGAGAGAGAAAGAGAAGACTTCGGCATTAGCTAATCTGGTAACCCCTTTATAGTCATATAAACCGCTCATGAGAGGTTCATTCTTGCCTGAAATTCTGTTATTTTATTGTATAGTTGGTTCTAATCTATGCCTCCTATGGCCTGCCCATGGGAATTGTTTTTTACCTTTCATATTCCAGGACCCTGTGGCCATCTTTGTTCTCCATCTGAACAGAGCCTGGCTGCCTTATCTGGGTGGGAACTGGAACCTTACGGCCTTCTGACTCAGCAAGCTTCGGTCCTGTCAACTGTCTGTCTGTTGTTGGGCCTTCCGCAGCTGCTTAGTGCCTTGGACATCAGTTTGGTCATCTTTGCTTGGTGACATCATAGTTTGTTCTCACTGACACTATTTCTCAGGGGGTTTGCTGAGTTTTTGTGCTAATCACTCTGTGTGTAACACATGGTGAGTGCACATAATTTGTCTTTCTGTCTTCAAGCGTATTTCTTCTCTTTCCTCACCTTCCTGTCACGACTGACAACATGCACAGAACATCTTCTCCTTTCTTGTCCAGATCGGCCATACTCGGAATCTGCACCATGACAGTCCCCGATGCTGCCTGTTACACTGCACCAGAAATTTCTCTTTTAGGTGGCGTTAGTCAGTTAAACGTCCTCTTTTCTCACACTTTTCCAACTACCTCTTCTGACAATGCCCCCATTCACAATCTTGTTCTTGAGACAAAGCTCCACATGGCTTTCTTAAGCATGAATACACCCTGGTTCCTGGTTTCTTTCATATCCCAGTCCCGCAAACCTCTCACAGAGGAAGTTGTCAATATAGCATGACGTGACATATTTAGGTCAGATCTGCGCGCAGGAATGCTGCCTTTTGGTTACAGCTGGCAGTGGAAACTCAGTGTTTGCTGAATTCCAAAGCAGAAATACATACAGCCTGTTTACCTACTGCTAAATCCCCACCGCTTTAGCCGTAGCATCTTGAGAGGAATGCTTATTGAATTAACCCCATTCTGGATTTTATAATCACCACTTGTTTTTATACACAATTATCTTTCTAAGAGCTTTGAGAATATTACTAGTGTTTATTTATAGCTTACTGAATCGATCTTTGATTTTTGGGGGACATTAAAAATATTATCCAAACTAGGTTTATTGTAGTTTGCTATGGTGTTTTAAGTGTCTCACATGGAAGTCCAGGCTGGCTTCAAGCTTGTGATTCTGCTGCTTCTGCCTGTGGGGTGCAGATCAACCTCTGAGCCTTGGAAACATTCCAAGGCTCCATGACAAGAACATAACAGCATGTCTCAGGCCTTGGGCCACACCAGCATCTCTTTGACCTCTGGAGTCTAGAGACTGAGGATCTAAAGTCAGTCATGCAGAAGATTATCTACATGACTGATTGCCAATAAACATCCCTCACAGAGGTTCAGATGAGTTCCCCTGACCAATAATGCTTTCATTTTAGTGTTAGGAGAGTTAAAGTCGGTGTTTGCAAACAAACACAAATTTTAAGAGTTTTCCACCCCCCTTTTTCTTGTGCCTGTCCAGGGTCTTTAATAGTCAGCTCCTTCACTGCCAAACCAGGGGGTAGAACTGCTTCAGCTTCTCTGCCTTCTCCTTGTCTGTGCTGACCAGGCTGTAAACGTGCCTGCTGCAGCAATCCTTGACCTTCACATTATCCTTACTCTTCTTGATCTTGACAGATTTGACTTCCTTCCGCCAGGCTAAGAGCAGAGAGTCCTTGATTTCCTCAGTTTCCCTAGGCGAGAGCACAGAGACAGCACCCGAAACACTCACAGCAGCGAGAGTTCCTGCCCTTTTACATCCAGTGATAGAGTCATGATTGCACAGGACAGATGCAGCTGGCGCCTCTCTGACTTTATAAAAATGGTGACTTTCTCATGCCTGTGATTCAGATTTAAGCACCTCAGCTTCACCTTTCTAGTCATCAGGAACATCTTTCTCATCTTAGTTTGGAGACTCAGATTAAAGTCCTCAAAGTGTCTGCCATGCCCTGCTGTCTGCTGCCCCAGAGAAGAGAGTGTGAATACATTGGAGAAGTTTCTCCAGGCCTGGGTGTCTCTGTCAGGGATCAGAACGGAGCCCTGGGAGCCATGGAGGACTCAGGGATGTATTTGAACCTTGTTGATATTTTGAGTCTTATAAATAACCTTTGGTGGCATAAGAATAGTTGAGGGCAAAAGCAATTCATTTAGAATGTTAGACTTTGTACGAACATTATTTTGAGACAAGGTGTGTCAGTTACTTTTCTGTCGCTGTGACAAAGCACACAATCAAGGCAACTTACAGAAGGAAGAGTTTATGAGCTCACAGTTCCAGACAGGTAAGAGTAGCCAAGTGGCCAGCAGCAGCTGGATTGGGATGCCCAGGCTTGTATCTTGAACCATAGGCAGGAAGCAGAGTGAAATCTGGGAATACTGCAAGGCTTTTACCCTCAAAGCTGGTTCCCAGAGACACACTTCCTCCAACAAGGCCACACTTCCCAAACTACCCAAACAGCCACCAACTGCAGACCAAGTGCTCAAACATCTGATCCTGAGGGGGCAGCTCATTCAAACCACTGCGTAGTGCCTCACTGCATATTCCTGACTGGCTTGGAGCTCACCCTGTAGACCAGGCTGGCCTGTAACCCACAGAGGACTGACCTCCTTTGCCTCTTGAGTGCTGGGATTAATGGTGTATCACCACATCCAGGTACAGAGAAACTTTGTAAATGGCAGTAGGTAGCTTTATTCTTTTTTTTTGTAATCTCTACACATATAAAAAAAGAGATAAAGGCATTTGAATCCAAGTATGGCAAACCACATTTACAACCCATATCTATTCTTATACATGTTAAAACTCCATCCTCTCATGGAATTCAGCACTAACCTCCCTTTTTAGTGGTTTCCATGGAAGGTGTCATGTTCATTCATTCATTTCTTCAACATGTTGAATGTTGTATCTGCTGCTGTCCCAGGCTCTGGGGACTGTGCCTCAAGAATTCAACACGGAATTGTTGTACTCATGAAACTTATATTCAAATAAACGAAGCCAGGCATTAAACACATTTAGTAAAGTATGTGGAAAGTCAGATGATGTGTGCCATGGAAAAACAATTAGCAGGGACATGAGCTACTATGAAAAAAATTAAAACAAGAGATAGAGGTAAAAAAAAATGTCGAGAGAGAGAGAGAAAGAGATAGAGAGAGAAAAAATGCAAATGAGGTGCTATGTTCTGCAATCCGTTGGGGGCGCTTCATCCGGGAGATTCTGGAGACTGGATCAAACAGGCAATTTAAACCAACAACATGAAGTTTATTAAAAGCAGACTGTCTTAGTCAGTGCTGTGTTGCTGTGAAGAGACACCATGACCACAGAAACTCTTGTAAAGAAACATTTAGTTGGGGCTGGCTTACATTCAGAGGTTTAGTCCACTATCATTTTGGGGGGAAGTACAGCCCCATGCAGGCAGATATGGTGCTGGAGAAAGAGATGAGAATTCTACATCCAGAGCAGCAGGCAGGAGAGAGGAGAGAGGAGAAAGGAGAGGGGTGAGAGGAGAAGTGAGAGAGGAGAGAGACAGAGAGAGAGAGAAGAGAGGAGAGAGGAGGGAGGAGAGAGGCAGAGACAGAGAGACAGAGGGAAAGCTGGGAGGGAGGGAGCAAGAGAGAGCGAGAGCGAGAGCGAGCGAGCGAGCGAGAGAGAGAGAGAGAGAGAGAGAGAGAGAGAGAGAGAGAGAGAGAGAGAGAGAGAGAGAACTGGGCCTGGCTTGAGCATTTGAAACCCAAAGCCCATCCCAGTGACACACTTCCTCCAACAAGGCCACACCCCCAATTCCTGTCAAATAGCACCCCCCACCCCCATGACCAAGAGCCTGTGGGGCTGTTCCTATCCAAACCACCACTTAGTCCAAGAACTAAGAATATAGAGCGCAGTAGCAAAGAGAGATGTGGTGGGTGGGGTGAAAAGGAGAGGGAAGAAAGGAGCCTGAAATATGATAATAAATGCATGAGCAGTGAGTTGAAGGTTTGTCCAATGTGTCAGATATTGGCTACTTCAGGAAACTGGTGCTGTGATGCCAAGAGCACTGTGTTTGTAATAACTGCTTTGACATAGATTTGTTGAGTGTTTGGTAGAAATGTAAGAGGAACCCCCTGATTGGGATCATTAGGAAAAATGTAATCATGGAACTCGTTATGAGAATGAATAGCTCTAAGGAAAGGGGAAAAAACAGTGAAGACAAATCTGGCTATCCCGTAATTCCCGCACTTCCCCTGAATGTATCTGGAGAAGAAGTAAAGTGATTTTTCCCCTCTATTTTGCCTTAATCTGGAATCAAAATAGTGTTGGTGAATTTGGTGGTGGATTGAACCGTTTTTAGAGAGAAGGACTAATGCCAGGTCTGCAAAAAGTTTCGTTTTTATTAATTTAAGCCATAGGGGGTTTCGTTATTGATTTGGTTTGTTTATTTGTTCCTGGCTGGCCTGGAACTCACAGAAACCTCCCTCCCTCCAACTTATGTATATATATACATAAATTTAATTTTATTTTATGTGCATTAGTGTGAAGGTGTCAGACCCCTTGGAATGAATTGGTGTTAGAGACAGTTGTGAGCTGCCATGTGGGTGCTGGGAATTGAATCCAGGTCCTTCGTAAGAGCAGATTGTATATATATATATTCTTAGATTATATAGTGAAAGTAGAGTTATCAAAATAAGCCCACATGATTTGCTCCTGGATTGGTGTATTTGTTCCCAGATGTGTATTTAAACAGCCACTAACGTGTGAGACACCTGCGGGCCGGGCAAGGTCCATAGGTTCCTTGTACAGGTTGAGCGTGTATTCAGATATTTGTATTCGAAATGGCAAATCCAAGAGAACGCTACATCAGATGAGACAGTGATCGCATCGGAAGAGTGTGAGTTTTCAGAAGCCACAGGAAATGTATTTCAAATTCCATATATACCTGTACTCACACACATGCAAAGGTAGGGTTTGGGGCGGGGGTGGGGTGGGGTGGGGGGTGGGGTGTCTTTTACTTGTAGATGGGTGACCATGGGACAGGAAGTGACTCCTTCACTTAAAATACACAAAGTTGTTATTTGTGTTGGTTAGTTTACATCAGCAACTCCAATGGGGAAACTAAGAGCATTCCATTAGAGTCCTGAGATGCCTTAGGAAGCCATGGGCCTATACTGAGGTTATGGACTACAGTTCCCAGAAGGCCTCGCGGCACAAACTTCCCGAGGGCCCCTTGTGTCATTTGTGTGCGCCTCCGGTTCCAGGCCGTAAAGCATGGCAGCTGCTGCGACAGAGGTGTTTTCGTCTGTGGTTGACATAGCGCCAGACACTGTGGGAACAGTGAGGGCTGTGTAACCTAGTCGGATCTCAAGTCCAGGTCTCCAACGCCGCGCTGGCTGCTAAGGTGCTGTCGCTCAGCGGCGTGCTCGCCGTGCACAAGCCCGAAGGGCCCACTTGAGCCGAGCTGCTGAACCGGCTGAAGGAGAAGCTGCTGGCAGGTACTGCAGCCGGGGTAGGGACCAGGCTGAGGCGTGCTCCGCAGCCTGGCAGGCGGCAGGGCAGGCGCCCGGAGATTTGTATCTTATTTTAGTGTTTATTTTCTGACTGACTCAGTTTGCGTGCTCATGGCTCAAGAGAGAAAGAAGTGACCACTGAATTAACTCTGGACGGAAACCCAGCTCATCTTGGGTTTGTTATCCAAGCACAGGCTTTCAACAGTGGCCATTTGAGCTTCTCACGGGAAGCATGTATGTGTAGACCTGGGGCTCAACTGGCACACATTAGTCTCCACCCTGATGCTTGCAGCCCAATTTTCTGTAGTTTGATCATTCCCAGGGTGCTTGTTTGGCTCTGGTGGATGAATTCCACCACAGGAAACCCTGGCTTTGTACCCCAAGTTGGAAACTTAAAACTGTATTTGAAAAGCACATAGACCAAGTTAGCTGGGACTTAGCAGACATCATTTTCACCTTTTAGTGGGCATGATAATTCATCTTCTACACAAATACAGCTTCTCAATCCCCACCTTGCAGACGCTGAGATTCTGAAGAGCTGGGATATATTTTGGAACTTGCACTCCATTGTTGGCCATATTCAGAGATGGCTTTCCATTTTGTATGTTGAGCCAGAGTACCCCACTTGAACTCAGAGCTTGCCAGTTAGGCAAGTCTGGCTGCTGAGCTTCAAGTGGTTGGCTCCCCAGCACATGTGGGTGATGGAGGGCCAGACTGGTCCTCAGGACTGCTTGGCAAGCCCTTCACCTTGTGAAAGCCCCCACAGAGCCTTTTACTGGATTCTCAGATTAAGCTGTGCTTGCGCTGTCCTGTAGAGACAGGAACAGCGGCTGTCTCTCCCATAACTAGGCTTACAGTCTTGTGATTTCTGCAGGAGATAGTTGTTTTGTTTTGTTTTTTGAAAGTAAGTTGTTCTTGGCCCTCTGGAGTTCAGGCCTAGCTTGTCTGGCAACAGTACAGAAACCTCTTACATTGTTCAGTGTCTTCTGGAAGACTTAATCTATTTTTGTTTGTTGTTTGTTTGTTTTGAGATGGGCCTGCCTTGAACTCACTGTGTAGTCAAAGGTAGCCTGGAACTCACAGTGATCCTCCTGCCTTAGCCCCTGGATGTGAGGCTTTCAAGTGTGCATTTCCATAGTTGATTTAAATTTGTTTTTTAGACAGGAGCCAGACTATTCTGATAAAAATTTGCTAAATATAACAGGTAAAATGCAAATGTAAACCTTTACTGTCAAATAGGTACATTGTTCCGGACACTAAATGCTGCCCGTTTGTTAAGTGGAATGGTTACCTTTGATTGTCAGCTCAAAATAATCTAGAATTCCCTAGAAAGGGACTTTCAGTAAGGGGTAGAGATGGTCTGGTGGGTTGGACTGTGGTCTGTGAGGGGTTGCTTTATTAAAGTTCATTGGTACAGGAAGACGCAGCCAGCTGTGGGTGGCACCATCCCTTAGACTGTGCATCGTGAACAGTGTGAGAGTGGAGGAACTGAGCTGGGCACAAGCTGGCTGGGTGTGAGGCATGCATGCCCTCGTTCTCACCCTGTCCCTGACTGTGCGACCAGCCGTCTCCAGCTCTGCAGTGATAGACAGCAAGCTGGAATGGCGAGCTAAAATAAACTCTCCTCAAGTACCTTTGCCAAGGTGTTTCACTGCACGTTCGTGTGGCCAGAGCAGGAGCTCTCTGTGTGCACTCCAGCCCATCAGGACATCTCACTAGGGGAAGCACTGTGCTCTTTTAAGAGCTTTGTGTTTCCTTTATAGATGTTTGTTGCTTTCATTTGGCCTGCTTTGTTAGTAAAGTGACTTTTTGACCAACAAATACGGTTTTTAGAGAAGCGTTTCACAGGATTAGAACTCAGAAGTTTCTTGGGAACTTCATGTTTCAAGGGCGTGCATCACCAGGCTGGTTTCTGGAGAGCAGTCCCTGAGGTGCCGCAACCCCTCCCCCAGTGCAGTGACCTCATTCATATTAGCAGAGCCGTCCTTCCCCGGTTCTCACTGCTGTTCATCCAGGTGTGACAAACACTGGTTACTCACAGTCAGCAGCCATAGGAGACATTCCTGCCTTCCTTATGGTGACCCCTGCTACTGGACAGTCCCTTCTCGCCAGTGACTGAACCTTTCAAGGCCTGAAGCGTGCTAAACTTTTATAGTGAGAGAGGACCTTAAACGTCATCTGTAAACACTCATCTGAATATTTGGTTCAGAAGGGTGAGCATTTCAGTAGTGGCAAAGACATTATGAGCGTGAGTTAGAGGTAAATTTGGCCTCAGACAAGATGGTTGAATTTATGGGTTACACTCTTAGGCATGTCAAGTTGACGATACAGTGTATTATTGTGGTTTCACGGACAGGTCTGTGGTGCAAGCCAGTGATGGGAATGTGGGATGAGCTGGGCCCGGACCCTCATCCCCTTTCTTTAAATGCTTTGTAGGCCAAGTAGCCACTTTGCTGCTGTGAGCCACTCAGTCTCCTGTTGACGCCAGCTTCTGTAATGGACTGAAAGTTCTGATGAGCACAGATGGTGAAAGACGCTGGAGGAACGGGTGGAGGGACACTGTCCTGGGCAACTGCTCTGCTCGAAGGCTCCAGGGAAAGACAGAGGAGAGTGAAGATGCTTAGGACGCTAACAGAGTACAGCCAGCTGGTGTGTCAGAGCCAGCTTGCTGTCATTTTCTGACTGCTGAGGCATTACTAGAATTCACCGAGTTAGCTTAAATGTTGACTCGCTTTTTCTTTTTCTTGGGGCTGGAAAGATGGCTCCACAGATAAGAAAATGGCTGCTTTTCCAGAGGACCTGGGGTTCGATTCCTGGCATCCAGTTGGTGTCTCACGTCTATCTGTAACTCTAGTTCCTGGGGCTCTGAGGCCCTCTTCTGGCCTCCATGGGCACTGCATGCACATGGTTCACGGATATACATGCAGCCAGAATATTCAAACACATAAAAGTAGATAGACAAGCAAAAGTTGTTTTTCTGAAGAAAATGAGTTCTAGTGTCTAGTTCACTTTTTTCTAGACCAGACTTTTCTTTCTAGACTCGCTTTCTAGAGCAGACTTTGAAACAGTGTTCTTCTGTAATTTCAGAAGTATCTCTGTGTGTGTGTGTGGAGGCCAGAGGTCAACCTCAGGTGTCATTCATCTTTCCACATTAGTTTCTGATACACGCTATCCCACTGGCCTGGAACTCATGAAGTAGATGCCAGCAAGCCCCAGAACCTCCCCACCCCTGAGCCTCAGCTCGAGATTATAAGTTCATGTCACCACCCCAGTTTTTCTTTATATGAGTCTGAGGGATTGAAGCGAGTAGTCCGCACTCGCTTCTTGCCCCTGGCTGTACAGTTTCTGTTGCTTTGTTTTTTGAGACAGCATCTCAGCATGTATCCTTGGCCAGCCTGGGACTCACTCTGGCCTCACACTCACTGTCGCGAGCTCATGCTGCCATGCTGAGCTGCACGTTGTAAAATGTGTTGTCCTGGGGCTGACGCTGGGGTGTTCCTGGGGCTGATGCTGGGGTGTTGTCCTGGGGCTGATGCTGGGGTGTTGTCCTGGGGCTGATGCTGGGGTGTTGTCCTGGGGCTGACGCTGGGGTGGTCCTGGGGCTGACGCTGGGGTGTTCCTGGGGCTGACGCTGGGGTGGTCCTGGGGCTGACGCTGGGGTGTTGTCCTGGGGCTGACGCTGGGGTGTTGTCCTGGGGCTGACGCTGGGGTGTTCCTGGGGCTGGGATGTGCTTTGCTGTGGTCTATGTGCTGCTGTTTCCTTTGTATCAGGCCTCCGCTTCCTTCCCCTGCGCGGAGAGTCAAGGCTGCAGGCTGGTGTCTGTCTGTCCTGCAGTCACCGTGCTGCTGTTCTGTGCGTCTCGGCTGTCCTGTCGTTCCCTTTGTTCCTTTGTGACTTTCCTATGTTCTTTGTCCCTGTCCCTCTTTTCCGTTTCCATTCTTCCGTGTTCTGGCTCTGCTCTGGCTGCTGTCACGTGGAGCAGCTTTTAATCTGCCATCTTACTTGGAAGTGCCTTTTAGAACCGTGCTCTTTGTAATTGTGCAGATTTCAGATCTGAGGCAGTGGTTCTCAGCCTTCCTGATGCTTCTCATGTTTCAGTGACTCTCAGCCAGAAAATTTGTTTTTGTTGTTACCTCATAAATGTAATTTTGCTACTCTTACAGAGTTGTTATGTGAATATCTGATGTACAGGAAATCTGATATGAAACTCATGCGAAAGGGACATTTGACCCCAAGGGGTCACAACACACAGGTTTTGAACCATTACTGTAAGGTGACAATTTGAGAATAAAATAACGATTCTCATTCTGTTTCATATAAAAATAGTTAAGAGAGCCTGCAAAATGAACTAATATGTTAGGAGGGAAGGGTGGTTCCCTGGAGTGAATCTCATCTTCATCTCTGCACGCCCTGAGCATGCTGGGTTGTGTCACAGGGGCAAACCGGGTTAACGTTGCCAATCAGATTACTTTAATAAGATTACCCGGAGTTTCCAGATAAGCCTAGTGAACATCCTTAAAGCAGAAGAGGCTCAGATCTTTTAGTTTTGTTGGTCTCCTTGTGGGGCTCCTACCCTCTCCACGTCCCTCTAATCCCACCCCTCTCTTCTTCCGTAAGACTCCCTGCGCTCTGCCCAAAGTTTGGCCCTGAGACTCAGCATCTGCTTCGATGCGCTGTTGGGCGGAGCCTTTCAGAAGACCCTCTTTAGTAGGCTGCCATCCTGTTTCCTCTCTTCCACCACTTCTGGTGTCTGTCCTGTTTGCCATTCTGAATGAGATTTAAGCATCCTCCAGGAGGTCCTGGAGCCTGATGCACTAACAGAGGACCATGCTTGGAGAGAACCTAGACCCCCTGCTCAGATGTAGCCCACTGGCAGCTCAGTCTCCATGTGTATCTCTGAGTGAGGGGTGCAGGGGCGGCCTCTATCATGAACTCAGTTGACTGCTCTCTGATCACTCGCCCCTGATGATGCAGCCTTGCCAGGCCATGGAGGAAGAGGGTCCAAGCAGTCCTGATGAGACTTAACAAGCTATGCGCAGATGGCAATGGTGGAGAAGTCCCCTTTCAGTGGACTAGGGGGAGGGGATGAGAGGAAGAAGGAGGGAGGGCGGGACTGGGGGGGTTCAGAGAAGGGGCTACAATCAGGATATATAATGGATAAATTGTGAAGAAAAAATTTTAAATGGAAGGAAGAAAGGGATTTAATAAATGATATGATTTTTTAAAAAGAATTATTTTTTATTAAAAATTTAAAAAAATTTTAAAAAGTGGAAGAGGCACAAGGCAGTCGGCCACAGGGCAGCGGAGGCTGCAGTGGTGCAGTTGCTGCCTTTGAGAAGGGAGGGACCACAAGCCGATGGGAGCAGCCTCCAGGCGCTGGAGAAGGCAAGGAGCTCCACCCCTCCGGGAAACTTTTAGTTGAGCTTGTCCCCTAGGACGGCAGAAGGGGCACAGCCATGCCAGTCCTTGGAGTTCTTTTTAAACTGATATGTCATGGTTGTCATAGCCCATCATGAGCTGCCTTAGATGTCTGACCTGAGAACCAGAGCCAGGATGGCGGGGACACTTTGTTACACAGTAGGAAACTAACCCACCTTTACATCAGCCCCTTAACATGGAAACTAAGTTTCTATTTCCCACTTTAAACAGCTGTGCCTAACTCTGCAGGCTACAGTGGAAATTTCACAAGTATCACAAACAAGGCTGATAATAAATTACTTAATGATTGTTATTTTCACCAATGATTGTCCTAATGTGTTTGCCCTATTTCTCTTTAGCTCTCTGTTCATGCTTATTTGTTACTTTGCTTTTGTGTCTGTGAGTGACACCAGAGGAGGGTGTGGGATCCCTGGAGTTAGAGTCGTGGTTGGTTATAATCTGCCCATGGGTGCCCGGAACTGAACCCCAGGCCTGGAAGAGCAGCTCCTAACCATAGAGCCATCTCCAGCCTCTGCCCAGGCCTATGTGAAGACTGAGTTCTGCTTCATGCTTCTCTCTCCTGTTTTTTTATGTAACAGAAATATTTTACATCAGTATTTTACAACGGTAAAAATACAGTTGTGTGATCAGTTCAACAGCTCAGGCTGCTGAGGCTGTTACCAGAGCTCTGTTTATATGGCTGGCTTTAGTAGAAGCACCTTTTAAGTAGGACCTTTCATTCACTTTGAATTACTAAGATTCCGCAGTCGGAGCTTCCAAGTGTAGGCAGCTGTGTAAAGGCAGCCTGTGCCCTTGCCTGTCCACAGATGGAGACCCCTTTATAGCTAGAGACCAGTGTACTAGGACCTGACAGAGGCTTTGAGATGTACAACTGTTTTCTTTTTTTTTTTAATTTGAAAGGATTTAAAATTATTAAAGACTAAATTTCAGCGAACATAGAAAATTTGGAAAATGAAATGGTAATTGTGAGAAAAACCCCTTTTAGTTTTCATTTTATTTCAGTTTATTTAAATTACATCCTAAGGGTACCCCTCCCTCCTCTCCTCTCAGTGCCCCCCCTTTCCCTCTTCCCCCTTCTCTGTCGCCGAGAAAAGGGGAGCATGTCCCCCCCCCCCATCCCTGTATCAACCCTCCCCAGCACATCAAGTCACATCAGGCCTGAGCATATACAGAGTTTTTGCTTCATGAGCAAGTGCTGCCATTTGGAGAATATTGATCTCTTCAGAGCCACTGAAGGCGAATAGCCTTTGATCTTAGTTCTCAAACTTTTAGGATTCTACTTAGAGATAAAGGGCCCATCCCAGCATGGGTCCTGGGAACCAGAGGCGTTTGGGATAGGCTTTATGAGTGAATTGGGCTTGAGCTAGATTCTGAAGATTAAGCTTTGCATGCTAAGGAGCTGGGACTTAGGAACTGGGTTTGCTGTGAGCTTCGCAGGGTGCATGGTGAGGGTTTCAGAAACAGTTATGACATGGTCTGAGCTGCAGAAGGAAGGCTGTGGAGGAGAAGGGTAGTGGTCAGGCTGCTAGCGGCAGGGCTGAGGAGACCGGGCAGTTTGTTTGAGCTTCAACTCCACCTTCTGTTTCTTCAGCCATGAAAAGCAGGGCAACATTCGTAGGCCCTACGGGCCTCAGTTTCTGCATGTCTGGGGTAGAGATACTAGTATAACTTACCAGGGTTACATGAGGGAATGGAAAGACAGAGTGGAAATTAAATGGTAAGCTGCTGTCAGTATAGATGATAATCTTTTCCAGTTCACTGACCATTTTGCCTCACTTCCTCTGAATTCTTAATTGTAGAGTTACATTATGTTCTTATGGTAAATAGTTGGATCCTTACAAAAATTGTCTGCTTTTAATATAAGGACATTGTGAAATCGCTCTCCTATTCCTGGTGGGCTGTGGTGTGTGAGGGTAAGCAGAAGGAAGTGGCAGCCACCGTGCTGCGGCCCTGTGGCTGGAGCGGTTGGTTCTGTGGGCCCTCACTGCAGCTGCAGTTTGCTCTCTGTTGGGCTGATTGGCCATGTTCCTCTTTTCTTGATTGTGTACTGCCTCTACTAATCATCTTTAGTGGTTCGTTAGCTACCATGATGGCTTTTGCTTTGTTTAGTAATGAATCCTGTCAGGATTTCATTGGCACTTGAACATGGCTAATTATACCATGTATTTTTTTTATGGTACCCATATATATCCCAGCACATCCTTTGAGACTGCTCTGAATCTTCATCCTTTAGTTGACTGGATTGAGGCATTTGCTCTGTTGATATTTGGGAAGATACTCTTTTTTTCCCTTTCTCTATTCAGAATGTTGTAGTTGCCCAATGTCATCTGGCTGGATTCATAGGGCCCCAAACTCTTTTCAATGTATATTCTTTACAGCCTTGCACTGCGCAGGCCACTAAATTATGGACAAGATATGCAGATGTTTGACAAGCTTTCAGATTGTGAAAATGTTTCTTTCTTTCATAGAGGTTGGGATTGGAAGACGAACAAAGATGCTGAGCAGAATGTGGTCGGCCAAGTCAGCCTGTCAGAATGTGGTCAGGGCCAAGGTCAGCCTGTCAGAATGTGGTTGGTCCCAGGTAAGCCTGTCAGAATGTTTCCTTTCTCCTTTGATGTTCTTCTCAGTGGTTGTCTGTGACAAAGCACCGTTACCAAGGTAGGTTACAGAGGCATCTGATTGGTCCTGCTGTCCAGGTTAGTCTATGATGATGGTTGGAGCAGAGCCCAGAGCCCCCACCTCGAACCACAAGCAAGAGGCAGAAGCACGTTGGGAATGGTGTGGGCTTTTGAAACCTCAAAGCTTCCTCCCAGTGACACCTCCTCCATCAAGGCCATAGCTCCCAGCTGTCCCCAAACGGTGCCAGCAGCTGAGGGCTGCATACTCAGACATGTGAGGCCGTTCTCACCCAACTACAGTGACCTACATGCTGAACTTCACTAATTTAAAAATGAGAGAATGAATGAAACCCAGGGGACTGGGAGATGGTCATGGTCTCGAGCATTTGTTGTCTTTACGGAGGACCTGGGTTCAGTTCCCAGCATCTATATGATGGTCACAATAAGCCATAACTCCAGTGCTGGGGTCTGGCACCTTCTTTTGATGTTTGAGGGAAACAGGTACTCATGTGCTCATACATACGTGTAGATAAACCATTCACCTGAAAAGAAAAGGAAAAAAAACCTAAAATCCCTCAACTGTAATAATAATAAAAAAAAATTGCCAGACAGTGGTACAGTACTACATTTCCAGGATTTGGCATGCTGACAAAGGAATATGGCAACTTCAAAGCCAGCTTGAACTACCTGTCTCAAAAATAAAGTATAATTTACATGGACAAGTATCTTTCCTGTTCATCACAATGCCTGTAAACACAAGGCTATGAATCGAACAATTAAACTAAAAATATTTTAAATTTAAATCTAATTTCAATTTCTAAATTTTGAATTTTAAATATATTTAAATTTATATTAACTATTTAATATCTAAATCTATTAAAATTTAAATCTACATTCTGTATTTAGATTTCTTAACATATAATATTTCTTAAACAAAAGGAAGTTACAGATTATAAATTCTCCTGGAAGGTTGTGCATGTGCACACGCTAGTTCTACCGTGCCTGGCTTTTCACAGGTTCTGGGAATTTGGACAGTGTTTGCATGGCAAGTGCTTTTCCCTCTGAGCTCTCCTCTCCAGTCCTGGGAGGGTTTTTTTAAGCCTTGGGATTTTTATAAAAACAGGACCATTTTGTTGGCTGTGTGCTTTTTAGTGAAAACATACTTTATTCAGTAATTGTAAGTGAAGACACTGAGGTTGCTCTGAAGACGGCTCAGTAGTGCTTACTATGCAGGTGTGAAGCCCTGAGCAGGTCCCTGCACTCACCATAGATGACAGATGTGTGGCATGTGCTCCAATGTTGAGGGGCAGAGAGACAGGCTGGCTACCCAGTGTGGGCAGGAGCTCAAGGCCTGCAGACAGACCCTACCTAAGAGATTGTGGAGGGGTATTCAGGGAGATACTCCACTATCAGCCTGTGCGTCCACACACATCTGTGCACAGGTCAACCTGTGCCTACACACACACACACACACACACAGACAGCAGGGCCCTTTCAGATGATAAATTCCATTGCGTGTGTAGGGAAGTACCCTCCACTAAACACAACTGTACTTTTTTAGGCTTTTGGGAGAGAGGGAAGAGAGAAGGATGGAGCCCTGTGTGCCACATGGGGCACTCAGCACAGGAGAAGGAACGGTGAAGGGAAAGTCTGGACGTCAAAGTTGTCCACCACCATAGGCTCACACCTGCCATGTACACACAACCTCCCCCCCCCCCCCCCGCCACGAGAAGAAAGTGTTAAGATTTGAGTGAGCCATGATTTACTGGCAGCTGTATGCACTGTTCTTGAACATTACGGTGAGAGTTCGCAGTCTGTTTCTGATACACGATTTCGACAGTTGCTTTAACTGTTTCTTAACTACAGAACGGAAATGATTCTTGTTTGGTAGATGAAAGAGTGTTGCACTGACATGATTTTTTACACTATTTGGTGTTTTCTAAAAGATTTACAATAAACAAATGGCTTTTGTGTTATAACAAAAACATAACAGACATATTTCCATTGATAATTTGTTCACGCCACCCCCCCCCCAGGCTAAATTGGTTGAGGTCACTGACATTTGCTTTCATCCCTCCTGCAAAATCCTGAGCACGTGCAGTGCTCTGTGTTACTGAGAGAGCGCGCTTATGCATTCCAGGCATGTTTGCAGAGCGTGATGGCTGAGGATGTAAACACATCTGGTTCGGGTTTATTTGGTACAAACTGCTTTGGTGTTCAGCTGGAAAAGCTGACTGTCAGGCAGAGAGCTCAGGGATCTTCAGATGACGGGAACGGGAATAGAACAGCCCAGGTGCGGCTCGGCATGGAAGCCTAGCTCTGCGTGTCACAGAAATTTGGATCAGGCGTTGATGTTTTCCCTTTCTTACACTTTCAGTTTTATGTTCCATATTTCTTTAAAGGACTAAGGCATTTTATTTGGACTTATTTTGGATCATGTTTTTGTTAGAAAATAGTTCGTAACTGTTAATGGATGTGTTCTGATAGACTGTACTTCTTGCTTTGTGTGTTGCTGTGAGAAAATACATAACAGAAGTAACTTAAGGGTCTCCCTGGACTCCCAGCTCCTGGGTTCCCTCCATTACGGTGGGAAGGCATGGTGGTTGGAGCAGGGGCCCCGGCACAAAGTCTGAGGGAGGGAGCAGAGCATGATGGACGCTCAGGCTCCACTGGCCTGGGACCTCAGCCCATGGAGGGCGCAGCCTTGGGTTAGGGTTGCTCTTCCACCTTACCTAACCAAATGTATACAGTTCCTTGCTCATGGCTCCAAAGGTCTCCATTGGTGCTTCCGAATCTCATCATGATGACAACAGAAGTTAGCTGTCATGTGGGTACACTCATGTTATTGTGAGGCCATATACACAGACATCTTTACAAGCAAACTTTTTCAGTAAATATATGATGTGTCTTTGCTTGTTTGAGGCAGGGTATCAAGTGGCCAACACTGGCTTTGAACTCCTGATCCTCCTGACAGTGCCCCTCAAGTGCTAGGACTAGGGGTGTGCACCACCATGTGACTATGATGTATTCCTCCCCCCAACCCCTGGTGGAGTTTGACGTTTTCTGCCTAGTTCCTTTAAGATGATGTCAGTGACTGCAGCCTCCTAAGTTGACCCAGACTTAGTGATTGATTTCACTCTTTCTCTACTTCTTAAATGTACAGATGGCTTTTCAATTTGCGTCACACACTGCATGAAACGTCACCTGTGTAGGGTGGAGCTGCTTCCCGTCTTTCTAGGGTGGTGTGCTCAGTGTGTTGCATGTGTATTTTTGTGTACTCTCCCCTCACGAGGCAGGCCACACTGGAGGCAATGGTCTTCCAACACGGCCACGTGCCTTTCTGCAGTCAGGAACATCGTTAAAAGTCTCTTCTGCTCAGTACTCTTTCATGTAGTCACTCTTGATAAACAGGCAGCATGCTGGATTATCTTATTGTGCTTTATTTCTTTCTTTGTTCGAGGCCGAGGCCCATTCTGTAGTGAACTGACCTGGAGCTCACCGCTCCTGAGTGCTAGGATGAAAGTCTTATGTCACCAGATGAAGTCTTCAGGCCATCAGCTGTTGCTAATGTCTGTGAAGACCGGCGACTGTTGACACCAGCTCGATTCTTCCTGTGTGTAGGGTGGAGGTGCTTCACTGCTTCCTGTCATTCTAGGGTGATAGGTGCTCAGTTGTGTCTTACACAGATCAAGGTTTAGAGCTGGGAGGCCCAGCCTGTGCTGCCTGTGGCCTTATTTCTCTTAAACCATGAGTCTTGCTTTTTTTTTTTTTTTTTTTAATTTAGTTGGCTGTCCTGGTCTCACTCTGTAAGACCAGGCTGGCCTCGAACTCACAGGGTCAGCCTGCTTCTGCCTCCCTGAGTGCTGGGATCACAGGAGTGTGCCACCAAGCCAGGCTGAGTCTTGCTTTTTTTTTCATTGCTTTGTGAGGTTATATGTGTAATGCGTGTGGAAAGTGTCAAGATTTTCCTCACAGTTCTTCATTGCACAGAATGCTCAACAGCTCATGTTGTCCTTGTCCCTGAGGATTTCGAGTATCATCAGGTCCTTTCTCTTCTGAATTCCAGGTCTGCTTAATTGCACTAACTGCATGTTCTGTACACACCTGAAGTCAATTTTATCTAAACAAGTTCTGTTGGGAATCTTGAATGTGGTTGATTTTCCTCTTCCTCCTCCTCCTCCTCTTCTTCTTCTTCTTTTAAATCCTGTAGTTTCTCACACTGTGGAAAAACAACACTTACCAGAAAGAAAAGGCTTTTTCTTTTCTTTTTTTTAAAGAGGCAATTTCTTCAGACAAAAATTTTACACATTGAAGGATTTGGGTGTGGACAAAATTAGCTCACAAGCCAGGCATAAGTGGTGACATACACTTTTAATTCCAACATTCCGTTCAGGAGACAGAGGCAGCGGGTATCAAGGCCAGAGCTACCCAGGGAGACCCTGTTTCAGAAAAACAAAACAAAACAAAAGGTTGAAATCCATATCGAAATAGGTGTGCACAAAATATGCTTTAGATAAAATTATTCTGGGAGATTGGACTGATGTCTGTGTAATGTATAATGTGAAAGGAAGGCTGTGCTTCCCTCCCCCTAAATTAACCAGTTAATTCAGCAAAAGCTGGGGAACATGTGTGCTTTGAGGAGGTTCTGGAGAGCTGCTTTCTAATGTTGATGAAAGCTGGCTACTCTACAGATGTCTTAGACCAGATGTGGAGGAGAGAGTTGGCCTGTGAGGAAATTTGAACCTAGGTACAGATGTGAGGCTGACCCTGATCTACCAGGAGGCGACCATGGTGGTGTCTCAGGTGAGGCCGAATGCCTCACAACTGAGTAGGTATTGTTGGCTACAGCTTCCCACCCTGGGTGTGGGGAGGAGGCAGAAGTTTCTTCAGGAGTGCCAACGAGCTAGGGTCAGCAGCCATGATGCACCTGTGAGACCGAGCTGCTCTTTCAGTCCTCAGAGGCCAGGTCAGTTTGTTCCTTTCCCCTTTCCTCTTAATTTTCAAACATTTCATAAGAGCGGTGGAAATTGAAGCTGACACCGAGGAGCCGTGCAGAGCTGTTCCTTCCGTGATGAAGACAGTCAAAGCTGCGCACTTTGGGTTTCCAAGTTTCAAAGATATTCCTCATCCTGAGTAACAGTCTCCACTCCCGCCCTTTTTGTGCAGTTTTGAATTGTGAACTCTCAAGTCAAGCTTGAGCTGAGTAGAGGGAAAGTTATTTTACTCTGAAATCACAAGACCCGACGAGCACAAAATTCAGTGAAATTTTCTGCAGGTCCATGTGTGTGTTGCCGTAGTATATCTGTGAATAGTGGCATTTCACAGCCCTGATGTCCACCCCGGGACTAAATGACTCCAGAACCAGCCCTGGCTCGGGCGGCTGAGGAGCTCCCACAGGAGCTGGGCTCTGTGTGGTCCCAGCTTGTTTCTTCTTTGCCATGTCTTTTTGGTGGTGAGCTGGAGATTTGGTTTGTCTGGATGGCTTTCCCTAGTGGCTTATAGGTGACTGAGTAAAGCATAGTTTTACGCTGGTTGGATGCCAGTTTAAGGTAAAGTGAAAACAGCCATCTTTTAGGTCATCAGTTCTCAGTGGCTCTATTGAAATCACAACCATGTTAATAATTTTGCCTTTTTTTTAAACTTTGCAATCTCAGAATAAAAAAACAAACACCAAACAAGCAGAACAGAATTCCTGCCACATGTGCACTGTGATGGGGAATGTATATATGTTCATTTCAAATTTCTGATACAAGAAGTGTTGGAAGATATGCTATATATTTTTCAAATTTTACCAACAGGACTGGAGAAATGGCTCAGTGGTTAAGGACATTTGTTCCTGCTGTGGAGGACCTGTGTTCAGTTCTAAGCACCTACATGTTGGCTCTCAGCTACCTGTAAGTCAAAGTTCCAGGGGGTCTAACTCTTCTGACTTCTGCTGGCATCAACACTCATGTGTGCACATAAATGTGTGCATACAAAATACTTGTGCACATAAAATACAAATACATAAATCTTAATTTAAAAAATTATACCAGGGCTTTTCAATAAGTTCTTAGTACATGAAGGGGATCTCATGCCATCTAAAAAGGACCCCAGGTTGGGGGACAGAAGGAGGACCCAGGAGGTCTTTGGGAGTTTCCAGCTGTTGCCTAAATGTCTACAGTTATAACAGAAATGTGAAGAGTTACACACATAGACACTCCTCAAGCCTGTGTGAAAGACCATCAGCTTTGTATTAAGCTGATATCATCTCTGTGTGGTAGGGAACACAGATCATGCTAACAGTTTCTAACAGTGGAGTGGATGTGTGCAGGCATCTGTGCTGAGCAGCACATGTGTGAGCCCAGGAGATGAGCCGCCCTTGTCAGGTGTTAACCACACCAGGGCCCTTCCCTCAGGAGAGTTGTCCTTAGCGTCCCCCCTTTTTACACAGTAATGTCCTAGAGCTTCGGAATCGCTGTGGCCTTTTAATTTCACACATAACGAGGAAAACATCTTGTCCTTACCTTCCATCCGCTTTATGTACACAATTTATATTCAATACCTACTGTTGTCCATCTTTTGGAGGTAAGGGTTTGGAAGCTCCAGGGCATGGGAGATTAACAGGGTAGCTTTGAAAAATGAAAGGGTTTGTTGTGTGGAAGAGTGGGGGCAGAATGACCAGAAGGGGACAGGGACAGGAGCTCCACAAGAAGGCCAACAAAGCCAACAAATCCGGGCCCAGGGGGTCCTGCAAAGACTGACCATCAACCAAGAACCATGGAGAGGACCTAGACCCCTGCTCAGATGTAGCCCGTGGCAGCTCAGTCTCCATGGGAGTGCCTAGTAAGGGGAGCAGGGACTGTCTCTGACATGGAATCTGTTGTCCCATCTTTGATCACTCCCGCCTGGAGGGGCGGCCTTGCCAGGCCACAGAGGAAGAGGAAGTCCTGATGAGACTTGATGGGCTAGGGTCAGATGGTTAGGGGAGGAGGGCTCTCTGTTTCTGAGGACTAGGGGAGGGGGAGAAGGGGAGAAAAGGGAGGGAGGGACCAGGAGGATGTAAGTGAATAAATTATAAAAAAAATACAAGAAAAATGAAAAGGGTTTGCTGTTTAGTGAAGAGAAGAAAATCAAGGTGGTGCACTTGGCTTGTTCCAAGGACATTCAGAATCCAGAAACCAAAATGGATGCTGGATTCTTGGCGAGCATAAGTGCCCAGTCCAAGCATGTTATGTAACAGTCTACTGTAGGTGCATTCAAAGGCTCTGTGTATGACACAGCAGCATGATTTTCTCACAAGTACACACAGTATGTTTCCCCGCCCGACCCTCCCCCATGTCTGGTGTGCATGCATGTGAAAGCCAGAGGTCAACCTTGGGTGTCTTTCCTCAAGAGACGCTCACCTTGGTTTTGGTTTTAGAACCTGGGGCATGCTGACCTTGTTAGCCTGGTGGGCAGTGAGCCCTAGGGATCCACTTACTCCTGCCTTCCAAGGACTGCTTTACAGACACGCCACTCTGCCTAGCTTTGTGTGTGTGCTGGGTTCTCCCCATGTAGCAGCACTGATCCAGGCTTGCTCTGCTGCCTGTGAGAACTCAGTGTGACCATGTAGTCAGTCAGACCAGTGCTAACTCTGAATCATTCTGTGCTTTCGTGTGTAGTGTTACCCACTGCTCACTGGGCGCAGAAACTGTTGCTCTAAATTCTTTGCTTCTTCCCACGAGGCACCTATTCTTTCCCTCCTTTAAGATTAGCTGATTCTGGGGCAATTAGAGGTACTTAAGCACTTCGCCATCTGTGAGGGAGCCATAATTGCCTTCCCACCAGTTGGAGCTGGAGCCACTGCTCTGGCCTTCCGCTCCTGTGCCTCCCCGGGGGACACTGACTCAAGGCTGCTGAGCTAGAGGACAAAAGCCACGTGTCCCAGGGCTGCCGCTGAGTGTAGAATTATATGAAGTTGGTTTTTGCCAGGCCTAATGAAACTTTGTAAACAGTGGTTCAGAGGCCCTGGCGACTTTCCCCCTGTGTTGTCTGTGCTGTAAAGGCGGCTCTGCCACAGGTCTTTGGCTGTCACAGCTCTGCCCACTGTGAAGTTACAACATTCCTTTTCATTTTTTAGTCCCTTTACTAGTACAGGTTCATCATTAATAAATTTACGTTTTTGCAAAATACTTTGAGGTTCCAGACAGGGTGTTACTGATGTAGCCTACCGAGAACTTATTATGTGGCCCTGGCTGGCCTTGAACTCATAGACATCTGCCTGCCACTACCTCCCAAGTGCTGGGATTGAAGGGGCAGCAGCACAGCTAGCCAGAGTGTCAGTCTAAGAGTCACGTGACTACAGACTCATTTCTTCAGGAAACTGTAGTCCCTCCACCCTTCTCTCCACTTCATGAGAGACTCCTATCAAAACCAGAATTTGTCCAGGAGGGTGGTGGAGAGCGTACATCGTGCAGATACACCTTGAGAGCGCCTTAGTTCAGCGAGCTTTGGCACAGTTGTCTTACTGAGAGCACTCGCTGCTGTTTATCGGTGCTTCTGGTGTGCTTGGTGTTCTAGACCCAGTCACCCAGTTTCCAGTACTTTATTTAGTGAGTGAACCAGTTCCTGAGACGTCGTTAGTATCTCCTGGACTAGAAGCAGGTCACTTCACTTGCATGCCTGGTGAAATCCTGCTGTGGTTTGTCATTCAGCTCTTTCCCCTCACAGGCACATAATGCTCCTGTTCTGCAGAGTGTTGTTTCCAAAGTCCACGAGTCCTGCTTGCCCTGCTCGGGCACGGTGTGATGTGTGCAAGCGACTCAGGCCTTCTCACACTGCAGTGTCTCGAGGCTTGCACCACGCGGTACCTCCTACAAAGGAAATGCTGGTGTAAGCGCTTGTTATGCCGGTTATTTACTGCAAATCTGCACACAATCAGCACGACCCTTTTATTTTTAGAGCATTTCAATATATGGTCAATTGAATGTGTGTATTTCCCAGTGCAGAGAACAGAATGTGTTTGCAGTTTCCTACAAAACAGTGCCCAGTATAAAAATCATTTTGGAAATTTGTAATAATAGTATATATATAAGCCCCATTTTAATGGGTTTTGTTTTTCTTTCTCTTGTTGGCTGGTGTGGGGTGGTTGTGAATGCATTCCACAGAAGAGAAACAAACCCACAAAGCAATTTCAGGGTGTTTTGCCTTCACGTTCCCTCAGGTGGATAGTATGGATAAAATGTCTTTGTAGACGGCATGCTGAGCAGTCTTGCGCTGCTCATGGCGGCTTTTCTCATTCCTGTCCCAGAGCTGTGGCGTCGCCAGAGACCTGAGAAAGGTGCTGACGCGCTGGCTAACGCTGGGACGCCAGCAGAGGGGAGGCCAAGGGTAAGGACCTCCAATGCCATTCTCCTCTTCAATCAAAGTACAGAACCTAACCAGCATGTGGTGGTATCCACTGGTAATCCCCGTACCTGGGAGACTGATCCAGTAGGGTTGCAAGTTCTAGACCAGCCTGGCTACACAGTAAGACCCTGCCCCCAAAGATAAGTCACAGCAGAATTAAAAACAAGTATGGTACTTGATATTTTCAGGTCTCTGTCGCTTGAGCAAATTGGCAGTTGCTCATCACATCGCAGCTTATTTGCTGTTAGTTTAATAAAGACAATCTGTGTTTTTCCACATGCCTTGTGTTTGTGATGTTCAGAATTATTTGTATTTATCGATGGGATGCAGGGTGTTCCCCCCATGAATGAGTAACAAAACAGAGTTAGTATCATGTTGGATTTGACCTGTGTCATGCCTCTACACTTTTTAAAGTGACTTCCTACCTGTACCCAGGTTAGCATTGGAGAAGCCTGCAGGTGCCTGTGTTCTGGAGTGAATAGACCCGATGAGAGGACTAATTCTCTGAAGTAGAGGGGAACTCCCCAGGGCCCACCGTAACTTGTCTGCGTTTCTCTTCACCACTTTAAGAAGGGATAGATAAATGAGCTGGTCTCCTAGCAACTCTGCTGCACAGGAGCTATTTCTAATGCACAGTCGCAGTGTCCCCGTGAGCTCACCTGCATTGTTGTGTCGCCCGTGGTGATTCAGTTGTGGGCATTCTCATTTTCCCGTCCATCTGCCAGCAGTGAGCGGCTGCCTCCCTGTGCTGCTGTGTGGTTGCCCTCATGACACAGTCCGAGTCCTGCCAGCAGCTCCTCCCGCCCTGCCAGCGCCTGGGTCACTGTGCTCGCGCAAGTGACATAATGAAAATTAAAGCCACTGATGTCTTTCCACACTTTAGATGCTGAATTGTTCTTGAAATTATTATTGGAGTTTGTGAATACTAGCTGATCCTTATTTAGCCGGAGCTCAGCTATAAGTTTCAGCCAGCAAGGCACTAGACAAGAGGCAATGCAGACGGTTAGTATGCACCCGGGTGCTGGCAGCAGTTAGTGACACATGGATGTCACTAAACACAGATATAGCTCAGCCTCCCACGTCCTCAACCCCATGTGCCAAGTGTGACTGGGAAGGGGGCTTCAGGAACTGTCGGGGAGTGGGCGCTGTGAAGAGGGAGCACAGTTGGAGGTTTTGATTTCTGCCTGCCCTGTTCTAAGCTGGGCTGTGAGCATTTCTTAGAACCTCTTTATTTGTCATCTCCAGAATATTAAGGATTTAGCGTTATCTTGTTGCTAAAAGGTGACGGGGCGCCTCACAGACCGTGGTGGTCACGAGGCAGTCGAGGCAGAGCTGAGAGGAGTTGGACCAGGTGCTAGTGGTTGCGCCAGATGTCTTTAACTAGAATTGAGGCGGGGAAGTTAAAGCGCTGCAGCCTGATTGCTGGTGAAGTGGATGAGGTGGGAGGGAGGTTGTCTGTTGTGACCTAGACTTGGGTTATGAAACCGGCCAGGGAACACTGCTGTCCCTTGAGTGGGGATGATTTGTGGAGGACCAAGCTGAATTTCTTCCTAGCCTTCAGCCATTTTGGCATTTGTCCAAAACTCTGCTGGGCATTTGCTAATCTGTCCTTTTGTTTATGCTGAAGAAAGTTCAGGTTAAAGAGCTGAGTTGGTGGGTGAGGGATGGCTGCCCCTGTGTGGGCACCCGAGGTCTAATCCCCAGGACCCTGGGGTCTTCAAACCCAGCCACAGGACAGTCTCCAGAAGTCACTCACCAGCTGGTTTGGCATATGCAGCAGCCAGCATGGTGGCAGGCGAGGACTTGAGGTTGTCTTCTGATGTCCACATGTGTGCATGGGTAGGCACACACACATATCCTCCAGGTACATGTACCCATTTGAGAATACACCTACTTATATACACAAACATTTTCTCTCTCACACACACATATACTCACATATGCACTTGTACACTCTCTTACACATACACATATACTCACATGCACATACACACCCACTTACAGATTTTTAAAGAGTGGAGGAAAGCCCACTGTGTCCTTGTGCTGCTTCATAGAGACAGTGGCTTTCATGCAACCCCCAGAGAGAAGCGTCTGCCGCACCGTTTACTGAGCGGTGTAAGATCCGAGAGGGTGACAGCTCCAGACGTGCTTCGCAGATTGGCAGGATTTTTCCATTTCCTTCAGTAATCATCAAATATTTGCTATCTGATGCTACAGTGAGCACCAAGGACAGATGAAAGGGTTTAGAGTCAAGCTTCATGCCTTAAGGAGCTGACTGCCTCGTGGGGGATGTGTGTCTCCAGTCCTCTGCGGCCAGGACTTCATAGGCCTTTAGTTGTGTCTTGAACTGAAATCAGAAACCCTGGGCCTGGCTGCCTGCACATACATTTAAAATCACCATAATGCAGTTCGTGGACTGTGAGAACAAATACTTTACAGTGAGTGCACTGATGTGCAGGTGCAATGACACGGCGCGTGTCAGTAACTCAGTAAGGAGAAGGGCTAGCAGTCCCCTGTGCTGACACTTACCTGGGTTTAAGCTTGACTATTATGAGTTTTATAGAGTAAGCAGCAGATAAACTCACAGTTCAGTTCACAGCCACGAAGCGAACACCCAGGTAGAGAAACAGGTGTCTGGAGACCTGCTGACCCTTGTCCCTGTGAGCCCTCCATCCTGTGAGCCCTCCATCCCTGTGAGCCCTCCATCCCTGTGAGCCCTCCATCCTGTGAGCCCTCCATCCTGTGAGCCCTCCATCCTATGAGCCCTCCATCCCTGTGAGCCCTCCATCCCTGTGAGCCCTCCATCCTGTGACTCTCCATCCTGTGACTCCTCCATCCTGTGAGCTCTTCATCCCTGTGAGCTCTCCATCCTGTGAGCTCTCCATCCTGTGAGCCCTCCATCCTGTGAGCCCTCCATCCTGTGAGCCCTCCATCCTATGAGCCCTCCATCCTGTGACTCCTCCATCCTGTGAGCCCTCCATCCTGTGACTCCTCCATCCTGTGAGCTCTTCATCCCTGTGAGCTCTCCATCCTGTGAACTCTTCATCCCTGTGAGCCCTCCATCCCTGTGAGCCCTCCATCCTGTGACTCCTTCATCCTGTGAGCCCTCCATCCTGTGACTCTCCATCCCTGTGAGCCCTCCATCCTTGTGACTCCTCCATCCTGTGAGCTCTCCATCCCCATGACCCCTCTATCCTTGTCCCTGTGAGCCCTCCATCCTGTGAGCCCGGCCATCTTCTGCCCCCAACTTTACCCTCTAAGGCTTCTGACTGGGCCAGGAGTTAGGTGAGGTGAGGAAGATGGTGCTGTTTGAGGTCTGCTGCTTCCCTGCCGTGCTGCAGCATCAGCTTGGCTCTCTGTGGCTTTGCCTCTGGGCTGTGCCCTTGGCCCGTTTTTCTTGTCTCTCAATAGCATTTCTATTTTCTGGAAGAATTTGTGTCCAGTTGAAAACATTTGGTAGCGCCTACTGGTGACGTCTCTGAGATGTTCTTTCTGAAGGAAAGTTTCGATTAGGAATTTCTGATGCGCCGTTCTCCACGTCATCATGCTGCCTGTCCCCATGGGCTTGTCCAGTGCATCTGCAGTTTCAGACTTAATCGGTGTACCGTTCGGAACATTCCCTCATCATTCTTTTACCTTGACGTGATATTGAACTTTATACAGTTGGAAGAAAAGAGCAAATAACATTTCCCCACCAGCCGAGAGCAAGCGCAGCCAGTGTGCCCCGCCCACTCGGCCTGCTGTTAACTTTTGTCTGTAATCTCAAGTCTGGCTCCCGGAGGTGTATGAGTGTGCGTGTGTTTGTGTGTGTGTGAGTGTGACACACACATGCGCAAATGCACACTGGGTATTAAGTTCTTTCAGCATCAGTTTTTGAAAGGCTATTCCTTCTCTATAGACGTTGAGCCTCTATCAGAAGGCAGTTGCCATACCTGCATGCTCTAGTCTAGATTCTTTATTGTAGTCCTTTTATCTTTGCCTGTTTCTCTACCAGTTGTTCGGTCTTGATAATTAGATCTTTATAATAAGTACTGAAAAGAGGGTGTTAGTACTCTGACTTATTTTTCATTATTTTTTCTTTGCATTTCTGCATGAGTTTTTGAATAGGCTTCTCTGTGTGTGTGTGTCTCCTTCCCCCTCTCTGTTTCGCCCACCCCCACCCCCAGCCACAGGCCAGATGTGTGTGCATGCTTGCCGAGATTTCTACACTTAGTTGGTTCTATTTATCAGTTTGTAGAGTACTGACAATATGAAGTCTCCCAAACCGTGAAACAAGATTGGCTCTGTTTAGGCGTGCAGTTTTGGTAGCCGTGGTCAGCTCTGTTTAGGTGTGCAGTGTTGGTAGCCATGGTCAGCTCTGTTTAGGCTTGCAGTCTTGACGGCCATGCACCGTAGTTTTCCGGGCACTCTTCTGTGTCTCAGGTCCATGGAATTGCTGTTTTGTGTTTTGATGCTCTTGTGAACAGAATCACACACTTAACTTCTGACTGTTCATTGTTGCTATGTGGGTTGATTTTATATATTAATCTTTTATTGTTCAACCTTGTTAAATGCATCTATACTAATTGCTTTTTGTATAGATTCTTGTTAGGATGAGTCTAGACTTTTTCAGACCTCACTAAGTGGCTCATAGCCTTTTTAGAGTCTTATGTTGAGTGTCAAAGGTGTTCAATAATTCCTCTTTCTAGTTGAAATTTAGATCTATGTAAGGATTTTTGATAGTTATTATGTTTTAATGTTATGCAGGTTCGCTGTCTGTATGCACAGCTTAGAACTCAGCCAGGTCCCAGGCACCCTGCCACATCTCCCTGTGTGGGTGCCTTGTGTCTGGGTGTCCCTGCCTGCCCACCCGCTGACTCGCTCCGCGGAATCCCTGATCTTCATCTTCTGCCATTCCAGCAGAAGCACATTTTAAGGTGTTTGCCTCTTCTCCTTCTCTCAGAGATTGTGGTCCTTGACCCATGCTGTGTCGTGGCTGGAAACAGTGTCTGAGGGGGCTGTGGGCAGCTCAGCAGCAGCAGTGGCAACAGGGCTGCCCAGCAATGGCTTTTGTGGGGGAGCACCGCGCCCAGCTCCGTCCTTCTGCTCTCAGCCTGCAGCTCAGGTAACAGCTGCCGTGCAGTGTGCGTGGAAGGTAATGCACTGTAAGCAAGTAGTCACTGCATAGCTTGTTCATATGTATGCTAATTTTATGGGGATGCAGGTGTGTGTGTGTGTGTGTTGCTGGGGATTGAACTCAGGACCTTTTTTCATGTTAGGCACATGCTTTACCACAGAGCTACAACTTTAGCCCAGAGAATGGCTTTTGAAAATGCAGTTCAGATGAATGATTTTACACTGATGGCTCATTATTTTCATTATTTTACTGAGCAAGGAATGAAATATTCCCTTTGTGCCTGTGATACCCCTCTCTTCTTTGGGTTCATCAAGTTTTCCTTGATGTGGAAAACTTTTTCTGCATTTTTAAGATTTTATGGTGGTAGCATTGTTAAATTATGGAGCAGCGATCTGATTGGACAAACCTGGGCTTTAGATACAAGCAGAATGAGTCACTACATAGACTTGTGCCACAAGCCTGGCTTTTATTATAAAATAACCTGCTCTGTAAGCTTTCTGTCTGGTCGTCCTAACACTGGATAAATGATTGGCCTAGGTGACTTTTAAATGTCCTTCAACTGGAGATTCTATTATGCTGAGCAAATTAAATTTCAGTAAGAACGTCTTGAGTGCTCTCTTTATAGTGTATTATCTCAGAAGAAAATAATACTGTCTTTGTCTTCAAAGCTTAAGATTCTGTTGGTGAGCTAATAGCTTAAGATTCTGTTGGTGAGCTAATAGCTCCAAACACTGGATAATGGCAGAACCACAGCAGATACCACAGATGCCCAGGATATAAAGTACAGTGACAGGGAGCATGTCTTATATCACGTGTGTGTCTCTCTGTGTGTTTGTGTGTCTGTGTATGTCTATCTGTGTGTGTTTGTCTGTGTCTGTCTGTGTACATCCAGGAGAGGAAGCTACTAAGGCAGGACAAAGGCCAGCACATCACAGGAAAAGGATGTCGGGGAAGAGCTGGGCCCGGCAGGAATGAAAGCTGTTTAGTCTAGTTTGGAAGTGCCTGGCTGATGCACTGTAGTGGTTTTACCAACTATGGTGTTGTGTTCAGCAAGGCCAGCCTGGTGGTAGCATGGGCAACTATATTTGGCAAGCTCAGATTAGCATAACTAAGGTGCCACCTGTACTTACAATTCTTAATATCACTTATTTCGTAATAATTAATATTTCTTAATATTAATTTCTTAATATCAAAGTTCTATCAAATAGAACTTTGGTGGGAAGTCCTCAGTGGCCTTTGAGGCATGTCCCTGCAGCACGATGCAGGGGTCTGGGTCTGCAGCATTGGAGGCTGCTGCAGAAAGCCTGTGAGGTTGTAGCTCTTTAGTGTCTGAGCCTTGCTTGTGTTTTGCTTACAAGGTCACAGTAGGCTGTGACTGTCCTGCTGTGTGTACATGGAATTCCCCATGTCCTTTAAACTTTATCATAGTTTTGGAACAATTCTGAGCACAATAATTTTTGTTTAATATTTTTCAAATAAAGTCAAATATACATTTGCCTAAACAGTTTAAATTTTCTGCAAAATAATAAAAGCATTGACTGATCTAAATGAGTTATAGTACATTTCCAAGGCATGGTTTCTTCTTGAAGTAGATGTAAAGCCTCATCTACAAATACGAAAACCCAGACACTGAGCGTGCGTATTATACTTGTCAGTTCTGCGAGTGCAGAGCTGTTGTAACACTGCACCCTTCAGTGGGATGCACCCCGCCAAGCCTGCAGATGTGACTGATGTGCGACAGGCTTTATATAGACGTCTTTCCAAACCTTCTAAAGCCACCTTTAAAAATGCCTAGTAAGCATGCCAAAGGCCTTGCTTTATGTGTCCCTTTTCTGCACTGGTTTGCTTTTGAGCTGACTTCAAGTGATCGTTTAGAAGCAGAGAGAAATCACCAGAGCGGAGGAGGGTTGAGGAGGCAGATCAATAGCCCCACTTGGAGACAGGAATGTGCACACATGAAATGTGTTCCATAGCATAGAGCAGTTTTAAGTTCTCTCAAGTGAAGCCTGAGGTGCAGCTGTGCAACTGTCCTCTCTCCTGCACCAGACTCTCAGGCAGGGTCCTAGAGAACCGAAGCGCAGCGCCGCAGCCATTCCCCTGCCTGCCTTTTGATGGCTCGGCATTGATGGCTGTAGGGCCATGTCTGTGGCTAATTTCATGTCTTTCTTAGATTTTCTAAATGCACCATTATAATCACCCGATACATATATGATGCATTATTTTAAGTGGGGTATAACTGGGCTAGCATGGGGATTGAAATAAGGGAAATTAAGTTTCTATTAAAAATAACATAATTTTTTTTGCTTTTCATCTCATTAATATGCATTTTATTCTTTTCAACAAGGCAGCATTTGCCCTGCAGGAATACATTGCAGTTTATGGTATTTTTATTCTGTCTGTCTGTCTGTCTATCTATCTTCTTCCTTCCTTTCTATTATCTACCTACCTATCTTCTGTCTATCTATCTGTATCTATGTATTTATCATCTATCTGTCATCTACCTATCTAGCTATCTATTTTTATTTTTTGATTGTAACGACACCACATGAACTAGATGGTGGGATTAAGCCTCAGATAGGGAGTGTCTTGCTATGACAGAGGCTCACATATCACTCATTCGTGTGGCTATGCATACAGCCGGGCACATAGCAAATTCAAGTTTTACTTTTTTGATTTTGATTTTCTTCTTTGTTTTGTTTTAACTTTTTGTTGATTCTTTGTGGATTTTGTGTCGTGCACCCCAGTCCCACTCATCCCACCTTTCCCTTGTATTGGCCCTCTGACCTTGCAGCCCACCCCCCAAATAAAAAACTCACAAAGAAAGTAAAGTACAGAAAACGTCTCATTGTGGAAACCATAGTGTGTCACAGTGTCTCATAGTACACCCCCCTGTCCACACATCTTCACTTGCAAATGTTGGTTGCAAAGAGTTTGAGGCCTCTGGCTTCTGCCACACCATCAGTACTGGGTCCTCACCCAGAACCCTCTGATTTATCCTGTTATTGCCCTGTGTCATGGAGATCCTGCAGCCTTGGGTCAGCAGGACTGGCCCTTTTACACATTCCAACTGTTCACAGATGGCCTAGTTTCGGGGTGGGCCTACTCAAAGCCCTTGCTCTGGGCCCGGTCAGTAGCTGAGCTGGTCAGCCTGCCAGCTCTCCTTATCCGTACCCTCAGGGCAAGCCTTCCAGCACTGCTCTGGCTAGGCCACCTAATACCATTGTCAGCATCAGCAGGAGGCAGGGTCAGCTCTCCTGCTGTCAGGGCCAGCTCACTCATACCCAGGCCTCCAGAGCCAGCTCCACTGTGCTGCCCAGTCGAGGCCCAGGGCCCACTCTCCCAAGTGTAACAGCCGGCTCTTCCACTCTCGCAGTCTCACCCAGGCCTTGGCCGTCAAGGCCCACTCTACTGTATTGCCCAGGCAAGGTACAAGGACAGAGAGGGGCAGGACTAGGTCCTCTGCTCTCATGACGCTAGGGCCAGCTCTCCATCGCTCACACCCTGGGCAGGCTCGCCTGTACCCCTTCTACCGGGCAGCTCTACTGTCCTGCCCAGGCGAGGCCCAGGGCCTGCCTGCCCTTCTAAGTGTGCAGCTGTCGAGGGCGGGGCCAGCTCACTTGCTCTTGTGCCCCCAGGGCCAACTCTGCCCACTGCCACAGGCAGCACAGGGCAAGGCAGGAACACTGACCCCTGCTGCTGCATAGCTACCGACCCAGACATGGCCCTCGGTGGCAGCACAGGATGAGACTTAACCGTGGCCCCAGATAGTGAGGCTGGCTCCTCACAACAGGCTGTTCCTTCTCCTTCTCATATCCAACTCCATCTCTGTTCACCATGCTCAAACTGTTCTGCTTTGCTTTCCTGTCTGTTTACCACCTCCTTGCACGTTGTAGCAGTTCCCATTGCAGATGGGCCATGTGGCTGGTGGGCCTCTGGCTGACGACCTCTGTGGGTACCGTGTGGTATGGCAGCAAGGATGGCAGCAGGCAGGTTTCTGCCCCCTCCCCGCCCCCCTGCAGTGTGGTCTCTGTGTCCTGCAGTGGAGAGCAGGTTTCTGGGCACCTTTCCCCAGCAGTGCGGTGGGTCTCTGATTGTTTTATTTATTTATTTCTGTAGGTGTTTGGCCTACACTGTGCACTACTACACACCTGGTGCCCTCTGAGGCCAGAAGAGGCAGCAGATCTGCTAGGACTAGAATCAGAAAGAGATGAGAGCTGCCATAGAATTGCACTGAGGCCCTCTTGAAGGATAGCCAATGCCCGTCACCACTGAGCCCTCTCTCCATCCCTGTAATTTGTATTTTCTTGATGATGATGATGATAATGACTTTTCAGAGTTGTTGGGACTGTTGCCTCTGTGGCTATTGTCAGCTTTCCTTGGTTTGTTTTTGGTAGATAAAATCTGTTTTTGGTTTGTTGGCAGATAAAATAACACAAGAAGACATTGAAGGCATTCTGTGGAAGTTTCCTGGGAGTACAATGCAAGTACTTCCAGTAAGTTCAGCTATTAAATTGATGGTTAACCACCGATTAGAACCAAGTGGGCTTTCTTTTGTGGTGTTTTAGCCTGGACATTGCAAATAATCTAAAGGGGAGAAGCAGATCCAGCGTGGATGCAAAGCCTTGATTCCCAGACAGAGTGAATTCTGTTCTGCACCGGACGTGAGCTCACCCTGGCCTCTGTGCATCCCATTTCACCCGCTTTTCAAGTCTGTAGACGTCAGGGCAGTGATAGAGTAAGGGATGCCACAAGCCCCAAAATCACAGTCAGAGGACATGCGGCAGCAGACCTGTGGATCGCAGTCCTGACGCACGCTGCCTGTCTGGCCCCAGGATCTTTTCAGCAGACCTAGCAGGGAAAATTATAACCATGTGAAAATGTGAGTGTAAATAGCCTTGCTGTTTGTCTGGGTACATTAGAGTAGCTGGAGTGGAGTGCCACAGCCTAAGGAGCTAATTCTCACTGACCTGTGGCTCTGCCCGATGCCAGCATCTCGGTGACTGGCGGGGGGCGAGGCACACATCACTCTCCACGCCTGTTTGCACAGCCCTGCTGCACACTACTGCCCACATGACTCCAGGATACACTGGATATGTTACAGTTCCTTTAGAGTCTGGGTCCCATTTGTATTTACAAATAGGTTTTTCTCCCAAGAATACTGAACTACATCTATGGAAATGTTTCAAGATTTCTCTCAAATGTAAAACTTTGACAATTTTTGCAAAATCAGCATAAAATATTTGAGTCATTTGTTAAACTAAGTTAATGTATATGTCTGTGTAAACGTATATGTGCATGGACTGCTTCAGCACACTCTGACTATCTATGGGCTTGTGGTGTTTACTGCAGACGACGTTTTTCGGGCAGAAGCTGCCTCCGAGCTGGGCACTAGCGAAGGGGGATGCCGAGGCCATCACCAGGATAAAGAAGGAAACGGACACTGCTCCCTGCGGGTCAGCATCAGAGATACGTAGGGTCTTCCTCCGGATGTCGGGGACCATGCGAAAAGACTAGTTGGATTTCAGGAGCGTGTGCAGTGCACAGAGCTGCTCACCACTCTCATTCCACGAGGCTTGGAATGTTCCTGTCACCTTCCCACCGCGCGCTCCTCATCGCCCAGGCTGCTCTGCCCTGAAGAAGGGTGGATAGAGCCTCTCAGCGCTGACGAAGGGGGCAAAGCAGTCGAGCCCAGACTGGCTAGACTGGCAACAGCGCTCAGAATCTCCTCCTGAAATTCCAGCTGCCATGTCTCACGTGAGGTAAGATGGAGAGACAGGACCTAACCCATGCGGCATGCAGCTTTATTTTGTGCTGATTTTGCTTAGGATGGGTCCTTATGGTTTTGGAATTTTTTTATTTTATTTTTTTTTTGGTTTTAGAATTTTTTAATGTAAGAAAAGTTATAGTTTGATTTTTGTGAAGTAAATGTAAGTAACCCATAGAAGTTCAGAAATGCATAACTAGGCTGGTTTTTATCTGTTTTACAGTCCTATAAAGTTGGGAGAAAAGTACTTTAGGTCTCTTTAGAGAAGCAGCAAGAGGACATGGATTTTCAGTATTTTAGAGTTGGGGCTGGAGAGATGGCTCAGCAGTGAAGAACTGGCTGCTCCTCCAGAGGACCCGGGTTTGATTCCCAGCACCCGAGTGGTGGTTCGCAAACCCTCAGTAACTCCGGTCTCAGGGTATCCGATGCCCTCTGACCTCCTTGGAAACCAGGCACACACATGGTATTGAGACATATGTGCAAATGAAGAGCCCACACATATCACAAGAAAAATAAATATAAATTTAAAAAATTTTAGTTTTTATCTTACAGATACTGTCTTCCATTTTGATTCATACTTAATGCATTTCATTTTTGAGTATATATTGTTTTGTTTTGTCTTGTTTTTTGAGACAGGGTTTCTCTGTTAGCCCTGGTTGTCCTGGAACTCCCTCTGTAGACCAGGCTGGCCTAAAACTCAGAGATCCACTTGCTTCTGCCTCCTGAGTACTGGGATTAAAGGTGTGCAACCATGGGCTGGCCAATACTGATCTTTTAAACAAAGCATTGCTAGTTTGGATCAAAAGGCAATAAAAGCAGACTAGTTTCCACCCCATACCTTCCTTGTGAGCTGCAAGTTTTTGATGTAAAAAGAGGAAGGGAAAGTGTTGTTGGACACCTGGTCACATGGCATTTCCCAGCCCCTTCCTTCCCTCACCCTCATGGCGTCTCCTCTGTGGTGTCTTATTTGATTCATAGTAAATTCCTGTTGACAGAGGTACAGTTAAAAAACAGGGCTTTTTTCTTATGTATCCTGATTCTAAACAACTTGGCAAATAATGAAAAAAAAAAAAAAGACCCTATAAAGCAGTTTTTTCCATTTACCCCATGAACATGCAACCTCTACTGAGTCCCTGGCTGCGTGTGAGTCAGAAGTGCCTCACTGGCGAGTGTGGAAGAGCGTGTGTGCAAGGCTGTTTTCTGCAAAGCCGAGTGCCACTCAGAAATGCTGGCACACCCTGGCTTGATCCCGCTGCTTCACCCCCTTCCTGTCTCAGTCGCCCCAGTTGTGAGGTGTAGAAGAGAGTTAAAATCCCCGGATGGTGAGTTTTGATTAACCCTTTCAAATCTCACTGCCTTGATGCAACAAGGTGGGCGTGGCATGTGCGGCAGCCCCATTGGACTCAGGCTCCACCAAGCGTGAGCTCCGGCGCTGTGAGCATGAGTTATTTAATGATTTGTTTTCGGGAGTACCCCCGAGTGAGCATTTAAACACACAGGCTGTCTTGTAGTGCCCCCATGCACAGTTCTCCTCATTGCCAAAGGGATTTCTCCTTGCTGTGTCGTTATGGTTCTTCAAATGTTATAAAATCTGAAAATATGTAAAACTACAGCTCATGATAGAAGAGCTGAGATTTCTGACCATTTCAAACATTGTAAGTGAATGAAGTGTACAAATCTGAAAATATTTTTTATCATCCATAGCTCATGATGGCAAAGCTGGGATTTCTGTTTAAAACCTGTTAAACGCACTAGGCTGAGGAAGTAATGCAGTGTGGCTCACCAGTTAATATACAATGTGCTCCTGACTTGACTTTCCAATCTCACAAACACATATGCTGCTGGATGAATAATTTATGGCTTAGCGCATAAATACTTTATGGCTCGATTGTTTGTGCAGTGCGTTTCCACGTGTGTTGAAGAGCGAGTGGAGGTCAGCTGCCCCCCATGTCACCGCTAACGTTCCAGATGTTGACTGAGGAGGAGGCTTCTCGACCCGCGGCTGGGTCAGTGACATTGGCAAAGGTAAGCAGAGAAAGGAATTGGGAAGTGTCGCTTAGAGAGTGACGCTCCTCTCTGATGGGAGAGGGAAATCTCTGTTTCCGTTTTTCTGAGGACTGGCTGAGGAGCAGAACTGCCGCTTTCAGCTCAGGTGCATTGTGGGTTATATCGAGCACTTATGAGCCCGGCAGCTGCCAGCAGGCGCTGGTAATGTGGAGGGAGGCACAGGGAGAGAGAATGAACACAGCAATAATGGATGGGGAAGCCAACAGTTTTTCAAGTAAAAAGCATTTTAACTCAAAGTAGAGGTCAGGAAAGAAAAGATTTACTTTCTAAAAATTATTTACATTGATAAATTTTTAAAAATATGAAAACAAAAACAGTAAGCCACGCTCTTACAGACTCTGCCTCTTGAAAGCTCTGGCTTTGCCTCTGCTGTTCCCTGGTCGCATGACAGTGGGTGGGTCACATGATCCTGTGTGCAGAGTAAGGGCAATAGTTACCTTCTGGGTGGCTTCAAGTGCCAATAAGAGAAAAAAAAAAAACAGGGATAAGTCTAAATCACCAGATAATCTTCCCTGTTTAAGCATTGGCTTATTTCAGGCTCTGGGCTCTTGGCTTGGGCTAGGACCCTGAGAGGTCAAAGGTGAATTCTGTCGTTGGAATGCTGAGTGGCTTACCTTGCACTTTCTCTTTTGGGTGCTGTAGAACTCTCTTCCTGTCCAGCGTGCTGGAGCTGACCCGAATCAGATAGGAGCCCTTTACACTTGAAGAGCACGCCCTCCCCAAAGACAAATGGGCCATTGATGGCATCGCACAGCCCCTTGAGCACTGCACATCCCTTAGGCCAGATGACCTGGCATTTAAAACATCAAAGTCTGAGGAGTCTGCTGACAAGGCTTTAAGCTGTGAATATGTAACTCTAAGGGAGGCAAAGAGGGAAGATGATGCAATTAAGACCTTCTGAGATCAGTCTGGGAGGCTCATTTCCTGGTTGCTGCATATTTTGACCCAGGAGTGGCCATGAACCTCTTCAGTTCTTCCAGAGATGTCTTCCTGTTGCTGAGTGATGATTGGATTGGATTCAGATAACTATGCTTTCTGAATTTGATCTTCCCATAGTCTTTTTCCTATGAAAAAAGTTAAATATTTCTAATTACAGAAAACAGAAGTCTGAGCTGAGGTTCCCTTAGTTTTACAGAAGCCTCATGTTTGTGTAGACTTTGGAGGCGGGGGATTCTGTTGTTTTGAACTCTGTATATTTGGAGGGCTCAGTAGTGAGCAGTCCGTGTGCTTGCAGAGCTTATGGCTGCTGTGAAGTACTCGTGGGCTGTAGTCTTCTGTGCCTGTGTTTCTTAGGTCTTGAAAATGAATGCATTTTTCTAATAAATGCTTGTAAGTGTACAAACTTCTGCTTCCAGCAATAACAGAATGTAAATAGGTTAAGATGTGATTAATTTCCTATCCCACTTAGAGCAGAACTCAGTTCCTGGAGCAGCTATTTCTGTGGTCAACCACATAGCATCAAATTACTAAAAATGTGATTTTTTAGAATGTAAACTAGAGAATGTATCTTCAATTAAAATCCTCACCTGCCTGTTCTTTAGTGCATCTGTGTCTCCTGTGGAGCACTGCCCGGGCCCTGGTTTCTGTAGTTATTGAGAATATGATCATTTTTTAAAACAGCAGATTTCATGAGTGCTTCATTTTTCTGTTGTGGGAATAGCTATTCATTTGTTGTGTGTTTTGGGTTCTTGTAGACACCGTCACTTTCACTGAGCCCCGGCGAGTGGTCAGGGGTTAGAGGACTCAGTACCTTTCCCTCGGGCCTCAGTGTTTAGATGCTAGCACGGCCCCTGACACTCCAACTCCAAGGGACCCGACGCCCAGTTCTGGCCTTGTGGGCGCCTGTGAACATGCCTGCCTCCATACACCCACAACTAAAATCATTATTTTAAAAGATACATAGATTTAGCCCAGGATGGCCCCACTCACTGTGTAGCCAAGGCTCCTCCTGTTACTGCCTCCCAAGTAGAGAGATTCCGGGCATGCGCCGGCATCTCACATGGAATGTGGTGTGCCATGCAGCGTGACAACATTCAGATCGTGTTCACTTACCAAAGTGTATTTTCAAAAAGCAGGTTTATGGGACGTTTCATAAAGTACACGCTTTTATATTTCTGTACCTTTCTTTTTAAAGGTTCTTGTCTCTAAACATGTGAATAGACTGATGGTCTTATGTGGCTGATGCAATGTAAACCTAACAGAAAACGTTGGTGGCCTCATCAGAGCATTCTCAGCACATCGGCAGCATTTTGAATACAAACATCAAAGTTAATTCTGAGCAGGCAAGGTGGCTCAGCAGGTGAAGGCACTTGTCCTCGAGACCGATGACTTGACTTTTGTTCCCTGGGCAGCCTACGTGATGGGAGGAGAGAAGCAGCTCCAACAAACTGTCCACGTCCACACCCACCCCACACACGAACAATGAATAAAAGGTTTTTAATTTAGAAACTGATTCTCAGCCTGAGACTGAGAATAATGAGAATAATAGCACGGTAGATTTATGAAGCAGATGCTTGTTATTTTCAGCCTGGTGTCATGGGGACACCTTAGTCTCACTGAGGGAGTTCCAGGCCAGCCAGGACAGAATGATGCATTTGTGGTTTTACTTTCTCTAGTGCAAATCGCGCAAGCAAAGCTGGCAGCAGCTCCTGCAGCCCACCAGGACACCGCAGGCTGGGCAGTGTGTCTTCATGAGCAGCTGGCTAGCCCACACAGCTGAGGGAGTTCTTTGTTCTTTAAAATTTACGTATACACTCTTTTAATAGGAAAGAGTAGAATTTATGAAAAAGCGAGCAAGTTCTAGGAATGGTAGCCAGATTTTTCCTTTTGTCTGAAAATGGTGATGTGCAAATTAAAAAATGACTCCTAACGTTCACCCATCCTAATGCACCCATTTCCGATTTTGTTTTTATATTTTCCACATTATTTACATAATTCAGGCACCTGTGCTTTTACTGACTCTTCATGTGATTTTATCTGGCAAGTTTAGTCTTCACGATTAGCTCTGTCACCTCACCCGGTGCTGAGTTCTCTTAAACTCCTCTCCTGTTGCTGCACAGTGAGTGCTTTTCTGTTCTCTTAGGACACAGTCTTATGGTGTGGGTATTGTAGATGAGGCAACAAGAACAGGTTTTGGCTCCCAAGGTTGTAATATTTACAGCATCACCATTGTTCAGGGATTTTATATATTTTGCCAAAGTTCCTGTGCTTTGCTTTTGTGTGACTTTTCATTTCTATCAATAAATGTCTTCGTGGATTCTTTTTATGTTACGGGAGTTATTTGCAGTGGGTGCTTAGCAGAAGTATTTTTCATGGCTTGTCTTAGTTTCTTTCCTAGGTCCTGCGATTAAACGCCCTTGATAAAAGGAACCTGAAGGGGAAGTGCTTATTTTGCCTCCAGCTGAAGGATGCAGCAGGGCAGACAGGGAAGTCAAGATGGCAGTCCCTGCTGCAGCTGCTTGCACAGTTCCCTGGTGGGTGCGAGTCAGGCTTTGCCGGCTTCCTCTATTTTCCACAGGGTGTGACCCTAGCCTGGGGAACAGCCCTGAGTGCTGCTGGGCTGACACCGGTCTCCTGCTTCAAGGTCATCCTCCTAGGCATGGCCAGGACCCACTCCCAGGAGACTCTGGAGCCCACCAAGCCAGCACCAAGAGCAGGTGGATCCTTTTAAAACTTTATTCATTAAAAATGTAAAATATTCTTAGCTTTCATGGGTAGCCAAAACCAAGACACAAACACTGAAAAAGTTCAAGACTCATCCTCTTTCCGATTTTAATCAGAACACTGAAGAAATATTTGTGACTTAGGCCTTAAGATACTCAGCATGATAAAGTCATTTTACTTACAGGCAAAAAGGAAGTTAGACTTTTCTGAAGTTACCTCAGGCTGGAACATACCAAACCATCTCATTTTGATCATTTAACTCTTAAATTTCTGAGAAATATTGTGTTCACCTGAAAGCTGTTTAAAATAGTCATTAAAATTATTTTCTGGCCTTAAATTCCACAAGGATTAAAATAATAGGAAATTTGTTTCCTGCAAATTTAAAATTGAGATTGATGAACAAGGGATAAACTAACATTTCCCTGTGTTCACTGGCTCTTTCTCAGTACTCGAATTAATTCAAGGCTACTGACTCATCAGGAATCATCATCCATCTACCATCCACTGGTACAATTTATGCCCCTCTGACCAGTGTGAAATCCATATCAAACTTACAGTGAACATTTAGAGGTTCAATTAGAGGGTGAGTTGTTTTGTTTCAGAGGAAGAAAGTAATTTAAATTGTATCATGATCTGGATAATGGAAAAAATGTGACTCAAAAGCACTTTAAAGTGCTGATGCATTTATTAAACAGACAAAGATAACAGTATGAAGTTTGGGCACTGAAGTTAAGGCTATTATTGTAATAGCCTTATTACAAAGAATTGTAAAGCTATTGTTGTAATATATTGCTATATATTGTACTAGAATTAAAATAGAAGGACTGTCTTAAACTGTCCTTAAGATGTAGTGTGAGCAGTTCTGGCTTGCCCTGCTCATCTGTTAAATACAGATGTTAAGTATGAATTTCATGGCAGTTAACTTGGCAATGTCTTCATTTATCACTAAGTTCATTAAGTTCTACAAATAAGATGCTGAAGCTAGTTAGAAAGTTGTTAGGAACTGTTTTCTACTCCACTTCTCTTATAAAACAATGCAGTATGATTGTGTCTGCCGTTAATTAGCTCTTTGATTGGAGGTGAATTCCTTCATCTTTGAAGGACTCAGTTTACCGGCCTGTAAGACAAAGGAGACAGTCCACTATTTCTAAGAATCTCCCACATGTTAGAGTATGAAGCTTTCCAACATGGGTCATTGTGTTCTCAGGAACTCGTTCCCCGGGAATGTGGGCTTTGCCACATTCACTCATTCGGAGGATTCTCGCCCTGCATTTCTTTGCACACTACATCGCTTCTGGTTATTAGTCCTTTTGTATGGTCACGTTTCATTCCGGGCATCCGACTCCTCTTTCATAGTTCCCACCGCTTTGTCTCTCCCTCCATGCCGAATCGTGAGTTTCCTCAAACCTTTTTTCCAAATGCTTCCTTTTGCTATTGTTATTTACTAACAATCATTTATTTCAGTGACATATTCTGTTTGTATTTATAAAACACCTCAGTGTATTATATATTATATATAATTTAAAATCAACCTCTGTGTTTGTGTGTGTGTGTTGTGTGCACCTCTCCATGATGCAAGGGGTTGAAACCAGAACCTCATTCATCGTCAAGTGTTCTACCACTGAGCTATATCCCAAGCCATGTGCAGTCTTACTGCATCGTCAACTTTTCCAGGAACATGTATTTTACACTTTTATTAGTGATTTAGTATGTATACAGGAAAGCGTTCATAAGTGTATAGTTTTGTGCGTTTTCAGAGATGGAACACATAGTGACCAGCATGTAAATCAAGAATCAGACCATTCCTACCTCTGCCTGCCTCTAAGCCCTGAAGAAGCTGCCTACCTGCCCCTGAGAAGAACCACTTCACATCTGCAGCAGTGTGAGCTGGGGCCTTGTATCTGATGGGTAATTATTTTGCTCACCAGTCTACTTGCTGTCTCTTGCTAACAGAATATAAGGTACCTCAAATGCTGCTGTGTAACCTTGCCTCCAGATTATCCCTGTTTGAGCAATAGAATGCCTGCACAGGGCAGAAATGAGGTGAGCGTGGCCAAGGTTCAGGGGTGGGGAGGACAGAGGGATGGGGGAAGGAGAGAGTCAGGTGGAGGAGCAAGAAGGAAGCAGAGTTCCTTGGAGTAGGCAAAGAACCACGTGGGTGGGAGGAAGAATGCTGAGGATCTACAGAGAGAGAAGTGGCCCAGATGGAAAGCGTGCGCAGGTGCTCATGGCATATTGATGGGAAGCAGCCCAGATAGGAATGATGTCAGCAAATGGCGTAGGATGTGGGGCTGAGAAGTAACAAGGTAGCTTAGGGGGTAATAGCTCTGGAAGGCTCCCATCCTGTTCCCTCTCTTCTGGTGTCTATTCTGTGTGCCTTTCTGAATGAGAATTATGCATCCTCTCTAGAGTCCTCCTTGTTACGTAGGATCTTTAGAGCCATGGATTGTAGTATCTTGTATTATATGGCTAATATCCGATAATAAGTGAGTATATACCACGTGTGTCTTTCTGTTTCTGGGTTACCTCACTCACGATGATCTTTTCCAAGTCCATCCATTTGCCTGCGAATTTCGCGATTTTTTTGTTTTTAATAGCTGAGTAGTATTCCATTGTGTAAATGAGCCACAGTTTCTTTATCTGTTCTTCAGTTGAGGGACATCTGGGTTGTTTCCAGATTCTGGCTAATATATATAAAGTTGCTATGAACATAGTTGAGCAAATGTCCATATTGTATGGTGGAGCATCTTTTGGATATGCCCAGGAGTGGTGTAGCTGGGTTGAGGTAGTGCTGTTCCCAGTTTTCTGAGAAAGCACCAGATTGATTTCCAAAGTGGTTGTGCAAGGTTACATTCCCACCAGCAATGGAGGAGGGTTCCCCTTTCTCCACATCCTCTCCAGCATGTGTTGTCACTTGAGGTTTTTATCTTGGCCATTCTGATGGGTGTAAGGTGAAATCTCAGGGTCATTTTGATTTGCATTTCCCTGATAACTAAGGACATTGAACATTTCTTTAAGTGCTTCTTAGCCATTAGAGATTCCTCTGTTGAGAATTCTCTGTTTAGCTCTGTATCCCATTTAAAAATTATATTATTTGGTTTGTTGGTGTTTAATTTCTTGAGTTCTTTATTTATTTTGGATATTAGCCCTCTGTCAGATGTAGGGTTGGTGAAAATCCTTTCCCAGTCTGTAGACTGTTGTTTTGTTCTGATGACAGTGTCCTTTGCTTTACAGAATCTTTTCAGTTTCATGAGGTCCCATTTATTGATTGTTGATCTTAGAGCCTGACCTGAACTGTTGATGTTCTGTTCAGGAAGTTATCTCTTTCTTGCCGATGAGTTCAAGGCTCTTCCCTACTTTTTCTTCTAATAAAGATAGTGTTTCTGGTTTTATGTTCAGTTTTTTGAGCCACTTGGACTTTAGTTTTGTGCAGGGTGGTAAATATGGATCTATTTGTATTTTTCTACATGTAGACATCCAGTTAGGCCAGCACCATTTGTTGAAGATGCTGTCTTTTTCCATTGTATGGTTTTGGCTTCTTTGTCAAAAATCAAGTGTCCATAGGTGTGTGGGTTTATTTCTGGGTCTTCAATTTGATTCTATTCATCTACTTGTTTTTTATGCCAATACCGTGTGGTATTTCTTTGATTTATTCACTTCCTGTCTAAAAACCTCAGTGTGTTTGACTGTGTCTTCCTGTATTTAAGGATTTTATTTTCCTCCATTATCATCTTCATACACATAGATTTAAGGTCATTTTCTTGCGTTTCGGTTGTGTTAGGGTATCCAGGGCTGCGTGCCGTGGGGTGACTGGGTTCTGGAGATGCTTTGTTGATTGTGTTTGCACACTGGCTTTTAGTCATCTGGTTATCCCTGGCACTGGCTGGTAGTTCCTGGTGACCACTGGAGTTCTCGGGAGTGCAGGAAGCTGGATGCTCCTGCGGAGGCCCTTTCAGATTGGTGGATGTGGTGCTGGACTGGCAGTCTTCTGCTCCTGGGGACCAATGAGACTCAGGAGCCTGGGCCCTCCTCTCGGCAGAGGATGCCCAGAGCCAGCTGCACAGCCATTGGCTTTCTGGCTTTCTGGCTCTGGAGTCCGTGAGCTCCAGCTGCGCAGACTGCGCTCAGACACTGCTCACTGGGCCCAGCTGTTCTGGAGGTCTGGCCGGTCTAAGGGAGACCTCACACCTGGAAGGTATCCCAGGGACAGTGAGAGCGGGTGGCCAGAGTCTGAGACTGAGCACCACTGGGAACCTGGGAACTTTCCCCAGGATTAGCCAGGTGACTGAGGTTGAACCTGGCACAGATGCTGGAGTTTTGGGGTCCACTGCATGGCCTGTTGGTCACTCTGCAGTTCCTGCAGTTGTTCTGTTCAGGTGCCATGCAGTCGCCATCTTGGACCCTCTTGGGCCGTGCTTCATCTCGTTGCTGCCACAGCAAATACCACAGATGGCCGGCTCAGCCAGCATGGCCGTGCTCCTGGTCAAGTCTCTCCTCCAGCTCGGAGTCCCCCTGGAATGGAGAGGAAAGTCTTTTGACCCCCTCCCCTTCATACTAGGCACTAATCTCATCGTGGGGCTCTCACCTTTGACTTCATCTCAGCTTAGTTGGCTCCCAGAGGCTCTGCTTTGTAGCAGTTGTATTAGGGTTGGATGGGGCTGTTGTGGTTTGAATGAGAATGTCCCTTAGAATCTCAGTGTTCAGCCTCGGTTGGTGGCTGTTTGGGGGTGCAGCCTTGCTGGAGGAAGTGCGTCTTTGAGATGAAAAGCTTCACATACTTGTAGTTGACTTTCTGCTTTGTGCTTAGAATTGCTGACGTGAGCTCTCAGCTTCCTGCCTCAGCCTGCTGTGGCGGGTCCTCGGGTCCTCGTCCCATGGAAACCACAGCCACAAATCAATCCTTTCTTCTGAAAGCTGCTTTTGGTCATAGTGTTTTATCACAGCTACAGAAAGGAAACCAATACAAGCATCAGCATGCAAATGTTGGGGGTCAGAAATAGCATGTGACTGCTGCTGGTGCTGTGAGCATTGTGTCCTGTTATTTGCAGCCACTGTGCTTTGCACAACCCCTTTCTCTGTTTTACTTTACTTTACTCTGTGAACTCTCTAGTCTTTGCTTCCTGGTAAAAACACACGTGGGATACCTCACTCAGGATGATTGTTTCTAGGTCCCAGCATTTGCCTGCAAATTTCATTATTTCCTTGTTTTTAATTTCTGAGTAATACTCCATTGTATAAAAGTACCACAATTTCTGTATCCATTCCTCAACCTAGGGACATCTGAGTTGTCTCCAGGTTGTGGCTATTATGAATAAAACTGCTACAAACATAGTTGAACAAATGTCCTTGTTATGTACTTGAGCAACTTTTGGATATATGGCCAGGAGTGGTATAGCTGGATCTTGAGGTAGCAGTATTCCTAATTGTCTGAGAAAGCACCAGATTGATTTCCAAAGTGGTTGTACAAGTTTGCATTACCACCAGCAATGGAGGAGGGTTCCCCTTTCTCCACAACCTCTCCAGCATGTGTTGTCACTTAAGTTTTTTTATCTTAGCCATTCTGATGGGTGTAAAGTGAAATCTCAGGGTCGTTTTGATTTGCATCTCTCTGATGGCTACAGAAGTTGAGCATTTCTTTAAGTGCTTCTCTGCCATTCTGTATTCCTCTACTGAGAATTCTGTTTAGCTCTGTACCCCATTTTTTAATCGGATTGCTTGATTTGTTGCTTTTCAACTTCTTTAGTTCTTTATATATTCTGGATATCAGCCCTCTGTCACATATAGGGTTGGTGAAGATCTTTTCCCAGTCTATAGGCTGTTGTTTTGTTCTGACAACAGTATCTTTTGCTTTACAGAAGCTTTTCAGTTTCATGAGGTCCCATTTATTGATTGTTCACACATGGTATATACTCACTTATATAGACATATAAGATAGGATAAACATACTGAAATCTATACACCTAAAGAAGATAAACAAGATAGAGGAGCTGGGGTAAGAGGATTAATCCGCACTTAGAAAGAGAGATGGGCTGGACATTGGATGTAGGAGAAAACAAATAACAGGACAGGAGCCTACCACAGAGGGCCTCTGAAAGGCTATCTAGCAGTGTATCAAAGTAGATACTAAGACTCATAACCAAACCTTTGGCAGAGTGCAGGGAATCATAAGAAAGAAGGGAGAGTTAATATGACCTGGAGAGGACAGGAGCTCCACAAGGACCAAATATGTCTGTGCACAGGGGTCTTTTCTGAGACTGTTTCTCCAACCAAAGACCATGTATGGATATAACCTAGAACCTCTGCTCGGATGTAGCCCATGGTAGCTCAGTATCCAAGTGGGTACCCTATTAAGGGAAACAGGGACTATTTCTGACATGAACTCAACGGCTGGCTCTTTGACTGCTCCCCACCCCCCACCCCTGAGGGAGGAGCAGCCCTGCCAGGCCACAGAGGAGGACTTTGCAGCCAGTACTGAAGACACCTGATAAACCAGGGTGAGATGGAAGGGGAGGAGGTCCTCCTCTATCAGTGGACTTGGAAAGGCGCAGGGAGGAGTTGAGGGAGGGAGGGTGGGATTGGGAGGGAATGAAGGAGCAGGATACAAAGTTAATAAACTGTAACTAATATTAAAAAAATAAAATAAAGACAAAAAATTAAAAAATAAAAGTTAGTGTGTAATAAGTAAAAGCTTAATTAGATTTCAAAGTTCAAATTTTGAAAACCACCTGTATTTAAGACTTCAAGTTCTTTATTCTTATTATACAGTCCATTCACAATGATAAAATGTCATTATGTGGTAACAAAATATTTTCTGCTCTGTACTTGTAAATCTGTATTTTAGAGACTTCTGGGTGTTGATAAATTTAGGAACTAAGAGCCCACATTTAGTTAGAAAGATCCTTCATTCCTGTATTACAGTGGTATTGAAGATAGCTATCAATATAAAACAAATAAAAATGATTTGAAAATAGTTTTTGAAATAAAAAGATATCTCTTGCTGAAACCAGTGAAGAAAATTATGAAAAATGGGTTCATACATCTCCCTTTGTAAATCTACAGAAAGTAAGATATACAAAAGAGAAAAAGTTGGGAAGTAAAAATGTCTGTTTAATGAGATGATTGAGCCAAGTGGGTATATTTAAAGTCAGAATACTTTAAACCAAGTAGGCTATCCGAGGTAGTAAAAAAGCAATCAATTACCAATAAATATCCAAGACCTAGACCAGTGTAGACATCCACAGCAAAATGAAGTTAATGAAAATGTACTACAAATACACAATAAAATTTTAGTTATAAATTAAAATGAAATCATGATGTTCATGATAAAATGGATGGAATTGTAGATCATTATAAATGAAAATCTCAGACAAATATGTATTTTCTTTCACATGCAAATCCATGTATCTGTCATCTATCTATCATGTATCATCTATATACCTATCATCAATCCATTTATCACCTACTGCCTATCTATTACTCCATAAATTACTTCTATCCATAAATACATATGCACACACTCATGTTTACAGGACATGAGTATAGACAGGAGACAATGGAGATCCTAAAGAGAAGGAAAGAGTCAACTAAAGAGGGTGATGGGATATCTGTGTCATAGAAGAACAAGGAAGAAACAATTTGGAATGGGGAACAGCACTCCCAAGAGGGAATGGGGAGATGAGTAGTCGTGATAAAAAGCTATTTCCTTGTATGTTAAGAAAGAACACATTATAGAAGTCTGAGTGCCATCCCGAGGTCCCTGAAGGTCTGAGCCTCCTGCATTGATGGACAGTGAGGCAGTATCTTTCTATTAGTAACTACTTACCAGTTTAGACAGTAGTAGCTCAAGGCACTTGGACACTTGTTCATAAATTTCTCCTCAGGTAAGTTGTAATTCTTCGTATCTGCATGGGTCTTTTACAGACACTTGGAGCAACAGTGTATTACTTTTGTTCTACAATGAATTTCAGAAGTTTCTGAATTTTACAGTTTGATCAGATTTTGTTTGTTTTTAGCCTAAAGTGATGATCAAAACTGAAAGTGTCAATTTCGTCTTATTTACCCACATCACCCTTTCTAAATACAATTTGAACAGTACAATGATCAAATATACTATTAAAAAAACACACGTGGGTTTCCTTAGGCTACTTCTAAGAGTGGAGTCTGCCTTGTAAGGGATTCTTGTTTGAAATGTTGGTAGCTGCCAGGGGCAGCTTTCAAGGCTCAGCAGCAGTGCCTAGGAACTCTGGCAGTTCCACGTTGGCATTGGCATTAAGTAGTCTCCACTTCTTACCATTTAGACTAGTGTCTGTGTCTTCACTGTGTCACTTTAACAGTCCCCCACTGCAGCCTGTCCAGTTACTGTTGCTTTGATTTCCTAGTCTATTTTCTAGTTAATCTTGTCTGGTTAGTGGTTTCTAATAATTCATTTACTTGAAATTCTTTTTTAATTTATTTTTATTTTTAAAACGGAGTCTGGAGGTGTGTCTGCCTGCATGTGAGCAAGCACACAAGAGTACAGGTGCTCACAGAGGCCAGAGGCATGGAATATCCTAGAACTTGAGTTACATATGGTTCTAAACCATCTGATGTGGATGCTGGGAACCAAACTCTGGTCCTCTGGACGAGCAGCAAGTGCTCTTAACCACTGAGCCATTTCTCCAGCCCTCACATATATCAGATTCTTATATAGTGTGTTCTAATAGTGCTTGCTGAATTGCCTACTTTGCTGAGGCAGACTGTGTCGTCTGCATTGCACAATGGGGTCCTGGGTTTGTTCCATGAATCTTTATCTGAGTAGCTGGGTCCCTGCTCTGAGCATCCCTGCACAGATATGGAAATTGTTTTGCCAGGCACACAGAGGCAACTCTGCTCCAGGTGTGAAATGAGTATGTGGTTTTATAATAAAACTCCAGGAACACAGCAGAAGTGCAGAGCTGAAGAGAGAAATGTAGAACCCTCTGTCAGAACCGGGTGTCAACTCGTCCTGTGACTTACAGAGAAACCAGGAAACAATAAACTGAAGTTGGCAATGCTGTGGGAACTTTGATGACTAGCAATCATGTGACCTAAGTGATTTGTACAGACTGCTTGGCCAGCAACACTGGGAACACAGTTGTAAAGAATGTGCATAAGTCAGTACAAGGCCAGCCACTTCACTCTCATAAAACAACCTGTAGTACACTTACAAGGTTAAAGCCGTGTGTTTTATAGTCATGTATTTTCTGATCTCCAATCACAATAAAATTAAGGGACCAATCAGAGAATTCCTCCAGCATTTAGAAATTAAGTAACAAACTTTAAAATAACTTATGGGTCAAAGAGACATCACAATAGAAATAATTTTAAATGGAATCATGCATAGACTACAAAACACAAGAGCGCCAACAACATGCAGTTTTGTAACCCAATAACTGACGTCTCTGGCAATCTTTCCGGTTTGGTTTGGTTGTTTTTGATTTTTGAGACAGGGCTACTCTGCAACAGCCCTGGCTGTCCTGGAACTCACTTTGTAGACCAGGCTGGCCTCAAACTCACAGAGATCCCTGTGCCACCACCGCCCAGCACGTCTCGGAAAATCTTATATCCAGTAATGTGTCTGTTAGAATAAACAGGCAAACAAATGCTTTCACTTATAGAAACAAGGAATTGAGTATTTGTCTATATTTCTGTCTTGCCTTTTGTCTCTCTGTCTATCCACCGTATCCACTATTAATTCGACTGGAAAACTATGACTATCCACCCACTTCGATTGTGCCTGCCTGTTCTGTATTGTATCCAGGGTGTGTTTTTCCCTGTCTCTTAGAGAACTTTCTCCAGCCTTTGGACTCAGTTTCCCTTGCATCCTCACTCCCGGAGGTTCCAGAGCACTATCAACATTTGGCTCTATTAGGGTAGGCTGGCATTCCAGTGAGGCTTCTGCACGCTTAAGTTATCCTCCCAACATTTATAGTTGAAAGGATTTTGAGATTATTTGGTCTATTTTTGCTAAAAATAGAACCCGTCACATCCTAAAAGTGTTTAAGACAAACTAGTTTGCAAAAGTAACGTAGTTAATTTCAGTTCCTTAGAAAACAGTTTTCCGAGCACTACAGTTAGAGCTCGCTTGGTAGGATGCTGTTGTGCAGGAGGATGCGTGTCAGCCTCTCATCCATGTGGAAAAGCCAGGCAGTCTGTGCTGTGATCCCAGCCCTGGGGAGGCAGGGAAACAGAGAGCATGGAGCCTGCAAACTCCAGTCCAGTGGAAAGCTGACTCAGAACAAAAACGGAAGGCATCCTGAGCAAAGAAAGGTAGCTGAGGCGGATCTGTGGCCTCCACCCACTGACATGCCCACATCTGCACACTAAAAATCAAAACCTGTCAAGCAGCAGGTTAATGAAAACACTTACTTTTTCATGTATTGGGGTTTGGAAGACCTCACTTTCTCATTCTTCGATTCTGAGAGAAGATAGCCCAGAAAAGTGGCTTCTAACTCCAAATTATTGTGTTAACCAAGACCATGCTTAGAGGCCAGGCATCAAGTCACTAATGTCCTCTGCGTTCACAGAGCTGGCGATATGATTGAAAGCTGATGGCTGGTTCATTTTATTCTGTGTAATTTAAATACATCAGTTGTCAAAATATTCACAAGTGACTTCCCTGGGAGGTGGTAAGGCGTGGCACACAAGATACAGACAAGTAGCGTTGGGGCCGACACACCATCACTGGTGAGTGTTTGTGAGAACAACAGTCATTTGCTCCCCAAGATACCTGGCCTGCTCCTGCTGAGGAGAGGGAAGAATACGGCATGCCCTTGGGACTTTGAGTCGCCCTTGAGCTGCAAGTCCAGAGTTGAGAGGAAAGATCCACTGAGGGAAGAAGACTAGCCCTGCAAAGACAGCAGGCACATGCCCGGCCGGTCAGGAGAGCCTGAAGAGAGAAAAGGATTTGTCCTTCGGGGTGACATCCTCTGGAGCCTTGAAAGCCAGGATTCAGTGATGCCTCTCAGGAGACTGGTCCTTGTGGTAGCTTCATTATAAGGAGGTTTCACTAGCATAGCCAAATGGGTAGAAACTGGAGGCTGACACCCCATTAGAAATGAGTCCAGTGCAGGAATGGCAGTTTGGGGTCATAAACTACAAACTGGATATCATTTGGTGATGGACAGTTAAATGAACAGTGAAAAAGAAATTGATGATCCTTAGTGATTTGCTAGATAATTGAGGGTTATGAAATTGAAGGACAAAATGATTAGCAACCATTTTTCTTAAAGGAAACGAAGCTGAAATTTTCTGTGAGTAGCATTTTCTCTGGTTTTGGGTAATTAACGGTTGCTTGTGATGGGATTTCCACTATGCATGCTCCTCTTTTGTCAGAGCCTCTTAGAGAGGCTCCAGAGCGTGGTGTACAGAGGTCTGTTGATGTCAGTCTATTTGGGGCTTCCTAACTGTAGGTGAGAACACTGAGTCTTCCTAGTGGTTGAAGCATGGCCTCTGGATGACGTTTTTCCAGCCCTGCTGCTACTGACTTGGACAAGTTAACTTATTTCCTGAGCCCAGTTTCCTCGATTGTAAAGTGGGGCATTAATACGCTTCACAAAGTCCTGAACCCCAGATTAGTATGGCTCTTCGGGCCCAGGGACTAGTGAGCACTAAGTCGCTGCATGGACCACCCCTGTCTTCAGGCAGAGAAGGATGGTGTTCTCCTGGGATGCTTTCTCTTATTTGGCAGCAAGATGTAAACTACAACAGTTTCCTGGCAGCAGAGATTGTTGGATGCCTAGATAAACTGACACAAGTAGAAATGACCTTAGAGAATAGAGATGTCCGTGTTTGCACAGTAGGTACGTTAAGTGCCCTAATCCTATATGTGTGTGTATATACATATATATGCAAATATTCAATTCATTTAATCTTTGCTGTTAAATCCATCCCATCAGCCCTTCCATCATCTGAGAGCTTGCTTTGAACCAAGCGTAGCTGTTTTCTGTAAAATTGCTACCAAGCCATCCCAAGCCTGCTTTGCCTGTACATGTAAATATAGACATAGCCTTAGACCAGCCTCCCTACTTCTCCATGGCTTCACTCTCCTGTTTTATCTGTAGTCAACCACTATCTGAAAATATAGTGGAAGATTCTAGAGGTGAATGTTTCATAAGTTCTACACAGCATTTCTTCTTAATGCGGGCTGCTGTTCTTTTACATATTATAAATATGTATAGGGAAGATGGCAAACGTGAGTTTTGTACTATTTGCAGCTTGAGGCATTTGCTGGGTACCTTGCAGTAAGGGGTTAATTACTGTAAAGCCCTTCTACTTAATCAGTCCTTCCAGCTGGTCAGTAGAGTCTGACTTTATCTCTTATTTACATGAAGAACTTGATGTGGCATTGCAGGGGCCCTGCTGGCTCACCAAGAGTTTCACAGTGGTGTGGCAAAGTTAGGGCTCTCCACACTCTTCTTGTGGCAAATGGGTGTTGCATCACATCTGGAGAGAAGCGCCTTGAGGTATAGATGTGTAGTAGGAGGATGGAAACACATGTTATAATGCAAAAAGAAAAAAAATGAAGAAAGAAAGAATAAAAGTAGCGGCCAGGACATTTGTTTCCATCCTAGCATGGCAGAAAAAAAAGACACTCTGGTTGGAGCCTGAGCACTAGCTGGAAGTGTCCGGCGGAGGTTTGATTTGGGGAGAGTGCTCTTGGCCACATCTGGCTTGGGACTGCCCCTTCTGGGTTTTATAGAGACACCTGGGCACAGTTCAAAGCTAAGCAGCAGCTTGACAGAGGAGCTGGTGGGTGAATTTATTAGCACAGACGAGCAGATTTAAATATGTGCAGCTCAGCTAAGCAACAACGAGAGGGGAAGCTAAATTTATACAAGTTATCTGAAGTGTGTAAACACTAAAAAGGAAGATTATTCTTTTAACACACAGGGGCACGATGTGCAGTAAGAGGATGAAAACTTAAGCTGAGCGCATGAAGTTGTTGTTGTTGTTTTGCTGGTAATGAATCCGTTAGGGCTGGCTGTGGCATAACCTTTCTCTAGAGAAGCAATAGAGATTTCAAGCCTTGTGGGTCTTAGAACTGTCTTGGGAACTAGGTGTTAGATGTTAGAGGATTGTTAGTCGTTTGGTCAAGTGTGACAATGGCCTTATGGTTGTATAAAGAAGTGTCAGTCGGGGATACAGTCTGCTGGTGGGGTGCTCATCTAGCATAGATGAAGCCCTAAATTCAGTCCCCCCCAGCACCACATATAGCTGGACATAGTGGTGCACACCCATAAACCCAGCACTGAGGAGTTGGAGGAAGGAAGATTAAACATTCTAGATCATCCTTGACTACATAGCAAGGCTGAGGCCAGCAGAGAAAAATGAGATCCTGTCCCCAAACTGAAAGGGGAGGAGGCAGCAAGATGGCTCAGTGGCAAGGGCATCGCCACTGAGCCTGAGGACCAGGGCTCAGTGCTGAAAGGGGAGAACTGGCTCCGGCACGCTGCCCCGGACCTTCACACAGGATGCTGTGATACACACACGTGCCCACAGGTGTGACAGGCATTCTGCTAAAGATATCCTTCTCGTTCTATGAGATCTGAACTGTAGGTGGGCCTCAGAGCCAGAGCTGAGAACACACCGCAGGGGCAGGGAGGGCTCCTGTGCTACTGTGTGCTCAGCTATTTCTCCACCTGCCTTGAGGAGAGCAGTGTAACAATGTGACAGTCCTTGTCTTTACACCTTAAGTGAATGCCTAGCTGTCCTGTGAAGTTGTGTTTTCCCTTGCCCCCAACCCAGAGGAATGTATGTGAGTTTGCATGTGTGCCAAGATGATTTTCTGCTGGAAATAGCAAATAGGGTGGACATGTCCTAATGAGTGTCTGAAAGCAGCGTGCAGATATTACTTGACAATGTTTCTTATCTTGGGTCAGGGTGCCATGTGAAGCCAGTGACGGAAAAATCTGTTAAAGGTTTGTACAAATAATCCATTCCTTCCACATGTGATACTTTGTTGTTCAAAACACTTTGTAGGACACAGACTCACACACATACACACACACACACACACACACACACAGGAACATCACAAGACAGACAGCCTTCAGACCCATACAACAGACAGACAAAGACCACAGAAGACACAGGGCCAGTGTGAGGAGAATTCAAATCTGGGCTGACTCTTGCTTAAGTGACATCATGGGGAAGTGCTTTGACATCTTTCCTTGTTGTGATATTGACACATTATTGGTAACTCTGGGTTTATTATTAATCAAGCCATACACACAGAGTAAGTAAATGTAAAACATTTAAGCCTTTTTCCTAGTGTTACATATACTGGATTATTGACAAGCAACAAACTATTATAAAGAGATTTACTTTAAAATACTACAGCAAAGAAAGTGATGAGGGATGAGGGAAAAAGAAATAGACAGGGGAAGAAGGAAAGAGAAGGATGACAAAGCCAGGGTGGCAGATTTTGATCATCTGAATCTTAGGGGAAGTGCTGAGAGTACATTTTACTAATTTTTCTGATCTTTTGCATTCTTGAAAACGCTTACAATAAAAGTGTTGATTATATTTTCCTGAGCAAAATTCAGCAATACTTCAGTCCTGGACTCTGGGACTTAAACTACCTTCTGTGAGGTGGGAAGACTGGTGGACTGGGACCCAGGACCTTTGCCATCTTGTTCCTGAGATAAAAAGGCCCATTCTGAAGCTGCAGCTGGAAATGGAGAGAATCCTGTGCAGTTCACATCTCTTGTTCCCAGAGATGGGGCTTTTAAGGCACAAGCAGGTTGTTGAGCCGTTTCTCACTCCACCCTTCTGTCACCGAGGGAAGGTCCATCGTTTTGGGAACAACAGATCCTTGGTCTCTCAAATAGAGAACCTCTCCCCTGTTGTTGAGTTTGGGAAGAAGAAAGGGTTATTCGTAAAGGTGTGTGTGTGTGTGTGTAGATGGGAGTGGAGGTGAGTATGTTTGTGTGTAGATGAGAGTGGAGGTGTGTGTGTGTGTGTGTGTGTAGATGAGAGTGGAGGTGTGTGTGTAGATGAGAGTGGAGGTGAGTGTGTGTGTGTAGATGAGAGTGGAGGTGAGTGTGTGTGTGTGTAGATGAGAGTGGAGGTGTGTGTGTAGATGAAAGTGGAGGTGTGTGTGTGTGTGTGTAGATGAGAGTGGAGGTGTGTGTGTGTGTAGATGA
>CM053762.1:67008323-67210128 GCA_028658305.1 Pachyuromys duprasi
AGGTGTGTGTGTATATGAGAGTGGAGGTGAGTGTATGTGTGTGTAGATGGGAGTGGAGGTGTGTGTGTGTGTTTGTGTGTAGATGAGAGTGGAGGGGTGAGTGTGATGTGCTTGCTCAGCTGACTGACAATACTCCTGCCTTAGCTTCCAAACTCACTGAACTTAGAGTTCGTTTCCAGCTAAAAGAGAAAGCCTGGAAAACCCCAGTTTTCGAAATTTTGTTTTGAAGATTAAAACAAAAGCATAAAACAATAAAAAAAAACTGGTGGGGAAATAGTTCTGTAGGTAAAAGTATTGCTAGACAAGCAGAACCAGCATTTGAGTCCCGGTACTCACAGAAATGCCAGGTAGGTAAGTCAGTGACCAGCCTGTAGTTCCAACATGTCAAAGGCAGACACAGGCTCCCACAAACAGAAAGGCTAGCTAGGCTAGCAAAAGCTCTGAGCTCTGGGTTCGAGTGAGAGACCTGCCTTGATATAGAAGATGCAAAGAGGAAGACATCAGATGCCAACTTCTGGCTTCCCCGTGCACACACACTTGGAGATATACACTTGAACACGCATGTGTGCTCACATACACACACACAAACAAAACCAAATCAAAATGAATGAGAATTGAGTTGGAGATGTAGCTCATTGAGAGAGTTCTTTGCCTAGCTTGTGTGAGCCTCACCGCTCTGCATGGTTGTTTGTTGTTGTTTTTAAGAAGAATTTATAAGGCAACCTCGCCATCTTGCTTTGAATGTTCATGGCAGGAAGTCTAAAGTGCTTTGTAGTGCCCGCGTTGTCTGTTTCTTACTTTGCTGGAGGAATATAAATATTTGATCTGGATGATGCTGACGGCAATCGAGTGCGAACAAAGCCTGACACTCAGGAGCTGTCGCATCTGAAATTTTCTAGGATGAACAACTAGGCCAGCGTGTGGCAGTAACAAAGGTGGAGGCTGGCGTGACATGAGGGCACAAAGGGGCTGCCAACAGGAGAAGCGGGTGGGTGCTTGTGTGCCACAGGCATTCTCTGTGTGGCCTCAGTCCTGCCGTTGGCTGGGCTGGCGTCTCCCACCAGGGCTCTTGAAGAGGAAGCTATTGTCATCTTCCACCTACCTGAGGTGACATTCCCCTTCTTAAGCTCCTCACACCTACCAAATAAAGCTGAGTAAGCCATGCCTTGTTTTTTCACCATATCCTCGGCATCTGGCATCATTCATCTTGTACACTCTTCCAAAGGCACTGGGCATGCTGGAGCCTGCCTTCGATTCCAGCACTCGGGAGGCAGAGGGAGGTGGGTCTCTGAGTTAGAGGCCAGCCTGGTCTGTGTAGAGTTCCAGTACAGCTAGGACTTCATAGTGGGACCCTGTTTCAAACAACCAAAAGAAAGTCTTTGCCCAGGGCTGGGGAGATGGCTCCCCTGGGCTTTGCTGGCTAGCTGGTCTAACTGAATCAGAAAGACCCAAATTCGGCAAGAGAAACCTTGCTCAGAAGAGCAAGCAATAGAGCTGGGCTGTGGTGGTGCATGCCTTTAATCCCAGCACTCGGGAGGCAGAGGGGGGTGGATCTCCGTGGGATCAAGGCCAGCCTGCTCTACAGAGTGATTCCAGGACAGCCAGGACTACACATAGACCCTGTCTCAAAAAACCAAGAGAGAGAAAGAAAAAGAGTGCAAACAATAGAGGAATATACCTGTCATCCACCTCTGGTCTCCATATGCATGTATGTACATATGTTCCCACATCTGTACACACAAGTGCACATACAAATATGTGCACACACACTTTGACAGAATGTGTGCAGTACAGTGTCTTCTTGATCTCCTCCGAGCCTTTGTACACTTATTCTAACCCCTGCCCAGCAGATGGTTCTCCCTTGAATACTCTCTTGGGCTGTTTTGGGTTGCTGTTACACATACCCGATTCTTGGGAATGTGTCCAGAAGAGAAATCAGTCCTAAATGCACAGTGCATGGTGCTAGCCTGCACTCACCGTCTCTGGCTTCATCACCAGAAAGCCAGAGAGCGCATTATGGTGGGAGCAATCGCTTTGTAAGTCAAAGGAAGCAAGAGGCACAGGCTAGTTCCACTCCTTGTAATTGTTGTGCCCATGGGAACTCGGCAGAAGCTGTGAGAGCTGGGCCCCTCTGAACAGCCACTTCCTTGGGCCCCTAACTCTTCAAGGTTTCAGTACCTCAACAAAGTCACACTCACAGGCTCCTAACCAGAGCTGGCGTGACTTCACACTTACAGTAATGAAGTCATTTTTTATTGACCCAGTCAGCAGTTTCCCCTACTTCTGCACCTTGAGAACAGGATGGTAAATAATGCAGTGACGGCACAGGAGAGAGTAATTCTGATCCGCCACACTGCCGCTCAACTTCAGAACCCAGGAAGGAGCCGAGACTTACCCAGCCCGCTGCCCGCAGTCCGAGCTGGCTTCCTTTGTGTGTTTCCACTGAACGGAGGTGGGAGAGGTTGATTGTTTGCTTTGGTTTCTTCCAAAGTAAGAAGCATCTTAATGTCACTAATCTGGACATCTGTCCCACTTTCAAAAATTGCAACTTTCGATCACTGCTGAACTGTCTGGATCTCAATCTGTCTACTCTGCATTCATTTGCATTTATAAAAGCAGAATCAGGCTAAAAGTCTTTCTAATGTAATCCCCTAAATGCGTGAAGTATTAGATGGCTTCCCCTCACTGGTTCATGCGTTGCTAGGGACTTAAAAGGATCATTGATTTGAATTATTTAATGTGTACAGCAAGCTGAGTTTCCTTTAAAACAAAAAAGTAAAGAAGAAGAACCTTTGGGTATTGCTTTAGTTTTTATTTATATTACATCTGTCTGTCTATCATCTGTCTGTCTATTTATCTGTCTATCCATCTATCCATCTATCTATTTATCATCTATCTGACTATCCATTCATCTATCATCTGTTATCTATCTGTCTTTCTATCTGTCTGTCTATCAAGGGCTTGTATGTGCATATACTCACATGCAGGTCAGGGGTTGATTTTTGAGCTCTCTTATCTCCCACGGTGTGGAGTCCAGGGTGGCCAGGTTTTGTGGAAAGTGTTTTTACTCACTTAGCCATCTTGCCATTCCTGCTCTAATTTTTTTAATGTGAAATCTCATTAATCTTGGGAAATAAGTTAAGATGTACTCACACGAGCTCCAAAAAAGGGCCCAATTTTCATCATGATTTTAAAACATCCAGGAAACGTTTGATTCTAATGAAACGCTAGTGCTGAAAATTGGGCTGAAATTGCTGAGCTAAAAATATAGTTGTAACTGCACGCAATTTTGATGCTGTAACTGTTTTCTTTGAGGACTGGCACAGACATAGAGACAAGGAAAGTTCTAATTTGTAATAAAAATGTCACCCTTCATGCTTGTTGCCTCTTGAAATTTTAAGCTGGTTTCCACTCAATTCAGTCAACAATCTTAGACTTTAAATGTTGGACATTTCGTTGTGTGATCTAAGCCTTGGGTTTTTTACTCTCTTGTGGAAAGCAGCTGTGTGTAACATCAGCTCTACTTGGCTCCTAACATCTGGGTGCAGGGGTCTATTTTAATCTGTGCTCTGTTCAGAACACGCCAGAAATGGAAGTCTTATTTGTGCTGTTTAATGTGGCTTTCTATAGCAATCCAAGGCTCTTACACCGCAGCACACAAGAAGAAGCCAAAGCCCGGTTTCTCTGTGGTCGCCTGCCTGGTGATGGGGGAAGGGGGAATTAAGGGGATAGCACCTTTACTCGTCAGCTAACCCAGGCTCTTTCGAGAGTGCAGATGAAATGCCAGGAACAACTCAAAGGCATTGGTTGCCCTACACCCGGGACAAACTATACCCACTATCACCTGAACGAGAAAGCGTGCCACTAATACTGACGGCCTGTTGACCTTGTTATAGAGCAAACTTGTCCAGAAATTCTAGTGAGTTATCATGGATCACTGGGCCGAGGAAGAATAAGAGAGGATTCTAACATTTGGTGCAGCACAGCACTTCCTTAGGGTCCCAGCCGGTTAAAGTCATGCTAGGACTCAAGACAGCAGGTAAGAGTGGACAGAGGGTGTGAACATGTTCTAACGAGAAATAGGAGCTCACTGATGGTAAAGTTTTGTGATTGGCTAAAAGCCTTAAGAAATCAAAAGAAGCCAGCTGTGGGGAGAGAGCCAGCAGCCTGTCAACATGAGCCGGGCTGTGAGCTGCACAGGGCTTTGCTTCTGAACATGGAATAAGGTTTTCATATTACACACCCTGAGATGCAGCTACTACCCCATTTCACACCAATTCTCCCTGAATTAATACTTCTTAAAAATAGCTGCAGCTTCTCAAACCCGGGAGGTTAGGTTACATTTCTTGCTGTCCATGTCTTTCCTGGAAATCTCTGACGTCTTTCAGGAACTCTGGTCAGTCCAGCCAATGGCAGAGGCCTAGTTATGGAAGGTAAGGAGTGTAGGTATGCACAGAGCCTGCACGGTGATAGGGGCAAGACTCTGCCCTCCCGATGGGACTGTGTAACACACAAGGGGAGAGAATAAAGGGTTCCGCTTTGCGTGGGTACGTACCAGCCAGAGAGGACACACATCAATGTTTTTGGCAGAGGGGGCAGAAAAACACTGTTCTCTCTCTGTTTTCTGAACATTTGAACTGTTTTTTGATTTTGAGGTGTTAACTGTGCCGTGGCCTCCCACGGAGCTTGCTTGTGAGTCTTCCTTGCACAATATGTGGTGGTCGGTAGTTCCACGCTCTCCCTGTGGGTCCTCAGCACACTCCTGCTGTCCGTTCAGGACACTAAGCTGCGGCATGTGGCTCCCATTGCTCTTCCCACTGGACACCTTGCCTAAAGGACCCGGGACATGGGCACCATCCTCTTTCCATGTCCACAGCTCCAGCCTGAGCCACAAAGGTTCCTTCTGTTCCCCACAGGAATCTTCCATCTGTGCTATTGGGGTAAGTGAGGGCCGGGCACAGGCGCGGAATCTAAGCACCACGCTGCCACTGCATGCTTTGGGCTTGAGGAGTGTTGGCTAAGAACTGATCTTCAGGCAAGTCTGAAACTGGGAGGAAAATCCACAGGGGTACAGACTATCTGAATCACTGTGTTTAAACTCAGTGTGCTGCCCAGCGGAAGGCAAGTCCAAAGAAAATATAGAGAAGCTAACTGGCTTTTGAGTCCTTGGTCATTCAAAGTCAGACTTATGAGGTAGGAGGGGAAGCCGCAGGCAACAGGATCGAGAGGATCAGGGGCAGGGCAGGGAAGGACTGACGGGAGCTGCTGAGCAAGGAGGAGAAAGGCATGACTACAGGGTCCCTGGGCACAGGGCAGTCATGTGTCATAGGAGCAGTGATCAGAGCAATCTTAGGAGTTCCTTGAAATTATTTGCAAAATCTTTTTGGTTTGTGCCTTATCCCAGGCAAAATGACTAATACTAATTTACAGAGCAGTTCCTGCATGCCTGGCAGCACATAACATGTTTAATCTCCATAACAGCGTTATACACTGAGCATCATCTAACTGCCTGACACATGAGCACCAAGGTACATCTATTCTCAGTGCTTTACCTAAGGTTATGACAGATAATGAGTGCAGAGTGAGGGTCTGAGCTGCTGTAGCCCACGCTTCTTACTATTAGACCAACACTCCTACAAGATTGTGGCAAAGACATGATGATAGATAGATAGATAGATAGAGGATATATAGATATGTGTATAGACACATAGATGATAGGTAGATGATATATAGGTAAATATATTGATAGATAGATAAATGATAGCTAGATGAAACATACATAGATACAGGATATATAATAGATAGTAGACACATAGATGATAAATAGATACATAGATAGGTAGATAGATGGATAGATGATAGATATATACATACATAGATACATACATACACACACATACATATATATACACATAAGGAGCCTTTGGGACAGAGAACTAGGAGTTGCTTACAGGGAACTGACAGGTGAGTTTGTAACAGTGGGTTCGATCTGTGTGGGACTTGGGTTCCTGTGTGGGAGAGGCAAGTCCACCAAAATAGAGTCAGGGAGCTGGCCAGTGGTCAGGGTCAAACTCCTAAGCACTCCTACAAGCAAAGCTAGGGTTCTCAGACTTCTTCACATCCAAAGTCACAGATATTTGTTGAATGTAAAAGTTCGACTCCTGTTGGAGGTTGGTCTGATGCGTGTTACTGCCTCTCAAGATCCGGGGACACATAGCCTTGTTGTGTAAACCTACCTGACTGGCTAATTAAAGGGCTCTTGCCTGGGCGGGACAGAATGGGGTAGGTGTGGCTAAGGTTCCCAGGCTTGGAGAGGACAGAGAGAATCGAGGGAGACAGATGGGAAGAGGGGAGGAAGGAGGATGCCATGATGGCTTAGCCTGGAAAATGAATCATGTGGGCCAGGAGGAAGGACTCCGATAATGGCATGAAAAGGCCCAGATGAAGAATACAAGCAGGTACCATCGGATTGTGGATGGAAGTTCGTCCGGATAGGAAGAGTTAAGGCAGATGGCATTGGATGGGGGCTGGGAGATGGATGGTGATGATAATGAGCCAGAGTAGGTGAAATATCTGCCTCATCCAAGGTAAATAAGGCAATTATAAGTTCAACAGATGACTGTGTCTTATTATTTGTGGTAGTGGTCTAAGTAACATGGATAGAGCCCACACTATTGTTTTTGTTATTTGCAACAGACTTCCTGAATGATGCTATTAATAATACAAGTAATTTTTGTATTTCATACTTGTGTTTCATACTATGTGCTCAGATCCATGTGCTGATAATACAGGTTCAACACACACACATACACACACACACACACACACACACACAGAGGATGGACTTGGCAGGAGAGGAGAAGAAAGATTAACAAAAGGAAAAAAATCAAAGAGAGAAAGAACATGCACAGGGCGTGTCAGTGAGGGCCAGGAGGTCTTCAGTCAGAGGATGGGGTGTGGTAAAACAGACCCTTCCAGGGCTGATTCTGAGCTTTCTCTATCTGAGTTAGAATGCTGGTCAGTATGTAGCCACGGAGAGTGATGTCACAAACAGAAAGCCTAGCAGGGCATCTATTCCTGATCTTATGAGGGATAGCAGAACAGCATGCCTGACCCCCAAATCTGTTACTGCTTTCCCTGGGGAACAGGCCATTAGAATTGGGGGTAACCTCGGCGAAGGAACCAGGAATGTTTTCCCGAAGCCTGGCTCATTTCCAGCTGTCTGAAGAAAAGCAGGAGACCATGCCGGTCAACATAGAGCGTCCTTAGCTCGGCTGTGGTTGTGATCCAGCTTCGTGCTGCTACCTTGGGAATCCAAATTTTTTCAGTGCCTGCTTTTCTCCGTGACAAGAGTCTGCATGTCAGAGGGCCACAGTCACCCACCCTGCCGCTGCACACAAAGATGTGGTGTGAGGCGAGAGCTCCTGCCGCGGTGTGAGTGGGGAGAACAGTGCCTGTGTGCTGAAGAGACAGGAGAACAGCTGTGGGCATCCTGACCTTCCACTTAAAAGGAATAATGATATGATAAATCAACTACTCTCTCTTTGACTGTTTCCTACTTTGCCCTAATTTTATACACGGCATTGCACACTCAGAACCTACCTTATAATTTAGCTCTGAAGTCCAGAAAGGCTGCCCAGGGAGAGCATGGTGCCTTTTGATACACCTATGCCTGGTGTGTTGCCTCACCTAGAAAGCTGAGAAAGGAGCCCCTAGCCTGAGCAAGGGCAAGCAGGGTGCTGTGCGTAGGTAGCCCAGCCTCTCCCACCCGAGACAGACGCTCTAAGGGAAGGCATACTATTATTATCTTTTCATTTTCGACTTCAGTGCAGGGAGTTGAATTAATTGTACCCTCAGTTCTGAGCACATTGCCACGCTATCCTTGCCAGCCCCCGCTCTTGTTTAATGTATTATTCCAGTTCCCGTGTCCTGATCATGCCTCACCCCAGCACCACCCACGGGTGACTGCTTATTCTGATATAGTTAATGTGTGTGTGTTCTAACAGGGCATCCACGCTTATCAGCCTGTCTGATGGTGCTTTTCAACGTGTCTTTCAATCTTTCTGTCTCACTAAGGTGGATTTTTAAGATCCAGCCTCACTCTTGTGTGTACATATAATTTATTGACTGAATTGCTAGGGAATGACTTACAGTTCTGGCTTCCTCATTTGATCTCTGTGAAGGCCGCATTCGGTACCAAGCAAATTAGGCACCTTCCTCATTTGATCTGCAAAATAACTCGAGTGGTGTTTGTAATTTCGATATAACTCTAAAATGGATTGAAAACAAGTGAGAATTGCAGCAGAGGCGCCACACACCTAGAAAGCGGCATGGTCGCCATCTGGACTGTGCCCCAGAGGCTCACATTTCCAGTGCTCAGCCTCCAGCTCGTGTGAGGTGGAGACAGGTCGCCTGGGTCAAGCTTTGAAGGGTAGAGGCCTGGGTTCTGGTCGTGGTCCTGCTTGCTGGTCCTTGTGAAGCATGTCTGTGACATGCTCCTGCCACGTGAACTCTGCCTTGCCACCCACACCATGATGGGCTGAGAACCCAGGCGCCAGGCGGAGCCTTCCCCTCCTTAGGCAGCATCAGTCATGTTGGTCCCTGTGATGCAGAGGGGTGAAGGGGTGTTGCTCAGCATCCGAGCACGCCGGCTCCTCCAGCTGCTTCTGGCTTCCTCTCTCTTCTTGGTCTTTAATAACGTTGGCTCCAGCCCACCTGCCCCCCTCACCCCTCTGCAGGGCATCACCTGTGGGCTCCTGTAGAGAGCTCTTCTTTGGACTCATGTTATGCCAAAGACAAGGGGATACATCGAGTCACTGGCCGTCCTGCCCATTTTCTCAGAAGGGTGATGTTCTGGAAGCAAAGGGTGTCCAGGGCATCTATGGACATGTGTGCTCAGCTACACCAAAACTTCATCCTTCAAGCCCAAATCAATAGCCTTGGCGCCTCAAAGCAAGGTCCCGAAGGGCCCTACGACTGCATGAAGAAATAATTGCTGATGATTCCAGCTGCCCTGTGGGTGAGGACTGCTTACCAGACCCTGTCCAGAAGTCTGGAATCTTTGACCATGCCCCTCAAGTGCGTCACAGTTAGCAGAAGATGAGCTTGTTTGTGGATATATTTCTTTGTCCCCAGAAATCAAGTAAAAAGAATCTCTTTATTACAAGATGTTTGTTACCAGCTGCCCTTGCATTTCCATACAGAGTAACTCCCTAACCGATCCTCGTGAAAAACTGCAAATCTTAATACTTAGGATCCCTAGCCATGTGTGACAGGGGACCCAGGCTCAGCACCGAGGTTCTGCAGACAGGTGTCCCATCTTCCGTCCTCAGATCTCATATTTTTCTCAAGCCTTCATTTCCATCATACTCATTTTTCTTTTCTTTTTTATTGATTTATTATTTATTACAATTTATTCACTTTGTATCCCAGCTGTAGCCCCCTCCCTCATCTCTCAACCCCACCCTCCTTCCCTCTTACCACATCCATTTTTGAAGTAGCATATGTAATTAATATTTTTCAATAACCAATTATGTTTGACCATTTTTCTGGCTCTTTCCTTGCACTCAGTAGCTGATGCAGTATTTCGTTCAGATTACTCACCTCCCTTATTCCAAAGCGCACGTGCCTGGTTTTTGTTGACTGGTCTTATTTTTTGTCTTTAAGTGCCTGCTCCCTCAGATGTAGGACTGAGCGACTATTCTAAATGGAGTTTCTAACATTCTTTTTCAATATGTCACCAGCAAAAAAAAAAAGTTAACAATTTCGCGTCTTCAAAGTGTTCCACAGAACACACTGACCAGTTATGTGTGAAAGCACCTGAGCACAGTGTGATACATGAACATGAACACCTTGTACACCATGAGGGAACGAGGCTTCCATGCTGGCAGTGGGCCCACCAGAACTGGCTTCGAAGGGTCCCGAGGTGAAACTGCCCACGGTCTCCATGGCTGTGTGTGGCGGGGGCTCAGCTTTCTGAGGGTGGCAGGTGAGCTCCAGGCTCTTCTGTCCACCGAGACCGGCATCTGCCCGGAGTGTGTTACACCCTCCCTGCAAAGCGTCAAGCCCACTGGGACCCACGGGCTGCTCCGGGCACCCAGGGCTGCTCCTGGCTTTGCTGTGCTCTTGTTCTTACAGGATCAAGCTCAGGGTGCTCAGATGAGCTGTGAACTCACAACAGAGACTGCACAGGGCCAAGAAGATAGCGGAGAGTGCAGGCCATGCAGGGCCTCGCCACTGGGCTTACTGCTCACTTACCCAAAGAAAAGTTTGGCGCTGTGGGGATTCAGGATCTATTCCTAACCCATCCCTGCATTTTGAATCTTGCCTAGAATTTCTAAGTAAAGCATTCTAATCTCAGGAAATGTTAAGTCAAACTTCAGAAGAGAAAGACAAAATGCTAAAATTATGAAGAGGAAGTATTGCAACAGGGCTGACATCACAAATCAACAAGACAGGCACCACATGCATTTGCAAATGCACAAAGTGGTGTAAGATAAAGGTGAATGGGTCATGCAGTAATTGGCTAGTCCTCTGGGAGACACAAGATGCTTTCCTTATCTTCTTACACTAAATACATTTGAGGTGGATGACAATCATCTGCATGATAGTCGTGCATCTTTTTAATGTTTAAACTCTATGCTGAAGGGCAGGGAGTGTAGACCTTTAACCCCAGTGCTCAGGAGGCAGACGCTCTAAACAGTGACAGCGAGAGGCCCTGCCTCACACAAACAAAAGCCTTTTACTGGGAAGCAGCACACTACCAGCCAAACAAAAGCACACAACTGCACATGGAACACAGCAAGGGAACAAAGGCGAGGGGTTTCTCATACGAGTGTGTGTGTGTGTGTGTGTGTATGTGCACCTGCTGCCTAAGGAGGCCAAGAAGGGTGGCCAGAGCTCCTAGGATGGAGTCAAGAGGCTGGGAGTCAACACGTGGGGCTGGGAATCAAATCCAGGTCCTCCAGACCAGCAGCCAGGGCCCCTAACTGCCAAGCCATCTCTCTAGCCCCAAGCTGGGCAATGTTAACATGTAGGTGTACCCTGAGGCCTGCAAGATGGCAGCTGACAACGGTGCTTTCTGCCACAACCGAGGACCCGAGATCAATATCCAAATTCACATGGTGGAGGGGTGAACCTCCACAGCTGTCCTCTGACCTCCACAAGCACACTGTAGCACACCAACATACACAGACGCACACATAGATAGGCATGTACACATTCATGTACACATGCATGTCTGCACCCACACGCTCATACACACAGGCACACATATACACGTAGACACACACACATATGCACAAAAGCACACACTCATACACATATGCACACATGCACATAGACACATGCATATATGCACACACATACACATGCACACGTGCAGCACGTAGACACACATTCACATACACAATTCTGGGTTGTGGACATAGAAAAGTGCACGCATTATGCTTAAAGCTATGAATCTTCCTTCGTTTGCCTTGATTGCTATTGAAAAGCCTTGAAAAGCACCATGACCAGAAGGGCAAGACTGGCTTATTTAGCTTACAGGTTACGGGCCTTGACAAAAACAACAAAACATAGAGTGGAAACTCAGGGCAGGAACCTGGAGGCAGGAACTGCAGAGGCGGTGGGGGAACGCAGCTTCCTGCCTTGCTCTCCAGGCTCCTGTTCTGTTACCTTTTTTTATACCTGACACAACTACCTGCCCAGGAATGCCCACAGTGGGATTGGCTGCACTCCTGCACATCAGTTATAATCCAGAAAATGCTCCCACCAGGTGGCCTGTAGGCAGACCCGTAGGGCATCTTTTCCCCTGAGATTCCTTCTCAGATGACCCTTGTCTATGTCAAGCTGACAGGAGTAACCAGCACTGTGCACTGGCTGGGTTAGTGCACTGTTGGCATTGCCAGAAGTGATCGTGGATCTGATCCTGTGTTTTTCCGCAGCAAAGCAGAGTGTGGGCAGACTACTGCAACAGGCAAATCTCCAGGTGGAGACCGTCGTGGTGAACACAGCCCACATAAGTGTTTCTGGGTTTGCTCCCAGAGAGTCTGCACAAGTCTGCTTTACATTGTTATAGTAAAACAAGGAATGTATCTAGTGCACTGCTCAAATGCTCAGAGGCCCAGGCTCAGGTTGGCCCATGCAATGTTTTGAGTGCAAAAGAAATATCATAATCTCATGTGTTTGAGTAACTGGTCCCCAGTGGGAGGTGATGTTTGGAAAGGTTGTGGAACATTATGAGGTTGAGCCTAGCTAGAGGAAGTGGGTTACTAAGAGAATGGGCCTGATGTTTTAAGCCCAATCCTGCTTCCTGTATTCTCTTGGCTGCCTGACTACAGAAGCAGTGTAGCTATCTGTACTTCAATCCAGCTGCCATGTCTACCTGCCTGCTGCCATGTCTTCCTGTCATGATGGACTGCACCACTTCAAACTGTGAGCCAAGATAAGACTTTTTCCCTTAAAGTGCTTCATAACAACAAGAAAAGTAACAGCTCAGGAGGACATCATGGCTGAATGACATCACAATGCCAGGAGTTCTTGTGGGGAACAGAGAGGGCTTCTTCAAACAGGAACGCAGCGAACCTGGAGGGGCTGGTTTAGTGAGAACCCTCACACAAGGGCAGAGTTCCAGATGAATTAGCTAAAGTGTCCTTTTTGTTGTCAGTTTTGTTAGAATTGGTGTTTTGTTTGCTTGTGTACTGAGACAGAGTCTTACTATATAGCTCCGGCTGGTCTAGAACTTATGGCGCAGGCTAGCCTCACACTTAAATGACCCTCCTTCCTCTGGAATCCCCTCTAGAGTTCAGGGATTCCAGGCATGGGCCCCCACCCCAATGACTCAGTACTCTGAGGGCTGACTGCCCTGCCGTCTCCCGAGTGCTGGGATTAAAGGCACAATGTCCAGCATGAGGCCACTTTTAGACCTACGGAAAAATTAGGAAGACAGTGCCGTTTCCACCACCCACGTTCCATTATTACAACTATTAACGTATTGTAAAGCTATTGTTCATTTATTACAATTAGCCAATACTGATAAGCATATCCTTTCTTTATTGAGAACCCCTTAGCTGGCCCCTGCCCACCGAAATGGCATATAGCACACTACGTATATTCAGTTTTACTGTTTCCTCTCCACTAGGACCAAGTTTCAACCCACCTTATACAGAGAAGCCCAGGGGCCGTGGGTTCTTAGGCCTCCATGGTTTCCAGGCCTTGTGCAAATGCCCTGGTGTTCCGACAGCCCCTCACGGCGTTTCAAAGTGGGAAAGTCTCATCTCCAGGACCGGAGAGCTGCAGCTCAGCCTCTGGCCAGACGATCAAGCACACTGGCATTTCTCCAGGTGGAGTGTATTTCATGGGATTGTGCAATTACAGCAGCACGCTCCATAATTGTCCAATTACCAGGCTTATGCTCACATTCCAGGCTCTGTTTTTCCAACTGTGTCTCCAGCTTTGGAAAGTACGGCTTTCATTGCTCTGAAAACCCAACTTGACTCATCTTTTGCCGCCATAAGCTTCCCTTCTGCTTTTTGTCTGTTTCCAAGGTGCTTGCAAACCTGCTGACAGCCTTCCCCTTTAAGAAATGGAAGAAAGATGTTCTTGTCTGTGTTAACCGTTGCTATTGGCTACTTGTCTGATCTCTGGGTGAGACCTCCGACAGGAAGAAGGTTTGGGCTCTCAGTTTCCAAGGGCTCAGTCTAGGTGGAATAGGTGTGTGGCTGGCACCAGGACAGGATCTCTCCAGGTCAGTACTTGCTCAATTTGGGCAGACCGGGAAGTAGGCAAAGGCAGCCCAGAGTCCTCAGATGCCCATGCCTAGTGAACTTGTGATAGCCAGGCCCCGCCTCCTGATGACCCCCAGCCAGGCCCCGCCCCCTGATGACTTCCAGCCTTCTCACAGGCGGGGCTGCAGCAGAGAGCATGGTCTTGTGAGGGAACTTGGGCTATAGATGGTGGCACCGTCCACTTCCGCGCTTCTTTCTTTGTATGTGTCTATTGCTCTTGTTTCCCTTTCTTGTCCACCTTCCGTTCCTTCACCCGGTAGACACTCAGGCCTTGTAATAGGTCATTGGAAGGTGAACCTGAGTCCCAAATGCCAGAGCCTCCTCTGGTTCCTCCCTGTGCCCGCAGGGGTTGCTTCCCCTTTAAAGGTCGCCGGGTTTTTATAGTATGAAATGACTGTGTCTCCCGGAGTGCTTTCTCTCCCTAGCATTCTCCTCCTCCCTTCCCATAAATGCCCTCATTTCCCAGAATCTGCCTCACTTCGCCGACGCTCTGTGGTATCCACACACGCGTTGTTATTGCATTATTTCTTCCATATCAATAACTCCGGTCTTTCTCCTGAGTTCCAGTCTCCAATTTTCAAATGTCTCTAGACATTTATAATTGAATCTGTCTCCAAAGTGTGTAATCTGTTTTTCCCTACCCCTCTACCCCTCGGCTTGCTAGAGCTCAGTTCCTATCTTTGCTCCTGCACTTCTCCAGGAGCCCAGACTTACAACTTAAAAAAAAGATTGTCTCTTAAAATCAATCATTAGAATGTGGACTGTTATTCCTTGGTAACACCTCTTTTTATCTTATCGCCTATTTTCATCCATTTATTCAGTGTTCATTGTATACTAAACAATAGTCTACTGTTTTTTTCCTTTTTTGCTCTTCTTCTCCTTCTTTTTCTTCTTCTCCTTCTCCTCCTCTTTCTCTTCTTTTCCTCCTTCTCCTCCTTCTCTTCTTTTCCTTCTCCTCCTTCTTCTCCTTTGGTTGTCTTATTTCTGCTGTGTCCCTTGTGTGTTAGCTCAGCAGTGATGTCAGGTGTGTTTCCTGAACAGTTTGTCCGAATTCTGCCCTTCCCTTTCTTAGGAACATTCAGTGGCTGCGTGTGGCTTGTTGTAAGATGCTCTGCTTATCAGAGGGCTCTAGAGTCCCGAGTTCCAGGGACCCTTTAAAAGTGCAAATCCACGTGACCAAGATGGGAAGAAACATTTCTCCATTCAGTGAGAAAGCACAGCTCTGCTTTCAATCCAAACACTTTGATCTTAAATTTTAAATTTTATTTATGTGTATGATTAATTTGCCTGCATTTATGTATGTGCACCAAGTGCACACCTGGTGTCTGTGGAGGCCAGAGGAAGAGTTGGATCCCCTGGGAACTGGAGTTACAGATGGTTGTGAGCCACTGTGCACATGCTGGGAATCAAAACCAGGTTCTCTGCAGGAGCACCCTGTGCCTTAATAGCTGAGCTGTCTTTCCAGTCTCCAGCTCATTTAATATATATATGGCAGGGTCTCACTGTGTGTCCATGTCTGGCCTCAACCTCCCAGCTCAACTCATAATTCTTAAAAAACAAAATCAAAGCTAAAAAAAAAAATGCTTTTGAAGAACTGCTTAGCCTGACATGTAGTGTCCTCTTGAAATAAACCCTAACTGGATTTCTTCAGTGAACACTAAAGTGCTGACTGTGGACAACCTACTGTTTAACCAAACTAGACGTGTTAGCAGGGGAACCCTAGACCACCGCCCTGTTACGGCTCAGGCCAGCTTTTCCTCCTGCGTGCCGCTCAGCTTCCCACGTTGAGTTCTCTCTAACTTTAAAGGCCTCACTCACGCCTCAGCATCTCCTCTCGGCTTCCAGAAGTGCTTTCCTTTCCTCAAAGGTCCATGGACTGTTTCATGGTGGGTTTAGCACTTGCTGTAGACTGGTTTGGTTTTATTATCTGTACTTGTAGACTGCTCGCAGCACTGAAGGTGCCCTAAATATCTTCCTGTCTTTCATAGCAGCTAACACAGAACGTTCTGTAGAGGAAGAGCTCATGGACATCTTTTGTGTGAGTAACTTTACCTTCTTTTCTTATGTTCTTTCTCCGAAGGAGTCGCCATGAAGACACCAACCCATTAACGCTCCCAGCATCCCCAGAGATAAAGGCGGCTGTGCTGACGGAACCTGCACGGCTAAGGGTCTGGAACAGCATGATGTTGAGTGGGAGGACAGGGGATGAGAAATAAAGAAGACAAAAGCAATTGCTGGGACAAAGAGATTTGGTATAAGCCAATGATTTATGCCAAGCAAGTTTATTAAGAAGTACAGCATTGTATGTGCTATTTACAGGGGAAAGTAGCTGAGGTCAGCAGAGAGCTAAATCAGGCAGCTTTGCTAAAAGAGCACAGGACAGCTCAGACACAGCTGCCTCGGGTCTGATAACCACAGCCAACAGGGAGAGTCAGGTACACAGAAGCTGCGCCTTGACTCCTTGAGGCACTGGCTCCAGCTGCAGACCCGCCATGCAAATACACTCCTAGACAAGGGCGCAGAAATCACGTTCCCTTTTATCAGTGCCTCTAAGAAAGCCTGGGGTCACTGTGCTCATCACAAAGGCGGGGAAAGCCGTAGCCAAATGACAAAGACAAGGGCACGTGTGGCAAAGAGACAAAGCACACGCTGCCAAGTGCTGACTGGAGCATTTTGGTTCCCGGCTTGTGCCTCTTCTTTTAGGACTCTAGTGTAAGGATCTTTTCTTCTGCACAGGGAAAACATCTTGATTTCCCTCTATCATTACGACTGTGTTATCTCCCTTTAAAGTCTCCTCTTTCTATGCAATAACACACCCACTGGGCCTTCTTGGAGCCCTAAGCACTCCTATTATCCACTTTAACAGAAAATCTACAGATTCTACCAAGAACCACCGGAAGCATGCTAAGCGTAACTAAGCGTGGCTCTTCCAGTCCGATGTACCCAGGGCATACAAATGAGCCCTTCGCCAGATGCTTTGCTTGCATGTGCACTTTGCTCACGGAGGAATGCTGGTGCATCCGTGTCATAGCCGTGTAAGGTTGGGCTGTACCACAGCCCTTGCTTTTGCCAAGCAGAACATATGACTGATGACAAACTCCAGCTGAGAAAATGGATATTGTTCTGACTGTGTTTCTGCAGGGAAGCAGCTGACCGTTTGCTTTCTTGTGACCACTCCACTCTTGGCTGATCGTGAGCACTAGCTTCACTTCTGCAGAGAGGAGATTTCATTTGAAGTCTCTTCAGAGATTTGGTTCAACAAACTGAACCATAGGTTTCAGAAAATCTCTTTTGAACTTTCCTATAGTAGATTTTCTCATCGGTCGCTCCTGGACCGCCTCACCCTCACAGCCGCGCCGCCATTTGCTATTCACTGTACTCCATTTGTCCATTTCACCTGGTTTTTTTTTTCAACTTGGGATATAAACAGAGTAAAATTGTTTTAAAAGTTTCTAATTAATTTCTTACAACCCCACTTTCCCTCTTTATCAGGAAGTCCAGTACCTTCTTGGGAACTTCCTGTTCTTAATTCCACCTTTTCCTGTGAAGCATTGTTCTTAGGTCTGAAGCAGCATGAAGAGAGAACTGGAGGTATCTGTCATCCACGTCCCATCGCTTTGTGGACTGCTCCTCTGCGTGTCTGTGACCTGCTTTGTCTTGGTCCACCGTGCTCCTGTGGCAAACGTCGCACACACTGGGCAGCTTGAAGAGGTTCCCACAGTTCTAGAAGCCAGGGGTTTCAACATCTGGTAAAGGCTGAGTTCTCATAGGCTGATGGCTGTTGTCGAATCCTCATCTATCAATGTGGAGGGCACAAAAATATTCTCTGGGTCTCTTGTTTATCAGGCTACAAATCCCACCCATAGGATTCATGCCTAAGGTACTTCATTTACATGTTGCGTTTCTTTCCTCAGATGAAGGGATGATGTGAAAAACCATATGACAGCTGTGAGAATATACAGCTTTGGCTGAGCCCAGAGCATTTCTATATAATGATCCCTAGGCCTAGGCCTGGAAGCTTCCAGCCTCTGTACAATCTAATCTTCTGCAAGCTCAGACCTTGAAGACTTCAGCTTCCAGCTTCAGTGTGCTAACATAGGCCTATAATATTTTCAGCCTCCAAGACTAACTGCTGAATAAGCTCACCCTTTCTGGATCTTTTCAACTCTGGCTGGCTGGTTCAACTCAGCTGTTTTGGCTCAAAACTCCTCCCCAAGCTGACTGATTAAAACTGGCTTCAATTGGTTTCTCACTGAATTGCTCTGTTTAGAAAAGCTGCCTCTGAAGTCCACAAACTGAACTATAACTGTAACTAATATAACAATTCCTGTACTGTACTGTCCGTCCAACTTTCTCTCTCTGGCTGCTCTTAAGTAGTTTCTCTTTCCTGTCTGTCCTCATTCGAGTCAGGTGTATCCTATCTCCACTCATTCTGTCAAAAATTTCACTGATTTGTCCCTTTGTCTGCCCCTCAATTAGATGGCATTGTTTGGGCTTAAAGGTGTGTACTAAATGTGTGTCTGGATTGCAGCCAGAGGGATCTAGGGTGTGTACTCAGCGAGTGTCTGTATTCCAGCCGATCACACAGACACAGGTCTTTGGATGTGTTCCCTTCCTAGGGTAGCCATGTTGCTTGATTAAAATTCTACTCCAACCTCCGAGAGGCACCTGGAGATTGTTTCCGTGTGCGATTTATGGAGAACAACTCCTCTGTTCCTTTCCCACACTGCAGTATGAGGAGAAGCCCCTGGCCTGGGCCACATGTCTGAAGACACACTTCTCCAGGGCTGTGGACAGCATTGTAGACACTCTGGCTTTTGATGCGTTTGTTTGCTTTAGGTATTTCATCTCAGGTTGTATTGTCTTTTGTTGCTGTGGCCCAGGCAGAGAATCCGTAGTGGTGAAGGAAGCATGGCAGCAGGTCGGAGCAGGAGGTTGAGAGCTCCCATCCACAAAGAGAGAACAGTAGGCATGGGCCAGGCTACAGATCCCCAAAACCTGCCCCAGCGATGCACCTCCAGCAGGGCTTCACCTCTTGAGGTCCCCTAACTCCTGTCCCCTACAACAGCCCGACAACAGGACACCAAGTGTTCAAGTGCCTGCGCCTGTGGGGACACTGCTCACTGAAGCCATGGACGGGATCTTTTAATGTTTAAGTGCTGTAGGAATGGGCTTCCTTTATTTCTGGAAAGTTTTCATTAGTCTTCTGTAACACGTCCTACAAACAGGGCAGTTTAACACAGTGGAGGCTCTCTGCACCCCAGAGGCCAGACGGCCACAGTGCTCATGCCTCTGTCCCCGTAGGTTTGCCAACCTACCGCTCAGAGTCATTTGCGTTTGGTGTGGCATGTGCTGTGAGCAAGGTCCTAGGATGCTGTGTTTCAGAATGAAGTTCTTGCTCTCAAGTTTCCCCCATAGCTTGACTCCCTGCCACTGTCATGGTGTGGGCCAGCACTACCTTTGTGCATGAATCCTGGAATAATCCTATAAAAATAGGAACCCTTTTGTTGCAGGATATTTGATCCCATTGTGAACCCTGAGATTATGAATCAGAAAAAACTTGTTTCTAGTTGAGGTGTGGCTCAGCCTTAGCTCACACCTTTACTCTTTCTGTACACAGGATTAAATCAAGTTAACCCTACATCAAGAGGTGGAGCAAGCCACGCTGACCAGAAGTGGACATCTGAAAACACGGGGTGGTGTCACTTACCAACAGCTGCAGAGCCTCTCTCTGTCTAACCACTAAACCAGCAACAAGACTTAACGGTGCACTCTACTTCTGTCTCACCTTATCTTACGAATTTTATCTTCAATAACTGTATTTCTATAGAAGGTCACATCTTAAGGTACTTCTAATTGTCTTTTGACTTCAATAGCCCAGTGCTCTTTCATTGCTCTGTATGCTTCCTCTTCCCAAAGTTCTTAAATGAAAGCAACTTTTGCACAGGGAAAATAGCTGGTCAGGTAACCCTAACTAGAATAATAGGTCCCTACTTGCCTGCATTTTCATTACCCACAGAACCAACCAATAAACTCGTTATCAAGACAGAGATTTTCCCCATGGAGAGCTGTTGTGGCCCACACAAACAACTTCTCCTGAGAAAACAAACAGGTGACCCACAGCCCTTGCACACACCTGAATTGGTTTCTTTCCTTCTCAAATGCTGTGCTCTCCCACCCCAGGAGAGCCTAAGGGCATTTACAGGTCTCTCGAAGATCAGAGAGGCCAAGTGACTGTTCATGTGGCCCAAGCAATGAGCAGAGGGATCATGTCTGTGAGTTTTCTTATTTCTATAGCTCTGACCACACACACAGAAAAAGCTGAATTCTATCCATTGACTGAATCACCAGCAAAATTTGGAAGGTCAGTCTATAAAGTATATTCAAGTGTGATGGAGGAATCAGGAAACCCCTTAAAAAAGTCTAAGAAAGAAGAAATTCAGAGAGAGTTTTGTTTTGTTTTGTTTAAACAAATGGCAACTGTCCCAGGGGCTGGTCTCAAGGGGGAAGGGAGAGTTCAGGGCCAGAGGCGGGAAAACATGGTGTCTGTGTGAGGTGTCCAATAGACCACCCCCTGAAAGTATCTGCCTTTCAAAGTGAGGAGACAAGTAAGTCTCAGTTTGCCTTTTCTTTATGATTCCAGACCTGTAGCCCAGGTCGTGATGGCACGTGCATCCTGGGCATGCGCAACCTGTTGTGTGCTGTGTCCGCTTCATCCACTAGGGAGCAGCTCGGCAAAGCCAGCCGCTTGCCCCTGCTTGAGGGACCGTGAAAAAGGGAAACATATGTGAACGGCAATCACAAAGTCCAGGAGATAATTTCATGATGTAAGAGCTACAGTTTGGATAAACAAAGTTCTAAGAAAGGCATGCTAGGGAGTCTCCCAGGCAGGTGACCCTGAACTGAACTATCGTGGAGTCAGTTGCATGTTGTAGTGGACAAAGGTCATGTTGAAGTCATAGCAAGAACCGAAGCAGAGGGGAGGGTGCAGGTACTTGAAAAGCTGAAGGGTCCCAGGGAAGGTGTAGCGTAGGACATAGGGGAAGGTGGAAGGGTCAACCTGGTCCTTACCACCATGGTGAGAATATAAACTCACTGCAGCCAGAGCGAGGGTGAAAGAGACCAGGAAGCAGGGAGGGGGCGGGGGGGGGGGACAGGGAGCCAACAGGAATAGGACTTCCATCTTAGGAAGCATAAAATTTTCATGCTTGTAGGAACCGCCAAAGACAAGCCGCCTCTAGCCACCGGAATGTACAGATAGACAGAAATCCGCAGAGGCTGGCTCGGGCTACGTGGATAAACTAGGGCAGAAGTTCTCAGGCAGATAACGTTCTTTCTATTGAACTGTTCCATCCACTCCCCGAGGCCCGCCAACACCTGGAAAGGGAGTCCAGAGGGAGGGAGTCCAGCAGCACCAGCAGCAGAGCTTTGGATTGTCAGGACCCCCACCTCCAGCCCACAGAGCATGGGCTGAGGCAGCCCTGAGCGACCCTGAGGACAATGGACCTTTGTGCCTGTGCTGTACTGACGGACCAAGCTGCAGTTTAGGTATCTCACAGCACCGGCTGTAGGGGGCGCTGCTGGCGGGTTGTTAAGACTCTGAAAGAGTGAGCAGAAAACGACTATGTGCCATGGTCAGGACCTGTCTGGGAAAGTAAGGGGTTCTAGCGGTAGAGGGGGCACTGAAGAGAACAGGCAGGGGGCAGGAAAACCCAAGAGCAGTCACCACCACAAAGAGGTGAGCCAGGAGGAGGTGGTTGAAACGGGTCTCCTAAGTCATTCTGTCTAAGTAGGTCTTGTTTTCTTGAGACAAGGTCTCAGTATCTGACCTACACTGGCCTTGAACTTGCAATCCTCCCTCGTCATCCTGAAAGGGGTGCCGTCCATAGTCAAAGAGGAGAGTTTAAAAATCACAGTGAGAGAAAATGCAGAATTCCTCAGGACAGAGATAATGAGATTAAGAGACATTTGAACAAGTCAAATGTGCGGGGAGTGCCTTTGAGCCCTTAAGGAAGGGTGTGTGGTGAAGGCGGCGGGGGGGTGGTGACAGTAGGGTGCTGGTTTTGCTGACATAGAATGAGGCAGCATGCCCAGCGCTGGCTGTGTGCCCGCACCTGTAGTAGTGCCGTGGTTAACCATTCACCACACACCTGGGACTGGGTGCCTAAGATGCACGTTAGAGGGACCCTTGCACAAGTCTTGTAGGCGATCCAATTACTGCCCTCATTCTGCAGATGAGAAAGCGGAGGCCCGGAGAGCAATGATGAGCTGAGGAGACAGTTTATAGAAGCTTAGCTGGGTGTGGCGGTGCCTGCCTGTACCCCTAGTACTACAGAGGCTAAAGCAGGAGGGTCACAGGTTCAAGACGAGACGGAGCCTCCCAGTGAGACCCTGTCTAATAAACAAACAGCAAAGTTAGGATCTCATTGTGGCCAGTCCAGACCCTAAACTAAGCTTTTCTTCCTCCTAAAAAGTCATGTGATCAAATAGAGCTGAAGCCACAATGAAGGCTGGTCCCAAAGTTCCTCTTGAGACCATCTAAAGACACTCTCTAAAGACCAGGACACGGGGCTGGAGCCGTAACTTAAGAGCACACAGGGCCCAGTAAAGGGCCCAGTTCCTAGCATCCACATCAGATGGGTCACAGGAGCCAGTATGTCCAAGTCCAGGAGAATCAGACCCCTCTTCCGGCCTCCACACAACCACACTCACTATGACTATATGCTGACACACAGCACATACACTCATAGTTTAAAATCAATCTTAGAGAAGAAAAGACCAAAAAGAGACGGCTTGGGCTTCCCTCAGGCGGCGGTTGCTGGGGACTCCAGCGCTGCGGCTTGGCGCACACTGCAGAACCCTACTTTTGAATTTTAAGGATCCTGTAATGAAGCTCAGAATCAAGGTCCCGGCTGCACTAGAGCACCTTTCCTGCCGCCATGCTCCCCGCCACAGTGGTCATGAACTCCCTCTGAAACTGTAAGCTCAACAGACTCTTATTTATGAGTTGCCTCGGCCACGTGGCCTCAGCATGGCTGCCGAAGCTGCAGGAGGGCCTGCGGGGTGAGAGCTGCTCCCAGCCGCTGCGCTGGCTGCCTCTTCTCTGCCACACTCCTCAGCTCCCGGGTGTCCTCTGCACCCTCCCAGCACAGGAGCTGACACAGAGCTGCTGCTGTATACTTCTTGAATGACCTCTGGCCCCTCACCCTGACCTCACACCTACTGTAGGGCTCTAAGTTAGATCTGAATGTGGCCAGTTTGCAATTGACGGAAACAAGGCTTGAAACGATTTGTAAGCTACCTCAGATCCCCAGCTACACAGCAGAAAATCCAAGGCTACCAGGCAGATCTAGCCCTCCCGCTTTCCCAGGCCACACTGCAAGGTCTCCAGTCCACAAGGCCCCTCTGCCCCAGCTACTACCCCATCCTCGAGTAGGCTAAATCCAATTTTTCCTGTTGGTTGCGCTCAAGCCGAGAGCAAAGCAATTACACCTTAAATCCCCTGAGAGCCAGTATTTCAGGGTCTGTTTGGCATAAGAGCCTCTTGAGGTGTTTAGACCCTACTCTGGTTTGCCACAAAAAGGTGATAAATGAAAGGTTAGGCAGCTTTTTAAATGGCAGACTCAAACTTTTGCCCCCCCCCTTTGCCTTGCTGCTTTTATAGATATTTTACCAATATTTATCTCTGTCTTCACCAGGAAACTGTAGAGCTGGGATATCTGAAGGAATAAGGCCCTCCGCTGGCCCTTTAAAGAGCATGACTAAAACCAGGGCAGCACTGTCCTCCGGCCCTCGCTTCTAAAGCCCCATCGCACTCTTTCTGTATCCTCAATCCTCTCCAAAGAGGAGCTACAGGCTTCAAAGCAGATTGCTTTACCGTTTTTTATCTTGAAAAATATTCAATATTTGTATAATTAAAGTGAAGTCTTCCTAGAGAAAATGACAACTCAAATAATCTTAAATGTACCTCCAAGAAAAAGGCTGTCAAAATGACATTTAGTTGTATAGTCACTCTCTGAGGCCTTTGCTTCTCGCTCTGATTTCTTGTAATCTTTGAAGGTTGTGTCATGGCTGACTTCAAGTCACGTTTTAAATTATCATGGCCTCCTTCAGAATGGGTTCTGAGAGAGAGGAAATCTTTCCTCTGCTCTAGATTTTTTTCCCCACTGCAGTGTTACCGAGGATTTAGAACAACAAAAGCTGAAAGCTAACAAAATCTTCCCTGACCTTGGTTTTCCTGCTAGCTAACATTTTGTTTTTTCTTTTGCACTAACAGTTTTTAAATAGGTCTTTAATGCCTTCTGTCTCTCTTTTCTTCTCTGCTAAATTGTACAGCAGAGACGACCCATACCCTCCAACCTAATTGGCAAATCTAGGGAATTTGTCAAGTTCTCCTTTTAAGTGGAGCCCCCCTCTCCAGACCTGATAGCACTCTTCTTTTTCCCTCGTACTGTGTACCTCAGCATCTGCTTGCCTCAGTTTTCTTCAGTTAATCCCTTAGGTGGGTGTAAACTGAGGGTTTCAGCACTGGATGTATGTTAACTGACAACATGACCACTTCATAGTGTGGCTGAGGGGATGGTTTTTATTACAGATATGAAGGCAAGTACAGGCAGGCATCTGGGGGAGTCAAGAGCAGGGAGAGAAAGTGGTGGACTGAGCACGGCCAGCAGACGGACTTGGTCATGGGTGGAGTGAGAGATGAAGACGAAGACACAACCAAGAGAGAGGAGCAAAGGAAACCAAGAGAGAGGGCAAGAGAAAGGACTAAGAGAGGAAGCCGAGAGAGAGACAGACAGACAGCCAAAGAGACACACACAGAGTCAGAGGCAGACAGAGATATGAATACACAGACACACAGTCAGAGACACACAGAGATACACAGACACAGACACAGAGTCAAAGACACACACACAGGGCACATAGCTGAAATAGTGGGATTGTAAGCAGAAATGCGGAGCCAGGGGGAAGCCCAGGAGGAGGAGTTTAGGGTAAGGAGCAGGTGAGGAGAGACAGGGTGTCAGTGCGGACTCTGAAATACATAGCAGCTGCTTGGAGAACTGAGGAAGCCTGGAGGCCAGCGTGCATTTTGGTGTGCTGACGTACCACCCATAGCCCTTTGTCCCCTCTGCCAGTGGTAAGGAAACGGCTTCTCTGCAGAGAGGAGCCAGATTCACGTTCAGGTGTCCAGCTGCCAGAATTTGGGCCTGACCCTGGGCACAGGACACTGAGGGAGACGAGGTGGCTGGAAGTACATGAGGTCCAGGCCGGGCCACATCTAGGCCTCAGGTCTCAGGAAGAGCACCCAGCTCCTGGAAGCCAGAGGCGAACTTGGTTGGACTTAGACAGAGCAAGATCCCCAGGTCCAACCTGGTGTGTAGTGAGCAGCTCCCAGCCATGTCTGTGTGCTTTCAGGGGGTGATAAGTTGAAGAAAGGTGACGCTGTCCTCCACGGTTAGACACGTAACTGAACTGAAAAGAGCGTGCTCCAGTGAGGTGTGGCGGAGCACTCTCGCTCCCTGGTCTGTCTCCCCCGCCCACCTGAGCAGCCTGCAGACACGCACAAGCCTTTCACAGCCTTCTACGTTGCTGTGTTTGGCACATCCTTCATCTGTAAAAACGCCACTGCTTGCACTTCTTGGCTTACTTAAAACTTAAACCTTTACATCTTATTTTAACTATTTACTCCTCTCCATTATTTCTTCAATTTAGAATGAAACAAACAGCTGAGCCTATGACAAAGGGGAATGGGTCTTTGCCAGGCAGCATTGAAAAGTGGAAGGAAATAGTCAAGACATGTATGTTTTAAAAAATAATATTTTGCACTATAATAACCTCCAGGTATACATTTAGGATCTCAAGAGATATGTTTAAAAAAGAGTGAATAAACCCTTAAAGGCAGTTCGTAGGACAGTAGTGAGAGTGTTGGTGGCCGAGTGGGTAAGATTGCCAGCGGCTCCTGCGGGGTCCAGGCTGAGCCCAGCACCTCAGAGCACCTCACACCTGTCTGTAACTACAGTTCCAGGGATCTGACACCTTCTACTGGCTTCCACAAGCACACGCATAGTCTGAATACATACACATAGGCAAAACACATACAGATGAAAAATTTTTAAAAATACATTTTATATATGTGACATACATATGTATATACGGGAATACCATGAACGTTAAATTTTCAAATCTATGGTAAACAGTCAAAGCCGAACTTGTCAAATTCCTAATCCTGAGCACGTGCCTAAGACTGGTCAGATCCTGTTTAAATCTGCTTGCTGAATGGACCTGTGAGCCTGGCCCCCCACAGCCTCTGCTTCCCTCACACGACAGAAAATGATTGCCTGTGTAAAGAACAAAATGAGCTCCAGATTTAGTCAAGAGCTCTAGTTTTTATTTTGACTCATCATTAAAAAAATTTAAAACTGCCAGGTTCAGTGGCACACGCCTGTAATCCGAGCACATTGGCAGAGCAGGCGAGGCTCTGAGTTCAAGATCAGCCTGGTCTACAAAGCAATTCTAGGACAGCAAAGGCTACACAGAGAAACGCCATCTCAAAAAAACTAAAAACAAAACAAAGCCACAAAAAAAATAATTAAAAACTTATACTTGAGTGTTCCTAAGAGTTCTAATGTGCGCATTACCCTGCTTCATCCCAGGCATTTCTTTGACGAGACCAAGAGGCCCAGGTTTCTCTGAGTGGTGACATGTGTCTTTTATTCCCAGTACTTAGGAGGCAGAGGCAGGCAGATCTCTGAGTTAAGAGGCCAGCCTGGTCTATAGAGCAAGTTCTAGGCCAGCCAGGGCCATATAATAAGTCCATGTCTCAAAAAAGAACGTTATCAAGTATAAAAGTAAGTCAGCACAGTTTTAAAAGAGGTCCTTAGGCTTTATTTCACCTTGCTATGTAATAATTATGACAGTCACTAAAATAATACTGTTGTTTCTGTTTTGGAAATTGCCTCCTAGGAACAGTTTATATGCTGCACTTTTAACCTCAATGCAGTTGGCAGTTTATTTATTTCGGTTTTTTAAATTGAGTAGGGGCCCATTTGGGTCATTTAGATCCTTAAAACTGAAGCTGCTGAAGCTGTTTGGTCTTGTGTTGTGTTTTTTTCCTGGCATGGAGAGAGATGCTAGGAATTCAATTAGCACCTTAGTACTTTCTTCATCTCCCCTTTCAGTGCCGGGACGCTTCACAAACACTGCTTCCCGGCATCAAGTCACCTCAAACGAGCGGGCAACAGAGTCTTGGTTTTTAATTTTCTACCCAAAAGGCGAGGCATCCATTTTGTTCTGCTCTAATTAGTACGGGAACTATTTTTGCATGAGGCGGTGAGCAGCCAGATGCTTGTCAGACAGCGCCGCACCGCCCTTCACGGCAGTCGGGGCCTCTTCCCCAGGCAAGGCGAGGTCAAGGTATGAGTTCACTTCATTCTGTGTCAACGTGCAAAGGTGATTACTTTAATAGGAACTTAGAAATTAAGAGAAAGCCAAAGCCATCCAGGAGAGTGGCGGTGCAGAGCTGTGGGAAGGGCCTCTCTTCAGGCGAAAACTCTTCAGGCTGTGGGAATCTGGAGAATGCTCACTGTGTTCTTCCCATGAGGAAGCTGAGGCCAGCCACGGAGACTGTCTTAACCAGGATGACACAGCCTCATCTGCACTCTGGGCCTCATCTCAAGTCTGAATAAAGCTCTCTGATCAAAAGGAGCTTTGCTGCTATATTGGTTCAAAGATCCCTGTGTAGCTGGGCGCAGTGGTGTACACCTGTAATCCCAGCATTCACGGAAGCAGAGGCAGGCAGATCTCTGTAAGTTCGAGGCCAGCCTCACCTACAAATCAAGTCTAGGACAACCAGGGCTACTTGGAGAAACCGTCTTGAAAAACAAAGCAAACAAACACAAACCCCCAACAAAACAAAACCCAAACAAAAAAGATCCCTGTGTCTCATAAGGACTACAGGAGAGCTCGCTGGTTCCAGGAGCGCAGAGCCTAAAGTGTTGTGGGTGATTCTCTGCACCCTGTGTGTCAGGAGAATGTCCCTGAGCTCCAGCAAGCCTACTTGAGCCAGCACCTGCTCAAAGGCTGACTCTGTCTCGTCCAGGGAGCACTCCAGCCTGTTAGCAAAGCATCTACCTTGTACAATGCACCACAAAGGCTCAGAATGAATGGTGGGATTCCACAGATGCGACACAGCACCATTTTAGGGGGAAAGTGTCATGTGAGTGAGCTCAAGGGCTCCCTGTAGGCTGGAAGGCCACACTCAGTGACCTCAGACAACAGGCGAGAGTGTTTCCGGCTGTGTGAGGCTGTACTGGATGAGTGGGGGGGCGCGGGGAAGCTGTACTGGGTGAGTGAAGAGTGGGGGCAGGGGGGGCTGCAGCTGGAGAGCGCCTGGGTTTACAGGGAGCAGCTGCTGCTTGCTTGCAGCCAAGTGTATTCCGATGAAGAACGCAGCCCAGCATGATCCCGAAGATAACTCAGGAAAAGTCAGATATCTCCACTTGTTTATAAAATTGTTTATGTTTCCTGCAGGCCTATGCAGGCCAGTTTCCCCAGCCCAGCGTGTCCCATGCAGAGCACATAGGGGAGTGGGCCTCGTTACGTTAGAAAAAAGACAGATGGGCTAGCTTTCAGAAGGCCTTCACATGACCCCTCTTCCATTTTAAAAGGTGATACAAATATCTGTATGATAAAGAGAAGTCCAAAACGTAAGACATTGCTGTCCGAGCAAGCGCCAAGGGCTGGAGGTTAAGCATCAACTGTGAAACGGTGCCCTGGGGTCAGCTTGGGCAACGGGAGGAACAAGGAACAGCCAGGATCAAAGGTGAGGTTGGGGCCCTCCCCACAGGAAATTACTAGAAAAGCAGACTAGCCATCAGAGGGGTGGGCTGGCGACAGTACTCCATGTCTGTGGTGGTTTGACAGGACCCCAAGATTTATGTGTTAGTGTCAGGGCTTCAACACGATGTCGCTCCTAATCTCTGGTCTTTGAATTCTTGGTCTCCAGCTGATGGGCTGCTTGGGGAGCCTTGGGTGATGTGCCTTGTCAGAGGAGGACTGTAAGCAGGCATTGAGTGGCACTTTGAGTTTGCTCTCTCTGCTTCCTTCTTGTGGTTCAGGATGTGGGCTCTCAGCTGCTATCCAGGGACCATGCATATCACCCCCTGCTGGGACAGGCTCTTATCCGTCCAGAACCTTAAGCCCAAGTAGCCCTTTCCTTCTCTAAGGAACCTTGGTCATGGTGTCTCATCACAGCAACAGAACAGTAGTGCATGCGGCTGGAAGCCTAACCCCAGCCCAGCAGTGCAGAGAGGTGGGAAGGTCACTAGGGCTCCAGAGGGGGTAGCTGCCGTAGAGGCTCCTAATGAAAGGATGGGTCTTTCATTGCTGTGCGCAGTTATAGTCCACGTGTCTCATACAGACAAGGTGTGCTAGAGGCTAAACAAGGAGACTTTCATACTGGTGATATACATACTGGTGATATAATGCCCGAGACATTACAAGGTGCCTAAGTATTGGATTCAGGAACTCAGGGCAGGAACCTGGAGACAAGAACTGAAGTGGACGCCATGAGGGCTGCTGATGACTGGTTAGCTTCCTCACACTTGCTCAGTCTGCTTTCTTCCATCACCCAAGACCACAGCCCGGGAGTAGACCACTCATAGCGGCTGGCCTATCAACATCAATCATTAATGGAGAAAACATCCCACAGACTTGCAAACCGTTCAGCAAGGGTTTCTCTCCCTTGACTCTAGCTGTGTCAAGTTGACAGACTCAAATGACCAAACAAGAAACAAAACAACCAGCCAGTGCATACCCTGTGTGTGACAAAGCAAGAAGGACTTAGTCAGATGCTGTTTCCTCAAAGAAATAAATCTGTTCTTCAAGAATTACTAAACTTGGGAATCTGGCATAGAAGCGCAAAACAGACTAAGTCAATGCGCTATTGAAAAATCTGAGTCTACGGTACAAAGTAGGAAGGTGAAGGAAGTCAGCAAGTACTGATGGAGAATGCTTACCTGTGAACAGATCGGTTTGAGGTAAATAGAAACATGAATGTATAACCCTCTATGGGAAGACGTCTGACAACTGGCTTTCCTGGAGGAGAGACCCTGGTCTGTTTCTTTTGTTTTCATGCTGTAAATATTTGAACTCCAGGTGGTCTCAGGCTACTAACAGGCAGCAGCAGAGTGGACACGGAGTAGGCACAGGTCTTTGGCAAGGTCAGAGAGATGAATCAACAAAGTCAAGGAAAATTCCGGATCTTTAGACACTCACCTCTAAGGAACAGTGGTGCTGGGCGGCTGAAGGTGACCTCCCACCCCACAGAGGTCACCCCTTTAAAGAAAGGGAAACAGAGCTCACAGAACCCCAACTGAACTTGTGAAGGTGGCCACAGAGGGAAAGGACAGAGGACAGTGCTCAGGTCCAGAACCTGTGAAGGCAGGTGGGACCTTGGCCTTGAGCTCCACACGTGCTGATAAGCTGCCATGTGGTGCTGAGTGATGAGAATCCTTCATCACTGGCTATGAAAGGTCCTCTATTGGCATGAGGCTGTGTGCACTGCAAAGATGTGGAGGCCCACGTTCCTGTCCATTTGGTAGAGAAATGAGGCCTGTGCTCTGTGTACATGTGTGCAGAGCGTCTTGTGCCTGGTAGAGACAGGCAGGCTGGAGGCAGACGAAGGAGGCTTTTAATACGTTTGCTGTAGATCATTACCTGAGCCTTTACAAGGTGCCTAACTATGGGGTTCAGTTCTTTGCTTGCTTTCGATTTACATGGGGAAATCTAGCCAGATGTTTAAGTAATTCATCTACCGTTACACTACGTGGCGCGGAGGCCTTTTTCACACCAGAAGATCCTTCCGCAAGCACACACTGCACTGGCCCCTCCAGAAAACAGCAGTCTGATGGAGAAGAAGCAGAGTGTAATCAGAGATCCGTAGTTCCTTTTTAAAAAATTTATTCAGCCTGTATATTCCTAAAGAGTCAATTCATGTTTTTTTTTAACTCCCTTGAGCTTGCATGTGACAAGTATTTTTAGGCTCTGCTGTTAGCAAGTGTATTTTTGTGTGATTGAGTGGGAGAGTGGGAAAAGTTTTGCAGAGCTGTTTAAACCAGAATGCAGGGGGCACACCAGAGCCTGCAAAATCTCTGCCGTCTACGGTCTCGGAAAAACCACAGAGCTGTGTGCGGTCTCGCTATATTATTCTGTGTACATCCTGGATGAATGACGAGTTAAAGATATTGTTAAGGCATTTTAAACGACCCACTTCCAGCAGCGAACAGAATCACTTACCGTTCCAAGCCAACTGGCATATCTTAGATTATAAAACAACAGAGTGGGAAAAACGTTAAAACAGCTAAAGCAAAAAATGATGCCTGAACAGGGAAGGAGCGAAATGGAGCCTTCCTGTCTGCCAAGGCAGATGGCTGAGCGCTGGGAGGGCCTGGCTGCATCGTCCAGGGTAATTGGATGCTGGGGCTTTTCTGGCAGGGACTGTGTGGTTTCATCCATGACATCCAGGCCTGGCCCCGGTCAGGTCCTCACTACTTCCTCTCCACGGTGAGAGCACACGGTCCATCCAAAACACAAGCACTACCTTTACTTTACGGTGCTTCTCCGGTAACAAGGACATGAAAAGTAATTAAGGACTGAATTTCCTAGCTGGCTCTCTCTTGCTTGTACAATTATCTGCAGATATAAAATTGCGTGCTTTGATAATTATACCCTCCAAACGAGGGGCAAGTGGCTAATTATGCCCACATGTGGCCGATTGCACTTTCCATTAGCCAATTATATGCACAATTATTTGTGCACATAAATAATTGCACTCAGAAAATAGCGGCCCTCCTTTCAAATCTTCCTGCTTGGAGAGGCTGACGGAGTAATTGTCACACTGGAAATATATTTGGTGGGCACTGAAAGAGAATCAGATACCAGGAAACAGAAACATGTAAGTGACCAGAGCCTACAAATGGCAGTAAGTGCCAAAGAGAGCAAGAAGAAGCATGGGGTGGCCCGGGGCCAGCACCCATATTAGGGAGCAAACTTCCCAGAGTTGCTGGGTAACCTTGGGCAGGACATTAACCTTCATGTCTCCTGGCTCTGCATACACACAGAGTATGTATGGAGGATGACAATGCTCCATTTCAGCACCTTCAGATCAGACAGCTCATGCAGTTTCCTCTGAGGCAAAGCATTACACGTGTGTAGACACTGTCAAGTCAGCTGGCACTTGTCTGATTGTGCAGGAAAGGTAGTTACTCTCCCTAGTAATTACCAGTTTGGACAAGGTCAGGAAGCCTGTTGCTTTGGCTTAAATGACATGCTGTCACTCAAATTCATTCATTCATTCAACAAAATCTGTTGAGTCTCAGGTTATCTGGGCATTCGGAGACATGAGAAACAGCCTGAAAAGATCACTGCTCACTGAGCAGCCATTTGCTCTGATCCACTGTAATTGGGGGGCATTTCACCTCATGAAACTGGACGTGGCATGAAACATGCCAGCCACATTTGATGACAGTGTTTGTGGGGTCTGGTATTCTCATTAACCTCGGAACTGAGAGTGACAACTGCTACAGGTGATCACCTGGCCTCAAAATTCTTGCCAAGCACTTTTGGCTTCCTCCTTTGGTTCACTTCCCACGCCCAGCTGTTCTATTGCTCTACATTGTCACTAGCTGATTCTCCAGTTCCTGTCTCACCTCTGTGGAAAAGGACTCTCATTCAGGAGGGCAAAGGAAGGAGTCATGGGGCTAGGCATGAAGAGTTAGTCACAAAAGATGAGTTGGTTAGATAAACAGGGCATGGATGTCGGGACCGTATTATAAGAAGCTGACATAGAATAGTTTGGTGGAGGGCTGAAAGTATGGCCTCTAAATACAGATTTGTTTTTATGTTTGAGTCCCTGTTGTAGGACGCTGAGCTAGCTAACTTCTCTGCTTTTGCTCCATCTTCTATAAAAAGGAAATGATGCCAACTTCATAAAGTTATTATAAGAATCATACAAAAAGTATGAACGGGAGTATTTGGAATACCTATAGTATATGCCAGTTTTGTTTTTATTTGTGGACTGAAAATATACAAAAGTCTTCTAATAGAGTGATAGAAAAGGTTTTGAAACTTAAGCATGCCTTTAAAAACCAACGTGAATAACTGATCAAAGAAAGCAAACAGCAGGCTCCATTCTCAGGGGCTCGGTGTAGTAGCTTGGGCCATAGCCTGGGTATCTCCGCCTGGGAGAAGCCCCTACCTCCCACCCTGTGACCTGGTTCAGATGACCTGTGGACCACACCTGGAGGAACCGGATCACACAGGGCTGGTCCTGGCTGTACCCAGTGTTTGCTTGCTGTAGCAAACATTGGAGCAGGACTTCCAAGGGTTTGGGCCAAAGTCTTTTTCTGATCACTTGAGTGTGAGGTCTTGGCCATGAGCTGTGAGGGCCGTAAGTTGCTGCAGCAGGCTGGCATCTGCTCTGCCATGCTCAGATGTGGTCCACTGGGAGCCTGTGACAGTGTCTGTCTCTGACTCTTAATTTTCAGGAAATAATATATTTTTTAAATAGTATCTTGTTATGAAATAAGTCTCATTTTTGTGGTTCTGTAAATAACAAAAAAATCATAAACATTTTCACTTAAGGAACAAAGTGCCAAAACTAAGTGCCTGTTCTGGATAATTCATAGAGATAAGGAGCAGAGCCGACTTTGGCCACTGTGCAAACATATTGATTGGCGTTGGACGCTCTGCAGCTTCTAAAGAGAAATGGGCCCACCTGCTGTGCTTCAGTGCTTGCAGGCAGAGGCTCCAAGACGTTGGTCTTTTCCCCCAGGTCTCCTATACAGCAAATTCTAACAGCAAAATCAAAATGGCTCCCAGGCTACAAAGGATTCCAGCACACGGAGCAGTCCCACGCTTCCGTTCTTGTTTGACTGGAGCAGCCCTGCATACTTCAGAGCACCTTCCACGGTGCCAATGTATAAGTGACAGCTGAAAAGATGATGTATGCTTCAGCAGGACTTTAGCAGCAGAAAAAGAAATAGTGATCATTGGTAATGAAAATATGTTCTACTTTAATAAGACCGCAGGAAATTTTCCTTGCCTACATCTAACGAAATTCTGCTCTTCATGAAGATGAAGTCTCCTGCCGTCTGGCAAATGCTATGGTTGAGATGTGGGATGTCTTCCATAGGTCTGTGTCCCCCAGCTCGTGGTGCTGGGTTAGGAAACGGGGAGCCTGCTGGAGGGGCACGCTGGAAGAAATGAGTTTGTGGATCAGTCTGGGTCGTCTAGAGGACCACGACCAGCAGAATGAATACTTGGCAAGAGGGCATTATCCAGTTGACTTATGTGAAGTGACTAGGTGCCCAGCGAGGGTGTACACGGAAGAAGCTAAGACCTATTGGCTGTTCAGTGGGCATGGCTGCCTCAGTGTTTCCAGTGTAGTGCCAAAGGCCTGAGGTGTTCCGAAGAACTGCTGGTCTTCAGCCCTTGGTGGAGAACCACAGGAACTGGACCCTGGGGTAGCAAACTATGGTGGTGGCAGCCACAGCAACAGCAAGATGGACAGTTCACCAGCAAGAGTCTCAGGTGGGAAGGCACACTGGCCTGGGTTTCCCAGGACCGCTCAATCCGGCTGCTGTCAGAAGGGCTGCCTGTCCTGAAGGCTCCTTTGCACTTCCGTCACTGCCTCCTGAAACAGTCTCACATACCCAGAGCTGGGTCTCCTGGTTGATTCCAGTAAACTTAACTGTCACAGTGGGGGGTGGGCCTGGAGAGTTGGAGCCTCACCCTGCCAGTGGCCAAGCCTTTCTGCCTACTGGTGAGGTGGCCTAGTTCAAGCCCTGCTACCCAGCGTGACCATGCTTTCCCTGCCTCGACGGACCAACCTGTGAGACGAAAACAAGCTCTCTCCCTGAGTTGTTCCTGTCAGGTGTGACAGTGATAGGACAAATACTTAACCCCACCTCTAAGGATGCGCCCACACTGCTGGAGAGCAGCTTTGCTACCCACTGGAGGCTCCTTTGACGTTTGCACCCGTGGTTTTCACACGGGAACACCCTTGGCACAATTGCCTGAGAAGAGCTCTGAAGCCAGACTCCAGGCTGCCCAGCCTCCAGGATGCATCACGTGCCTGAGAAGAGTCTAAATGTCCCCCAAACACCTGCATAGTCTGTAGGTGACCACTTGCTCGAGATACCACCGGCAGCTGGTAGTCTGGAGGTCGGGACCTCCCAGGGGGCAGCTCCCTGCGGTCCAGCCCTGCCGTGCCCCAGGGCAGCAGAGCTAAATGGTCAGAGCCGCCTCACTGGCGCCATTGATTAATGTATTTCTCGAGATAATTGGGTAAAACCTTTGTCTCATCTTGAGCTTTCATGTCCTTAATTGTATGAGGGAAGTGGGAACATTTGCACATATTCTTACTGTTGTATCTGAGTGACCTGACATACAAATCTGGAGGAAGCACATGACCATGACTTAACATCCGTCTCCCTGACCCACTTCCCTAGCTGGGTGTGTTAGGCCACAAGTCCTTCTCAGGCCTGTGTGGTTTCAGAAGCTGTGAGCAGGAAGGGCTGGAGCTGAAAGGTGGGGTTTGCCTCAGGTCCGGTTGCCTCTGGCGCTCATGGCACCAAAGCGGCGGCAGCTTGGCAGTTGACAGGAGCTGGGGTGGGGTGGGAAGCTGCCGTTGTGAGCTCCTCAGGAAGACAGTTGACTGGGGCCAGCACACAGGATCGGTAGCTTTTGATTCAAGGCTGAAGGATTCGGTACACTGCGTCATCCTGCTGGGGAAATGCTCTCAGGCTGCGGGGTGCACTGAGGGACAAAACCTCCCAGAGGACAATGACATACAAAGCCTGGCCTCCCAGAGATGCTGTTTAGCTGGGAACTGGTTTGTGGCAGAACTCATTTTTTATATCCATAGAGAGAATACTCATCTGTTCACCCCTCCTCACTCCCACCTGCCTGTTTCTGTCTTTGTCTCCCCTGCCTTTTTGCACATGTGTGTGTGCACTCACATACACACTCACACACCCTGTTCATTGTCAGCACTGCTACCGCTCAGGAGGAAGCCTGGGTTCTGAGGGAAGAGCATCGCCTACCATGTACGTCATCACAGAATCAGTGCTTTAACTTTATCTCTGTGCAGGTGGACAGCCTGGCGGACGAGGTCCTCTGATGGAACAGCGAGCTGACGCAGGGGTGAGCACTCTGCAGCCTTTGCGTGCCTTGGCTTAGGTGATCCACAGGGAGGGGAATGGTGGGGTTGTGTCTCCAGGCAGATGCTCAGATTCTGAAACCGAGTATCCGGGCTGCTGTCAAAGGCTCTGCCCCTCAGCCAGCTGCCCCAAGAAGAGGCTGGCAGAGGTCCCACAGGACGCGTTGCAGGTTAGGGCTGGATGTTTATCTCTCCCTAGACACAGGAGGGTGTCCCCTTGCCTAACTGACTCACTCTTGCTGTTGCAAGGAAGGCTCCCGCTCCCGCAGCACCCCACAGCAACACAGCAGCATCTCCCGAGCTTCTCCTGTGCTGATCATGACAGGGTATCAGACAGCAGCAGGCACCAGGCAAAAACCAACATGTAAACAGTGGACTAGCACCCCTTGCTGGGTCCCTCTAAATCTTACATGTTGCTATAAACCCTGTCTGTCCCTGCAGTGTTGGTTACAGTGTAAACGAGGCAGTCATACAAAGTTAGGGCAGCATAACAGGGTGCTCGCCACATCGGGCGAGGGGAGGGAAACTGCCCCAAGCGTGAGGCTAACCTCACCTACAGAGCGAACCCTGTCTCAATAAACAAGCAAGCAAGCAGCAAAATGAAGAAATATAGTTTTTAAATGGAAGGAGGAGAAAGAGCCAGTGAAATGGTCATTGGTTAACGCTCCAGCCCCCATGCTGGGCCTGCACCTGACACCACATGGCAATGGTGAGAACTGACTCCTCAGATTGTCCCTTGACCTCACATGAATGCCATGTGAGCCCATGCACTACCCCCCCCCAATAAACAAGTAAGTAAAGTGTACTAAAATGTAAATATATGTTTAGAAAACGAAGTCTAACCACGCAACCCACCAAAGTCTGTGGAGAAATGTGGTACTCCTTCACGGAGGAGCTTTCACTCTGGTCTCTGCTCCCCAATCTGAGGGCTACACATGGGGTTGTGAGAAAAGCTCGTGTTTAGATGGTGAGGCCATCCCTGGCTCTGGTGGCCTCTGGCTTCTCTGGTGGACTGACTTGGTGTGATGTTGACCTTTGGCATGTGAGCGGAAGAAATGGGACTGGTTGTGGCTGAAGATGGGTGTTCTTGAAAGAACTGAGTACCCGTGATACTTTAGTGTTGTCTCAGCCGCACGGCACACATTAGATCCGACAAGAGCCTGAATCCAGCGGTTTCAGTAGGTGAGAAGGGACTGTCATCCATAGCTGAGAATTCAGCCTCCTGTTCCCAAATCCGACTCCATGTTACTCCCGTGGAAAAGCTTCACACTCCTCCTAGAAAGCCACCTGCTCCTGACAAGGCTTCCTGGTGAGGCCTGGACTGTGTAGTTCCCAAATGCTGCTCCATCCATCATTCTGTGACACTGGAGATGGGCAATCAACACCAACAACAAACTACCCCAAGCTCCTCACTTAAGAAAGCCACTCATCACCTGGACAGGGCTGAGCACCGGAAGCAGTGAGCCTTGCTGCCCTCAGTCACCCATGAAATGAAGGCCAGAGAGATAGTGAGTTGGTGAGCAAATGCTCACCAGGACTGCTTGGTGTGAAAAGGAGGGCAAAGGGGAAAGAGTGAAGCCAGCTCGGAAGTTTACTTTGATCATGAGTAAATTATAATTTTTAACTGGACAAGCACTCATGGGGCCCTTATTATTTAAAAACGAATTACCTACTAATTGTGCAGGTATGATACGCTGAACCAACACTGTTTTAATAAACATCATGTTTCAGGAGCTATAGGAGAATCTGTCGGTCAGACAGGAAGAAGCATACAGAACCAATGCTGACTCATCATTTCCACTGTAATCAGGAAGTGAGAGGAACAAGCAAGTTAAAATGTTTGCTTAAACTCTTCTGTGGTCTCATATTTACCTAAACTGTTAACAAGTGTGTGCCCTGACCCTCGGGTACGGAGCCTTCAGTCTGTTAATGGTTTAATGTTCTGTCCTGAGCGAGGATTCCTTGTTGAGAGAGATGACCTTCTCAAGACACCTGAGGTCTCTGCAGAGCCAGACTTGTAATCTCTTAGATGGAGTTGACGGCTCCATCTCCATCTTGAGCCCACCCTGAGGAAACACATGGCTTCATGGCTGCTGTCACCTGAAGGCCTCATGGGAAGATGTCTTCTGAACACTATAGTAAACACTATCATCAAGTATTGCTTGATGCTGAGCTTCTAAATGCCACAAGAGTGAGAAGCCGACTTTCCCGAAAGAGAGGCGAAAACTCGAAATGTATTTCAGGATCTGTGATGCAAGAAGGTTAACAATACATTCGTACCCTTTTTTTTTTTAACCCACTTGGACTATTGCCAACAGAACAGAAGGCTTTCCCAAGTTTATGATATGCTTGCAACATGGTGTAGCTGAGTCTACTCAGGCGACCTGCAGAGTCTTGAGTTCAGTTTTCTGGTGCTTAAAGCAGGCCCAGTTGAGCTGGGTATGTTTGTGCACACCTTTAAGCCCAGCATTCAGGAAGCAGAGGCAGGAGGATCTCTGAGTTCAAGGCCAGCCTGGTCTACAGAATGAGCTCCAGGTCAGCCAGGGCTAAACAGAAAAAACAAAAAATGTAGGCCCGATTGGCTGGGCAAGTAGAGATACTTGCTGCACAATCATGAGGGCCTGAGTGTGATGCCCAGAATCCGTGTCCAAAGGCTGGTCGTACGTGTGCACTTGGTGATGTCGGCGCTGGGGAGCTGCACACACACAGGTGAGCCCAAGGCTCTGCTGGCTGCCCCGCTGTAAGCGACGCTGTCTCTAAACCAAAATAAACCAGTCAACAAAAAACAAGATGGACGGGATCCTGAGGAATAACCAAGGTTGACCTGTGACCTCCACCTCTGTTAACACCCACAAACAAACGAACAAAGTGAGCTCAATAAGTATCTTGCACACCCACATACAAACACACAAAGTGAGCCCAATAAGGTCGACTTCATAAGATCTCTCAAGATTAGGGAAGACATTAATGTCTCCAGCTCCAGTGTGGCGTTCACAAGTCTGGCTGCTGCCCGTCTCCACTCTGCCATGGGCCAGCTGCTTAACCACGGGCAAGCGGATGAGCATTTCTTCATACGTAGAAGAGAACAGTATCTTTTGCACGTAGTTCATGATGTGGCTGTAAAAATCAGTTGGAATCATGTGCTGCAGGCTATTTCTGCTCTGCACAAGGGCTACACACACATAAAGGATTGATGAGATGGGGTTAATGGTTCTAAGCTTGGCATGATCCACACGACTGACCTGATCTAAGTCCACAGCAGCACAGAGCCTGCCATCCAGCTGTTTACAATTGGCACGTGCGTGCAAGCATTTGACTCATTATGATTGGCCAAAGACACAAATGTAGGTCCTTCCTCCCCTCCCCTGCTGTCTGCTGGAGATTTGCCAACAACCACTGGCTTTGTGGTTATTAACTTATCACAATTCGGATTCTAGACTCAGCACTCAGACTCATCAGCACGCTGAGGACAGGGCTGGGTTCCTGGGGTTCATGTCACCCAAACTCGGTCATCTACATACATCAGCAGAATATCAACTTAGTAATTTATGGTGAGAAGAGTGTCCCCAGGGCCTTCCCCCAAGGGAATGCAGAAGGAGCTAGTTAAATGTTTTGAACGTTCAGTGGCGTTAGGCTAAAGTGACTAAGTGCTCATATCTGCAGTGCTCAGGCACAGGTGAGTCCTTGGGCAAGGCTGTGCTCACACTTCAGTCTTAAATGGATGTAGTCCTTTCAGAGACTCTCCTGTGTCATGACTAAGGCTGGCTGTGCCCTCATAACTTCTTCATAGTCTGACCTTTTGTGCTGCTGCAATGTCTCCAGCTGTGTTCAATCACAGCCCAGGAGCGTTTTGTTGTTGTTTGGTTTTTTATCTTCAAGAGAGGTTGGTGTTTTGTTTGTTTTTGTTGTACGGTGCTGGAGATCCAATTTAGAGCCTCATTTGACCACTGAACTACAGCCTCAGACACAGATATTTTCCAAGAGTTTATACCTCTTTCATGAGGATCCTTTGGATATATCTTAAGAAGACAAAAATGTGTGCTTCCCTAAGATTTCCTAAGTAAAGCTCTCTGCTGGTAGGGCCTAGAGATCCGCAATTTAATCCATTTCCTAGGTAATTTGTACACTTCAGTGTAAGGACTGGAGGTTCCTTTTCACAGCTTGGCTAATTACAAAACATACAGTAGTATCATGTGGTGGTTCCTTTGTATTACTTTGTATTAGTAGTCATGAAAGGTAACATGAAGTAAATATTTCTGCCCTGTCTCCCTATTCAAATATTGTAATACTTATTCTCAGGGAGATTGTGTTAGGAGTTGGAGCCTTAGGAGGTAACTAGGTGTAGACGTAAGGCTATTGTGTAATTTAAATGCTGATTTCTGCACTGCCTTATCTGGCTGCAATCCTTGTTCTGAGACTCTCCTGTCTCAATGTTGTGTAAACACTGCTCCTCAATTGTTGCCTGATATGCCAATAAAGGAGCTTACAGCCAATCACTGAGCAAGAGAGAGAATAGGGCTGGACTTCCTGCAGCCAAGGAGGAGGACTTGGAAGAGGATGGGGGCGATTTAGTCACAGGAGAGAGAGTGGGAGCAAGAAAGCTACAAAGTCCAAGTCTCACTGTACTGGATAAGCCGGGAGCCAAATTAGCATAGAGGGCTCAGGACAGAGTAAAAACTGCTCAGTTCTGTGCTGTGAAGCTTGTTAAAATATAATGGAGTCTCAATTATTTGTGTGATAGCTGGGTTAAGGCAAATTGGGAAACAAACAGGGCTCTATACTAATAGCTAGATCGTGAGGACGAAGGTCTCCCGAATAGTATTGTCCTTCTAAATGGACCATGAGTGCTCTCTGCCCCTGCTCAGAGGAGAGACCTTACCAAACCTGCTGTCCTGCCTTCCGGGATGAGTAGCAATTTCTGTGTTGCCAAGCCATTGAAACAGCGGCACGTGGAGGACTACTGGACACAAAGGCTGGATGGCTACAGATCCTACATGTTTAGGGAAACTAAATTCTAACTCTCAGTGTAGGACATGAGCCACTCCACTCTTTCTCATGAAGAGATCGCCTGGAACCGTTACTGCTGGTGGTGGGAACGAAGAAAGACTGTACTATGTGAAGTCTCATTACACAGACTATATGGTTTATTATCATCTATAGGACACAAAAGAAATACATTTGAAAACACTTTTGAATACATTTGAAATTTACTTTGATATACATTTGAAAATTACTTTTATTTATTTGTGATATGTGTGTGTTCGTTTGTGTCCAAATGCATATGTGCATGTGCATGCATACATGTGTGTACATACCTGTGTATGTGCATGTGTGTGATGTATACATGTGTGAACACATATGTGAATGCATGTGTGTTCATGTGCAAATGCATATGTGTGTATGCATGTGTGTGCATGTACACATGTGTGTTCATGAGTGTGTACATGTGTGTGTATGTGTGTGTAGTATTCACATACCACACTGTGCAGATGGAGGTCTGAAGAAGGTTCTTGCCTTCCACATGTGATCTCAGGGACTGAACTGAGCCTGTCAGGTTTAGCAGCAAGTGCCTTTCAGCACTGAGGCATCTCATCGGCTCAGGAAGGTGCTTTGAGTGGAGACTTGGACATTGTCTGAGAATCATTGTGACCCAGTGGGGCCTGAGCAGGGGTGAGCTGACTCTGGTTAGCTGCGTTACAACGTGGGGAGGGGAAAGGCAGGGTGCTCTGGCACCCAGTGGTGGGATGCAGGGAAGCTGGTACATCCCCCCTCATAGCACAGGACAGTTCCCCACAACAGAAAATCATCAGGCTGAAAGCGTCAGCAATGGGCGAGCTGGCTCGGCTTCCTCCTGCTGCCCCTCGCCGTCAGGGGCCACCCTTCCAGCACCCACATCCATCCTCCCCCAGCGCTCTGTGGAGATGTTAAAGGGCTGAATCATATTAATGTCAGAGGAAAAGAATAAATTCACATGAAAGCTTGGGGCATTTTTAAAAATAATGTTTTGCCTTTCACATCCCAGAGCCCCATAAAAAATATTTTAATTAAATAGTGCATAGATTAAAACATTAATTTCACACATGTTTTAATAAATGACAAGAGGATGGCGCCTCATCTGTATAACTTGTGTTCCTCCTGAGTGGGTTGTCAAATAACTGCATGCTTTTCCCTTTGAGTGGGCCCAGTGATGACGCCTCTGACAAAGAAAGGGGAGTGGTCATTATCTCCTGAAAATGTAAGGCTCTGGAAAGCCAGCCCCATCCAACCCCCAGATCTATTTAAAGAATTCACAGAATTTCAGAAAAGCATGTGGCTTCAAGGTTAATGTGCAAGATTTACAGAAACTGGAGGAATCATGAACTAAAAAAAAAAAGTATGAACTTCCTGCATGCCTCTAAATTAGAAAGAAGGCTCAAGCCAGTTAATTATAAAAACCCTAATTTAACAGGCTTTCATATTTGCTTCTTGCTATAACTAGCATTTAATCAGTAATATCTGACGAGGAAATATAAGGGGGAGTTCCGAGTCAAATGAGATTATTGTGCATACCAAGGTCAAATGCTAAAATTCCTGTCTGCAGACTGGGTACTTGGATAGGAAATAGATGTGAAGATATGAGAACAGAAATAAGAGACAAGCCTCAGTTGTATGGAGCATCAGCAGTAGGAAATGATCAGACGCACAAATAAGTTAGAGGCACCAGTAGCTCGGGGCTAGGGGATGGCTCAGCTGGTCAAGGCTGGCTGTGCAAGTCTGCAGAGCTGGCTATGAACCCCCAGCACCCATGCGGATGCGGGTACAGCAGTGTGCACCTGCCCTGAGATGGGGCAGCTGAAGCTGTGGGGCTCGCTGGCTGCCTGGCATGCAGAGCCAGTGAGCTCTAGGTTCAGTGAATTAACCTGTTTAAAAAAGTAAGTGGAGAACATTGGAGGGGGATACATGTACATACCACCTGTTTGCACATGTTTGCACAGCCATCTGAACGTGCATATGTCACACGCCTGGAGCAGGAGCTGAGGCAGAGGCCATGGAGGGTGCTGCTCACTGGCTTGCTCAGCCTGCTTTCTTATAGAACCCAGGACACCAGCCCAGGGATGGCACCATCCGCAATGGGCTGGGCCCTCCTCACATCTGTCACGAATTAAGAAAATGGGCTTTGCCTACAGACCAATCTCACAGAGGCGTTTTCTCAACTGAGGTTCTGTCCTCTCAGATGATGGTAGCTTGTGTCAAGTTGGCATAAAAATAGCCGGCACATCAGGGTATTTTATCACAGAAACAGGAAGAAAAACTAGGACAGAGTTCAAGGCCAGCCTGGGCTCCTTGGGACCGTGACTCAAGATATCCAAAATACAAATAGAAAACTGAAATCCCAAATACTTCAGATTTTAAGTCAGAAAACACAAAGAGCAGCTAAGTGACTTCCTGAGCACTCAGGCTGTCCCAGAATGCAAGCTCAGTCAGAAAGAACCTAGTTCTGACCCGCGAGCGCACTTGTCGCTGCACTAGTATTACTTAAGCATCCGTGCCTTCGCTGTGCCGTGCTTCATCCATCTTCGGTCTCTTGTGCCTTGAGTCAAATAATGTTGGGTGAACAAAACTGAGTTAAACTGAAGTCTGCTGACCACAGTCTGCTGCTCTTTTGAAATTGGCAACTTACACCAGTGGTTCTCAAACTGTGGGTCGCGACCCTCGAGGGGGTGGCCTGCCTTTTCATGGGGGTCTCCTAAACCCATTGGAAAAGACAGATATGTCTATTATTATTCCTAACAGGAACAACATTGCAGCTACAAAGTAGCAATGAAAACAATTTCATGCTTGGGGGTCACCACACATGAGGAGCTGTGTTAAGGGGTCCCAGCGTTAGGGAGGTGTGAACCTGCATCAACCAGGATCGCATATGACTTGTCATGAAAATTATTTTTTTGTACATTTGTTTTTGTACTTTTCCAGATATAAATGTTCCATAAATGTTGTTAAAACCCAATGCAGCATTATTCCCTGGCCCTCTGGTTAGGTTTTATCATGTACCACAATTGGCTCTACATACCAAATTTTTAAAAACAGATAAAGGTGTGAAGATTTAGACTATATAAAATTTAGGCTATAAGTATTTTAGTTAATTTTTCTTTTTTGTTGTTCTCTTTTAAAATAACATTTTTTTCCTTATTCTGAGAGTAATTTGTAGTAATCATAGAAAACAGTAACAAAATGAAAATTACTCAAAATTGTACCATACATTCTAGTGTTTTCTTTTTAGGGATAGGTTCTCAATTAGTCTCAAATTGGCACTGTAGCTGAGGGTAGCCAGTGTGTGTTCGCATCAAAGCTATGTACTACCGTGCTGTTTGCACAGTGAGAGCAGAACTCTGGGCACGCTGGGCAAACTCCGCCAATGAAGACACAGCCTGGCCCTGCTCTTCTCTTGAGTTCTTCAGGAGCACAAGGGGCACGGCGCCGTGCCCACTGAAGGGCACGGCTTTGAGAAGCACAGCTGACTTAAATTATCTAGCTAGACGTTTGCTCAGTGAGGTCTTTTTGCAGAAGGCACAAGTCAGTGGGCACATTATTTGCCCATCACGCACGTGAGTAAATGCTCAGTAAGACACGGGAACTGATAATCTGTCCAGCAAAAGCGAGTCAATGGGGAAGTGCCAAGCCCAGTGCTGTCTTTCTAAAGGGCATTTATGTCATTACTTCGAGAAGCCACGCGGGAGTCCCCAGGGGTTTCCGTTCCTCTGAGACAGCTCTACTGTATTTAGAATCTGATAAAGCCCTTATTAGAATTCATCTCTGTGAGAAGCAAAGGGACAGTGGAGACAGAGGGCTGGAGTAACCCATTAATTGCACGCTCGCTTCCGCTACAGCTAACAAGGACTCGCGTGCTTGCTCTGAACAATGAAGAACACAAGAGATAAGATCCGGGTGAGCGTGCCCTTCAGCAGCGCCCCGGAGGCGGTGGCCATGAAAGTCATTAAAGGAAAAATTGATTGAGGTATTTTAGTAAACAAAAGGGCCCAGCGCTTCCCCACCAGGAAGCTGATGGTCAGTGTGGTGCTGCTCACTCTGCTGAGAAAGTGTTTCTTTCGGCTCCTCTCTTCAGCATCATTCTCTTCCTGTCACTTTTCAGACAAAATTTAAAAAATGAAAAGATTGAAGATTATGGTCCTATTTCATTTTCTTCAAAAGAAACAGGCTGTTGCACTGTGCGGGAACAGTTTACTCCCGGCCTTGATGTGAGTGTGAAAGGGAGATGTGGAACTGAGGAGGAGGCCTGGTCTCTCGGAAGCAGGAAGCCAGGGCTGTGCTGAGAAAATGAACAGGCAGGAAAGCAGGGTACGAGGAAATGACTGCGGCCGAGAAGGTGGCCTCCTCGTCGTTTCTCTGGTATTGACTGACCAGGCACTGCGTGGGCACTGCCTTTCTGATATCTTTATTTTTACATTGTTCAATTTTTATACTCACACTTGTATTACCTTTTGGTTATACTAACTGTAACTCTTATCAAAATATGGAGGTTTATATACCTAGAATGTATTTCCATTATGTGGGTTGGGACTGAACTACATTGTTAAATTTTTAATTACATTAAGTTAATTAATTGATATTTTTTTGAGACAGGGGTCTCACTCTGTAGCCTTGGTGAACTAGGAGCTCACTATGTAGACCAGGCTGGCTTCAGATCCACAGAGATTCACCTGCCTCTGTTTCTCAAGTGCTGGAATTAAAGTGTGTGCAACCATGATCAGCGAGAATATTCTCCTGAACATAAATATAAGGTATCAAGATGGAGTGAAAATTAAAACAGGTCAGTTAAAAAACACACGACTTCACTTGTACTCCAGATTACTATCCAGGATGGAAAAGAAGCATCCATGTGAGGCCGAGGAGGTGGCTGGAGGTCTGTTACATGCTTAACAAGCAGAGGCAGAAATCAGACGAGAAACTTGTTTTAGAATGGTGTTCCTAGGCTGTAAATGAATCCCACTCTATCACTCTGGACAGGCAAGAAAGGCCTGCCATTTTACTCCAGCAAGTTAGAGCTGTCCGCACAGCCTACGTGGGAACCACTTGCTGAGTGGTCCAGTGTCTCCTTCCCAGCATGGAGGAGATTAACTGCCTTGGAAGGGGTCTAGCAGCTTTCGGGAGAAGTATCGGGAGCCTGGTTCTCAGGAGGACATGGGACAGTGCTAGACCCTCGGGCCAGGGTCGTCGGCTGAGCCATCTCTCTAGCCCAAAGATGGGGTTTGATGCAGCACATACAGGAGGAGGAAATGCCTTGGTACAGAGAAGGAGGAAGCAGGAGCCGGGATTCCTGTGCTGGCGAGTTAGAGTTTGTCCTGGAGAGATAACAGCAAGATGTTGGCATGCCTCCCAATGCTGGGGAGGGTGGGTGTTCGAGGCGATCCGGGTGCCACAGGAAGGAGAGCAGCTCAGTGAGGCGGGTTCTTTCTTTCCAAAGTGTCCCAGGACCCTGACACACCCGCAGGCCCACTTGCTGCGATGGCTTCTGTCATTTACTCCTGACGTAAGTGGTGACTGTGTGAGCTCAAATCATTCTCAGGGTACAACTGCCCAGACACAGAGAGGGGAGGTTCAGAAACACGAGCCTCACAGGCTGACTGCCCTCAGTAGACAAGGCACAACCCAAACCATTCTTTCACAAGGGTGTGTCTAACAATTACCATGGTTCCTCCTCTCTTCCTCTCTCCCTCCCCCTCTTTATCTCTCTCTCATACAGACAGACAGACAGACAGACAGACACACACACACACACACACACACACACACACACACACACACAGACAAGGCCATAGCTCATAGCCTATGGGTCTATGAGGGCCATTTTTATTCAAAATCCCACAGTCAGTCTATGATACCACAAAAACAAAACAAAAAGTTAGCACTTAGATATGCAGATCTTTGGACTACTAAGAAGAGGAGGAGGAGGAGGAGGAAAAATATTGTCTTGTATTTTTTCCTGTTCCCTTTGAGAGAAGAATGCTCAGCGAGCATCAAAGCTGAGCTGAAACCCAGTGGGAGTGTTTGCATGGTCAAGTCTGGGCATCTCATGTAACTACAAAACTATGGTTTTGGTATTTCCAGTGAAAAACTGGCTTTTTCCCTTTCTAATTTAACAAATTAATTTTTCTTGGAACCATTGGTTTGCATTTCAAGACTGTAAGCTTTTATCATAAAAAGCTAAGGACACTGAAGACAAAGGCGTGGGTGTTCTCAAGACGCCCTAGGTCATGCAGAGACTTCTGTGCACTCATGGACTATCTTCTTAGTTTCTGTATCCTGATACTCACTTTATATCTTGTGAGGTTTTGTTAAGAGAAAAGAATCCTGTGGTTGAAGGCCATGTCAGAGAACAGAGATTATACTTTTATATTAAAGGAAGATTCATCTGACTTCTGAAGTTTATTTGACTCACAGCACATCTTTCCCTGGAAGTGTTAGAGTTCGGTACAATGGGGTCGGCAATCTTTCTGTAAAATGAATGTTTTCCTTTTCTTGCTCTGGAAATGGTGCATAGGTTGGGCTGGAATGCTGGGAGCCTCCACAGTAAGGCTGAATGCTACTCGGGCACGTACGTCCTAACTCGGGCATCAGGCTCACGCCTGTAACTTCAGTTCCAGGGCATCCAGGAGGCACTCACACTCCAGTGCACACACCCACACAGACACACACAACTAAAATAAAATAAGTCTTTAAAGAAAAAAGATGGGTACTTTAAAATATGATCATCACCATTTTTGTGAGGAATTTTTCAAGTTCCTCAAAAACCTATCTACAGTTGTGCATGTATTTTCTGCATGGATTGTATTTTGCTGTTTTTTGTGTCCCCCCCCCCCCTTTCTGGGAAATCTGAAGCTAGGAGCAATGCTTACTGCTAACTGCCAGAGATTCAGAAGGGCGCTATTTCCTAACCACACCCAGTCACACGCTCTTTTTTTTTGCAAAGTCCATTTTCTTGGTGTAAAGTGATTTGTTATTCAGTTTCCTTGTCTTCCTATTGTCAAGGGAAACATTGTAGAAATTTTAAAGAAGGCTGCAGGCAATGCTTTTATCCCTGAATCTTTGGAACGTTATAAAAACAAAAGATTACTGAACCTGGAAGAACAAATTGTGAAGTCATTATATCTGGGCATACGCCAGATTTCCTCTTGGTTAAGTTATAGACTAGAAAGATTGCATTCTGGGATTTGGAGAGAGGTGGGTAATATCTAAACAACATTTTTACAGTTCCCGCATAGCCACAGCAGTTGAATTTAATAGGCACTTTTCACATTCCAAATGCAAAGCTTTTCAGACTGTGCACCGGGCATTTAAGAAGAAAGCACATAGAAACAATCAAAAATTTAAAACTGCAATATGTTTTTATTTGTTCTCCTTACTCATGTACTTTTGGGGTTAGGAAGTGCTGGAGATTGAACCAAGGATCTGTGCACACTAAGCATACCATTTAATTACACTCTCGGAATCAAATGCTCACAAAGGGGCTCATCTTACCTCCCCTGGCGCCTGATCCCTCCTTGAAGCCTTCTCCAATAACTAATGTGCCTATGAAGAGGGACATCTGGGCAACCCAGCCAAGCTCAGACTGTTCAATCTACCCCTCCACATCTGATTCTCAACCCTCAACTTTGGCCATTGTTTTCATTCAAGGCCTGATACCTGACTCATCAGACCAGATGGCAAGTGCCTGCCTTCTGATGTAGGTGCTGTCGACCTGTCTCTGCCTCCTCTGCCTGTGGTCAGCGTGACCAGCTCCTGCACCGCTCTCTGTGTCAGCCCACCAGAGACCCAGCCTTACTGGGCAAACAGACCACACGGAAACAGGGGTGCTCATACACAAGTGGGGGGCTTTTCTTCCATCTTTTCCCATCACCATTTCTTTTTGTCCTCAGCACAACTGTACATTCAGATACATTTTTTTAATTTTGCTATCCTGTCTTTTTATTTAAAAAGACAGTCACTCAAGTCTCTGTAACTATCATGTTTACAACCATAAAATATTGTCTAATTGATAGATAAACATGTGTTTGGCCACCTGCCTTGGTGGTGGACCCTGCTCCTCAGCTCTTGCTTTTAGGGAAATGTCATTTCCTCCTATGCTTGGGTCTGCAGAGAGCTACTGACCACAGCATCTCTCATTCCCAGTTTCATCCCAGTAGCTCAGGGATGAGAGGGGCTCATACGGAGCAGTGATGCATGAGCCCCAGATAATGGGATCCTGAGAGCCATATCACAGTGCTCAGGCGCTGGGCAGTCACTCGTTCGTTCATTAGATGTGGGTGTATTCAGTAGTTTTCTTGTTGCTGTTACACGAGAAGCAGCAAGTTAAGGACATAGCTCACGGTGGTGTGGGAGGTGAGTGGCGACAACAGGAGCATGTGGTGGCTCTTCACACAGCATCTACATAGGAGGCCAAGAGCAGAAAGAGCATAGGCTGTAGCCAGGCCGCAAGGCTTTGAGGCACCTCCGGAGAACTCCTCCCTTCAGTGAAGCTTGGAAACGGAGCCACCGGCTGGAGCCAAACATGAGGGAGAGGGAAGAAGAGCCATATTCTCTCTCCAGTGGGCCTGAGTTAGAAGGAAAGATGCTCATGAGGCCTCAAACCCAGGATCTTGAAGCTACGAAGACCTTAGTTCTGCTCTTTGTGTCATTCACTCAATGAACTACTACCCACTATTTCCTCCGCTGAATATAACCAGGCTTGTTCATGTTCTCTGCTGCCAAGAAAATCTATAAATGATAGACAAATTGCTAGGCATTATGCTTATCCATATTATTTCCAATGCTCCTGTGAGGGGGTATGGTTTCTTAGATATTTTACATAATTTCCCACCAGTGGAATTACTAAGTCAAATAGTATTAACATTTTTCTTAATATAAATTTCCCAAATGCTTCCTAAGAGGATTATATCAATTTACATTTTATATTATATGTTGCTGAAATGTTACAAAAAATTAGATTCTGTTCAAGGGGACCTTATAACACATGATATATTTCAAGTACTTAAAAAGAAGAACACAAAGTATTTTCAGCTCAGCATCAAGATGATTTCATTGTGTTGTTTATGTGATCTCTGGGCAACCCTCTGTGGATGAGCTGACTCTGTACCAAATCTGGGTGGGTAAATAGACTGTTCACTGAAGTAGCGTATCCATGCGGAAAAGCCGACCCTTGACTCCTACCAACTGTTCTGCCCTTGTTCTTCTGTGAAGTCATATAAATTGTTGTGTTTTATCTTATAGCTCAGAAGAGGGATCACAACCCTGAGTATCTTCCCAGCAGGAGGCAGGGCTGCACAGGGGCTCAAGGCCTTTGAGTCCACCTCACAGAATGGAGCCCCACATCTGCTCCCAGAGAACCTGGAATGGGGTAGAAATTCAGGTTGGAGCTCTGGCTTCACCACAGAGTAACCATATAAGATGAGGAACCCAGTCTTTCTGGATCTTTATTTTCTAATCTATAAAACCGTGAAACTCATACCTGCTGTGGCACCCATGGGACTTTGCAAAGCACATAGTAGTAACGTGGGAACGTGCTCTATGTTTGGGAAGCATGTTTTGTAAGGCAGCACACACTATTCACAACTATTCTGTCGGTAGTAAAGGTTATAAGAGTCTGGGCCTGGAACATCACTCTTCACTTCCCCCTCTGAAAGTTGTCAGGATTCTTAATAGTTGTTCCATATAGGATAATGGAACTTTTGGAAACACTGAAGAATGTGGCTTCATTGTGGGGCCCCAGTGGGCTGCCTGCACTTCATGATCAAACAAGAAAACAGAGTCACAAGCAGAGCTGGACACACAGTGTCTCTCCCACAGGACCTTCCTAGCCTGGTGATGGAAGACAAGGTTGGATAAAGACAGGCAACTCCAAGAAATGAGCACAAAAGCAGTGGGCTGTAGTGGGCCAGGCCCTGTGCACTAAAGAACCACCACAAGACGGTTCTGAATGAAGCGAATGACCAGCGACAGGAGTAGAGACGGAGCAGGGAGAACAGCCTGGCTTCCCCCTGGGCTTGACTGCCTGGAGTTCTTGGGCATCTGAGATGTGGGAGAAGAAGGCTTCTTTCCTAACAGTGGAGACATGTAGTAAGAACTCTTTTAGAAAGATGACAGGGAACGGTTTGCCAGCTTCTCTGCCTCCTCCGTGGGTCTGTGGGTGCTGCGTGTGCCAAGGCATGTCTGTGCCTCTCCTTAGCTCCCCATCCCTATAAGACTTCAAATATTATTTAAAACATTGAACTATGTTTCCTCTTCCATAAAACACAGTGGGGCATTTTCCATGAAATCCAAACCTGAGCATGCATTCTTGTTTTCTGACCACGCCCTGTCATGGTTGGGTTGTTCGTTCTCTGTGGGGTCGCCTTCAGGCCAGAGTGTATACTTGCCTCATTTGAATAGCACATCCCATCGGAAGGGCATTAGGGGACAAGAGCTAATTGGAACTTTGCGACTAGCTGTCATGGATGCCTGGGCCTGTCGATAGTGCTCAATAGGCCAGAAGGCAAAGCGCTTCCTCCTGCATACTGATTGCTGAGTCCAATGCCTCAGCACAGAATAGCTTTCTGGAGGGGCGGCGTCACACGATGCTCTCAGCTCCTAAGTGCTTAAAATCCCTGGCTGCTCTTGAATGGTTCTGGAGACTCCTTCGTTATTGCTGAAATGGAAGTGTAATAATAGTTTTGCCCGCCAGTTGTACACGTCTGTCCCGGGTCCCTGCGACAGAGCTGACCAGCGGTTTCTTCCCAAGTGTAAGCTCGCACTCTGCTTGGTTAGAGGTTGGGGATTCTGTATCTCTCCCCTCGCTCCTTTCACTTTCACTGCCCCCAACCCAGCCCAGGCCTTCTTCTCCAGGCTCTTTATCCCAGCGAGCAGCAAGGAGGTCATTTGGAGCTTCTCTGCTTTCTTCCACCCAAAACTCTATTGTCTGACTCTTTTTTAAAAGAAACATTTTATTTTGTAGTGTGTATGCGTGAGTGCTCTCTCGCACTTCCACACGTGTGTGTACATGAGTACAGGCTCAGGAGAAGAGGTTGCTGTGTTCCGGAAGGCGGAGTTACAGGCATTAGTGGAGTGGCCTATGCGGCTGCCAGGGGCTAACACGACTCTTCAGCGAGCACTCGGAACTCTGGGCCATTTCTCCAGCCCCCATTGTTCAACTCTTTATTCCACCCAGGATGCTGTCACTGTTCAGTGAGCTCTTATTTTGCCTCAAGCTGAAGTCCTCTTGCAACCAGGAACTAATGAGGCCATCGCACTGCTGAGCGCTGCCTTCGAACTTCCAAAGTTTTTCTGTCTAATCCACCCACTGTCTTCAGTATTGGCTTTCTTTATTAGGGTAGCCTGGCTGTGTGCATGTCTCATCTCCCCAAATACAGTGTGGCCTTCTTCAGGCTGTGGCCATCTGTAGATGCCATGCAGCACCCAGCACCCAGCACTGCCTTTCACAGAGGAAGAACATGACAGGCACTTCTTGACTGGTTTATTGCATTTTCTCCTTGTTTTCCGTCATGTCACACATCTCCACGGGGGTCCCACAGACAGTACTCCCCTTCACCTGCTGCTCTGCTTCTCTCCTCACAGCAGTGGAAAGAGCCCAGAGAGGCAACTCTGAATCCTTCTTTGATATCAAGGTCTTGGCCTAAAGGTCAAGTCCCCCAGGCTGTGGGGACTATGGTGCCAGCGTTTCTGGATCTGTGCACCCATCCTTCCCTTTCTGTGAGGAGCAAGTCCCTATAGCAAAGGGGTCTGGCACAGAGGGGAAGACAGCTTTTTAATTTGATTACACCAGACTGAGTACCGAATATTTCAGTGTGTGTTTATGGCAAGCACATTTTTATGTGTACGAGGAAAAAAAGAACGAAAACTAGATTTCCATGTCTATTACTTAGGCCTCTTGTGTTGCATTCGACAGAAACTCAGACCAAATTAAGCAGTCCACAGGAAAATATGTTGGTTCTTATAGCCAGGTAGGCCAAGTGAACTCCTGAGGCATGGTGCAGCGTGGGTCACCTGCTGCGTGCATCTGAGGTGTTATGGTGCTGGGGTCTGAGGAAGGAATTTACGTTGGGGATATTGCTGAGCAGACAAGGGCAAGGGCGACCATGACAAGTTAAGAGCCGTTTCTCTTGAGGTCGTCTATACTTGGTAAGCGCTTCCACAAAGTAGCCCATGCGGAGACTGTGAGCTGAGTTAGTGGAGCTGCGTCTTGAGCTCAGTACCTTTACCAGCTCATGTACTGCTTGTTCCTGGGGCAACAAGTACCTTACAAAAAGCTCTGAAGGCTGCTCCTGTCTGGACTCCTTCTATGGTTCTAGCTCTTCCCACTGCCCTGTACTCACGATGGCTGTCTTTTTCCAGACCTCAGGAATTAAGGGTTTCAGCTTTGTTTTTGTCTTCATCCTGAGGAACAATGTCTTCAGATTACCCTGGACCAAATAAACTGTGGCCACTGGACCATGCTCCCAGAATCCCTCCTGTTAGCCACCCAGGACAAACACTCAAAGAGCAGGTGACCTAATTCAGAGTAGGCGCTCCATAAATGGGCTGTTCAGGGCTACACTGCCAATTATTTGCATTTCGGAACTAAAGTCACTTCTCCACTGTAGTGAGTCCTTCTAACAGTGAGGTGCTCTAGAGATTTTGTCAGGTTACATATTCTCCCAAAGGTCTGAGAAGGTTTGTTATGACACCTTCATGCCCATGGAGTTCATTTATCGTGTCTGGCTGAATACGGCTACTCTCCCCCACCCCAGAGTTTGCTGAAGTTTTACCACAGTTTCACAGTATCGAGGGGTGGTAGCGTCCTCAGGGGATGGTTGGCTTTGGGGACCGGGACCTCCTAGGTAGATTAGTGCCTGCCAGTGGGCGTGAGCTCTGGAAGGTGAGTCCACCCATTAGGTTTTTGTGCTCACAGACATTGCCTGGCCTTCTACTCCTCTGTTATGCCAGGACAGACCCCAGCACTGTGCTCTTGGATCATGTGTTGCTCACTATTGAATGGTCTATGAGCTTGCCCTCTGGGGACACCTGTGAGGATTATCTCGATTAGGTGAATTGACCTGGGAAAGTGGGTAACACCATTCTTTGAGCTTGGGTCCAGGCTACTCAAAGAGCAGAAAACGAGGTAAATACCAGCATTCTTGTTCTCTGCTTCTACCACCATGACTTTCCTGCTCTGATGGATTCAGAGCCAAAACACCCTTTGTACCCAAGTTTTGTTTGTCAGGAATTTTGTCCCAGCAGCAAGCAAAGTTATGGAGCCTTTAAAACTATAAGCAGACTTCTTTCCTTTATAAATTACCCAGTTTCTGGCACTCAGTTACAGCATCAGCGATGGCCTGAGGTAGATACACAGGTGACATACAGTCTCAGAAGGGGAGGTGGCCTTCTCTCTGTGTCAGGCTGCCTTCCTTCTGAAATCACCCAGGCTTTCCGTGCATGGCCTCAGGAACGTCCGTACCTCCAACCCCAGACCTCCCCTACAGTTGGGAGCATTCTGTCAGTGCAGCAAGCTCAGCTGAACTGAGAACCCAGCCTGAGACCCCAATGTCTGTGGTGAATCATGAGAGAGAAATAGGAAGGGCGAGATTGTCAGATAAACCTTTAAAAAAAGCCTCAAAAAAAAAAGCCTCAAAAAACAAGCCTCTAGTTTTGCTGCATATTTATTTTGAACCCACAATCTGGGAATTTTCCTACAAGTCATTCCATATGGTTCCCTCTCACGCTGCACGCAGCTGCGTTAGCACATATCTGTCTATTAATGAGAGCTGTGCTTCTTGAGTGCAAATGTTTTATATGTGTTAATGCTCTTGGCTTATATACCAAGGGGCACTGAACAATACAACACAGAAACCTTTTCCTTGCGACTGTTGCATCTAAAGAATTTACTGGGTTGGGTAGAATAGACCAATCTGTCAATTCCCCTGTTTCCTTTTAACCAGGAAGTCACTATTAGCCAAGGAACAAAAAGGTACTGTCTATGCAATTAAAAGAACAGGTTGGCTTTGCTCAAAATGGAAACAAAAGAAGCCATGCAAGAGACATGGTGTTTCTTTAATTAGGTCATTGAAATTCTATTGGAAACACTCATGATTATTTTTTCTTTAGGATGGGAGCTACCCTTGCTTGGCATGGGCTGACTGCTGGTATTCCCCCCTATGCAGAGAAGCGCCTTCGCCACAAACACTCGATGGTGCAGATACTGACCTGAGCGCCCACCTTGCTCTTGGCATTCTAGATGGGGTTTTATCATCTGGGAGCTACCTGTTCTGATTCATTAAATGCTGTGCCAGAGTCCTCTCATTTGAGATGCATTCCTCTGCAGGGAATTAAATATTCAACTTCCTGCCTTCCGGGATAAAAGCAGTCTTACCCCAAGTCTCTTTCTGAGAAAGAGTTTGGAATCCCTGAAGAATGCCCCCACCTTTTATCCAGACCCACTCCATTGTTAATTCTGTCCACAGGCTCTGGGAGACCGGCAAGGCCAGGGGGCCAGTATCCTGCTCTATTTTCAGAAGAGGAGAGGAAAACATTTGTGGCAAGCCTGACCTCACAGAAGCTCATTAATGCTCTGTAACTGTGAAGACCTTTCAAGAAAAATATAAACGTGCACAAACCCAGACAGACACACGCTGCCATCAGTGTGGTGTTCATCTGTTACCATCCGGTACAAGCCGTTTCTCTGGGATGTTGAATCCAGCGTCCTCTCTAGACAGTGAGTGCAAACGACTCAGATTGGGAAAGTACATTAGCTTTTGATTAGCCCTTGGATGAAGGCCAGTTAAATTTTTAAATCTGAATGAGCTGACTCAGGCCCCTCAGCAGCATAATGGACAGCCTCGGAGCCTTCGTTAAAGGCTTTCTGCTAACTGATGTCTGGAGAAATGGGTTGACACACAAGTCTCTCAACTATTCAGCTCTCATCTGCAATAGAATATGTAATCTTGGAATCCAACCAGTCTCTTGAAATTTTCAGGTAGAATTAAATTTAAAGAAGGTGGCGCTCAACGACTCCAAAGAAAGGGGAACCCCAGCAGCCTGTGGCTGTCGCACTCTATCCCTCGGAAGCTTGTATTTAATTATGTTTATTGCACTTAAGTACTGCTGGAGTCACAAATCTGCTGATAACAAAATCTGGAATGGCTGGTGGGGGGTTCCCAGGATGTAGCAGAGACTGATGCAATTTGAACATTATTTTTAACTGCGGGTCCTTTCTGAGCTCCACCTTCTCATCTTCCTCTGTGCTTTTTCATCACTAATAGGAACAAACTGTGACTTTGTAGAAAGCCCGACTCCAGAGCAGCCGATAAAACTCCACTGGCCTCGGAGGGGCCTCCACGGATTAGGACCAAGGACTCTAGCCCTGAAGCCGTAACCCGGAATGTCCACTGTCCTTTGCAGTGACCCCAGAGGCGACTGTGATTCTCTTTTGTATCTTATGGAAGAATTGAAATGTCAACAGTAGCTTTCCCAGCCCAGAAGGTTTTTGTTACATTTCTAAGATGGTAGCAGTTCCGAAGGAGAAGGAACAATATCCTCTTGAAGGTTCCTCGGATAATCTATCTTTCCAATTAGGCTGTGAGCTCCTTAAAGGCAGCTGTGGATTTTTTTGACTTGTTTTTGTTTCATCTTTGAGATAGGGTTTCTTTATGTGGACTAGGCAGGCCTTGAACTCACGGCTCTCCTGCCTCTGCATTTTGCTGGCATCAGGGATGGGTGCCACCTGCACTGGCCAGCAACTAAACAGTTTGTTCTTCCCTATTCTTTGCCATTTCTCTACCTGGCAATTCCGAAAGTCAGTTTTCAGGTGATTTTGATTGTTTTCCTGCAACATGTAAAGGGCAGCTTTTAGGTTGTTATTCCTGCTCGATAAACGCTGCTACTCACCCTTGAAATCAGCGTTGGCCACCATATACTTGCTGCAAATATGACTGTAGATTGGGACTCGGGTAGGCAAGTGCCACACGCGTTCAGATCCGCCCTGCTTTCCTTCCCAGTCCCCACCCCTGTCACCGGCAGCTTTTGTCCCTGAGTGCGGATGGGACCGGTAAGGTTTGTACTCAGGGAACTGTTGGAATCCTACTAATACAAAGTGAAGCAGAGGACGACAGTCCTCACAGAGAAAGAAATGGAGCGCAGCCAACATGCCGGCATGCCCCGCAGCGTTTTGACTGATTCCTATGGCTTCAGCAACTGGGATGCTTCCCTCTGTGGGGCACTGTGATCCTGTCTCATAAAGCTACACTGTATCACTTCCTACCTCTTTCCCTTGATAGGCTAAGGTTTTTGTTTTTGTTTTTGTTTTTCTCCTGAAACCGTAACAAGTTTAAATGATGTAAACTCTCTGCTGGATGGAATGTAGAGTGATGGCTGCCCGTAGCTGGGGGAGGGAGGGACAGGAAATTATTGCTTAATGGTTGTACTTTTAGAGCTTGTGCTCTTGCTTTGTTTTTTAAGATGGAGATGGGGTCTTCTATAACTCATGCTAACCTTGAACTTTAAGCTGAGGCTGGCTTTGAATTCCAGATCCTCCTGTCTTCACCCTCAGAGCCCGGGATCAGGTACCTGTGGGCCACCTCTTCTGGCCTAGTTTCTGTCTTAGGAGATGAAAAAGTTGTAGAGATCAATGTAAACACACTTAACGTGTATAAGTGGTCAGGACAGCAATCTCGTGCGCACACTCGGCTGCTTTACTCTTTCCAGGTCCCTAACTGCCTGATGTGGAGGCCACCTTGGCTCTGAGCTAGCTTTCCTTAGAAACCACATGCTTGAATGGACACCGATATTCCTCCAACAGCACTAAAGCTGGGTGTTCCCCAACATAGGAGGATCCTACCAACTGCAGGATCAGCTTGTTCTCTCGAGCCTGTCACATGGGCCGGAGAGACTTTCCAGGCCTCCTGGTAGGCTGCTCCTGGAGGAGGCCACGGGTAGCCCCGTGGCTGCCTCAGAGTGCCATTTACTCTTCCTAGACCTTGGCCCTTCAGGGTCATTAAACATTTTCTCTTTTCTTTTTGTTTTTAACCCCCCTCCCCCCCCTTTTTTTTCTTGAGGCAGGGCTTCTCTGTGTAGCCTTGGCTGCCCTGCAGCTCACTCTGTAGACCAGGCTGGCTTTGAAGTCAGAGATCCACCTGCCTCTACCTTTCATGTGTTGGAATCAAGGTGTGCACCACTGCCACCTGGCTTCCTTCCTTCCTTCCTTTCTTCCTTAAATTTAGATTTTATTTTGTTTTGTTGTCGTTGGTATTTTACCTGTATATATGTCTGTGCACCGTGTGAATGGCTGGTACAACACAGGTCAAAGAAGGCCTTGACTCCCCGGGCAGTGGATTCACAGCAGCTGAGAATTAAACCCAGTCCTCTGGAAGAGCAGCTAGTGCTCTTAATTGTACATCATTTCCTATGCATTTATTTCATCCCTTTGCAATTCTATAAACTGTTTTATGATAGAGACAGGGCCTCATTAGTCCTGTTCTGTGTTCCTGGTAGACTTTTAATAATTCTTAGTGAATTAAAGCAGAAGTGGAGAAAAGTCGGTTTGCCAGATTTCCCCTTAAGACAAATGCTTGGAGAAATGTTAAAGACTTCAGTATTTATTGAACTTAATATTTGCCAGATACTATGCCCAGGTTTCTATTTATTTGTTTGTCTGTTAAAGTTTAGTTATGTGTCCTGTGAGCCAGTGTGTGTCTGTATTCAGGGGTAATTTATGAGGTCAGTTCTCTTTTCACTGTGTGGGCTTGAACTCAGGCAGTCAAGGTCCCAGCAGGTGCTTTCACACCCTGAGCGCCGGTCCCTGCCTAATGACAAGGTGTTTTGTTCTGTTTTTTAGCATAGATTACATACCACATGGAATTGCTCCAATGACCGCATTGAACAGACATGACTTTCGTCCTCTTACAGATGAGGAAGTACACACGCGTGCGTGCACATACACACACACACACACACACACACACACAGATGATGATTTGCCCGAGATCACGTCTACTGAGAGCAGGCAAAACAAGTGAGCTAAATCTGTTTGGTTCCTAAGCCTGTGCTATTTCTATTTTATCGCCACACATCTGTTAATATTGCTGAATTTCCTGTCTTTTTTTGTATGTGTGTGTGTGTGTGTGTGTGCAGCTATGAGAGTGAGCACATGTATGTATGTATGTGTGTGTATGTGAGTGTGTGTGCATGTGTGTGAGTGTGTATATGTGTATGTGAGTGTGTGAGTATCTGTGTGTGTAAATTATAATCTCCCCAAAGGCAGGAATCTTATTTCACCATGTTGTGGATGCTCATTAAATATCTATTGAAAAGTAGAAGAAGAGAGGAAAAGAAAGGAGGAAAGAATGTGAAGGAAGGAGGAACAGATGGAGGGAGGGAGGCCCAGAGCATAGAAACTGTGGGCAGAGCTGGGCCAGCTCATAAGCTTGGCAAGAGGCCGGACTAGAAAAACACTGGCTCATCATTCTCAAACATTCCCAACACCATTGATCACTTTCCTCAAGGGAGTGCTTCAACTGCATGTCTACTGTTGCATGATAGTCCATGATAAATACCCACTAGCCCCCTTCCTTTGTCCGGGGTACCTTGGTGCCCAGCCTGACTCTTACATGCTTCCAATAGAGAGCACAGACTTTCCTTTCTGTCTGGCAAATGCTGAACAATTGCGTCTCTTAACTCTGATGTCTCCAAATAAAAGGCAAACATGGTGCTGCCTAGTCCTACCCCGACGGTCGGTGGTACCCAGGAGCTGCCTGCACATCTGTATGTATACACAATACGGATGGACATGACCTGTAGGTTATATTTCCTGTAAATTATACTACTGGGGAACCATTTTTTTGCCATATTTCAATTTCTTTACCTATAAAATGGGAATATTAAGATGGTTGTAAGAATTAAATAAGTCTATGTACACAATGTGCTTAGCATAGTATCTACCATTCCAAAAACAACAGCTATTTTTCTTGTTGTGGTTGCTAATAACGTCTTAACTCCTTGTGTGCCTGGAACAAAGTAGCACATTAAACCATGACTCGCCATGAATGACTTTGAGCCTTTTCATGGTGTTTCCCAAAATGATGGTTCCCATGGGACACAGAGCAAATTTGATGTAGTTTGGACCACAGGGACTTTATTAGAAGGGTACCGGATAGAAGCAAGAGCCAGCGGCCTCTCCTCCTCCCAGCATTCTATAAATGAACTTTCTGCAATGGTGACCACCATAATTCTCCTGCATCCCAGCTGCTTCTCCAGCTTCAAACTTCAGAACAGAATCCCAGGGATGAGCAATTATTGGCTAAGTGCAAGTTGGCACCCAGCCCTGGAGAAATCACCTTGAAGAGGGGACTTCAGAATGAGGATGAGTAACTCCACAGGACACACACACACACACACACATATACACACACACACATACACACACATACACACACACGTGCTCACACGCATGCATGCACACATGCACACACACACACACACACACAAGCATGCATGCACAAATGCACGTAAGCATACACAATGTCACAAAGTAGGGGCCAGAAAACAATACTCTCTTCTGACCTTACAAGGATGTGGGTCTAGAGAACTTGTGCGTCTAGAGCCAAGGTGGACCTGAAGACTTTCCCTCAGGCACACAAACCCCCACCTTTTTCTAGCTAAAAATTGCCATTGTCTTCATGAGTTCCATGGAGATACTAGCTTTGTGGGAGAGAGTGGGAAGAACACAGCCTGTGTCATTCCTCACTAGTGCCCACCTTTACTGCCGGTCTTCCCACCATGCACACATTGGTCCTTATCCTCACAGTTCCTGAACTTCACATGAGCTGAGGAGTCTGCCTTAATCATGAGCTGATTTAGTTTATAAGCATATTCTTGCAGGAGAAACTGTCAGACACACCCTCACGGCTCCAGATAGGAGACATGAAGAGAGAGCCCCTCTTTAGCAAACACAGCTTTCTAGGTCTCCACAGGCAAATGGAACTCCTGCTGAGTGAGCAAGGGGAGGCCTCAGTGAGGAGCAGCATCTGCTGTCAGCTCAGCTCTGGGCACACCATTGCAGTGAGGGATGGGAGGGCTGCCGTGGAGTGTGCGTGCTCATGGCTAAGGGTTAAGCAGGAGAGGGGATGCATTGCTGACTTATCTGAAACACTTGGCTCCAGAAGGGCTCTGGGTTTTAGAATCCCTCCCCATGTGAATTTGGAATATTTGCAAACACATGAAATATCTGTGGGGTGGGACTTAAGCTTAAGTGCACAAAGCTCATTTGAACTTCACATACACTTTCTATAGATAGCACAAAAGTAATTTATGCAGTATTTATATTGCCTCTGTATTTTAACTGTGGCGTCTCATATGAGGCCAGTGACAGAATCTTCCCAGTTTGGGATCATGCTAGCACTCAAACCGCTTCAAGTTTTGGAAATACCAGATCTCCTGTTGTAAGGCCAGCGGTGCGTGGGTTGCAGAGTTATCTTACTAGCTGATTATCATTGGTTGCTTAGCGTGACCTCTACAGTCATATTGCTTTGGGGACCCTGGACATTTTCCTTTCTTATTTGGCTTAGCTAGAAACACTGACTCTTTTACAGTTTGCAAAAGCATTTCCTGCACAATGTCTACACTGTTTTAATCCTTCACGCCAATTTAAAGAACAGTTATGCTCTTCTCATTTCACATGAGTTGAAAACACGGCACAGGAATTGGCTGGAGAGTTTAGGATCTGAGCAGCAGAGCTTCCGGAAGGCCTGCTTGAGCCAGTTCAGGGAACTGAAATTTTCTCATGCACTTGAGGGTATTTGGAATCATGTGGCCCAAAGTCCAAGGGGAGGACAGGGGGACTGGACACCGTTCTAGGCAGCAGCTCAATTCCATCGGAAACCTGAAGCAGACATTGTGTTAGTTATTTAACCCTTCTGAGCCCATTTCACCATCTGAAGAAAACCACACAGTAATAAAAAGAGCTTCATGTCAGGGGATTTGTGTATTTCACCTCAATGACCTTCCTGTCTCCCTGCAACGTTGGTGTTGTTATTCCTATGCTACAGGGCTCAAACCAAGAACATTCCTTTCTTTCCTTTTTCCTTTGCTGGGGATTGAACTCAGGACCTTCCATGTTAGGCAAGAAGTATGCTACCAAGCCGCATCTCCAGCCCTTGCCAGAGCCTTTCTTTTCACTCTTTGGCACAATTGCAAGAAGGAGCGGCAATGATACTTGGGAAGTGTTCGGCACACATTCCTGACTCTGGATGAATGGCAGCAGCTTTTAACTGACTTCTCACTCAGCAATGCCGACCAAACCACCAGTAACTGCAGCCACTGAGCTGGACAACTGTCATGTCACATCTGAGCATTTCCAGAGCCTGTTTTGCTTACGGCCATTTCTAGAACGAATGTGGCAATGGCTGAACTCAACTACAGAAAGGACTCAAGTCTTTCTTTAACACGAGATTATCGACTTTTTAAAAATAAGTGAGCCTCTAGACAAAGATGAGACAAATGCAGAGAAAACTGAGCAGAGCCATTGTGCAATGATGGTGTGTTACAGGCTGTTTAGAAGTTTCCCGTGAGACTGGAAGATGGCCTAGCGGAAAAAAAAGAGCCAGCTGAAAGAAAAAAGTATGAGGACCTGTGTTGAGAGCTGCAGCAACTGTGTAAACACTACACAGCGTGTGGCTACACGCCTACTGCCCAGTGCCGGGGACACAGGAGGGTCACCGTGGCTGTCTGCCTGCATTCACTCAATCAGCCAGTGAGCCCCAGATTCACTGAGAGATCTGGTCTCAAGGGAATAAGGTGAAGAGTGATCGATCGACCAGGGCACTTGATGGTCTCCTCCACCACACACATGTGCTCATACTCACACACACACACACACACACACACACACACACACACACACACACACACTGTCATCCTGTGCAATTTAGAGTCATTTAGGAAGAGGGAATCTCAACTGATGCTTACATCAGATTGGCCTGTAGGCAAGTCTGTGGGGCATTTTCTTGACTGATGATTGGTGTGAAAGGGCCCCGCCCACCGTGGGCTGTGTCACCCCTAAGCAAGTAGTTGTGGGTTGTACAGGAAAGCAGGAGGCTAGGCAAGCCAGTCATTGGCACTTCCTCCTGCTTCTGCTTCAGTTCTTGTCGCCAGGCTCCTGCCCAGGCTTCCCTTCATGATGGACTGTGACGTGGAAGTGTGAGTTTAATCACAACCTTTCCCCTTCAAGTTATTTTTAGTCAATGTTCTTTATCACAGCAATAGAAACCTAACTAAAACACACCACAAACAAACAAAAGGCCAAGCCAATGTCCTAAGGAAAAGCTTACTGTGCTTGACCATGGTGGCACACACCTTTAATCTCGGCACTTGGGAGGCAGAGGCAGGTGGATCTCTGTGAGTTTGAGGCTGGCCTGGTCTACAGAGTGAGTTCCAGGACAGCCAGAGCTACATAATGGAGACCAACCAACAACCAAAGAAAAACACCTTCCTTTCATGTAAACAAAGAAGAACCCCTTCCTTTCATGTAAGCTACTATAACTGCACAGCAAACAGATGCTGAAGGAAAGAGAATACCTGCTCTGCCTTGTGCTGCCAACTGAAAAAAGAGTTCTAGAATCGCTAAGAAACATGATCACAGCTAGCAACTGAAAGCCCAGCAGCAGAAGAAAGGGACGGAGAGAAAGAGCTCTGGAGGGGTGGATGGAGTCTAGTTATTCATCCGTTAATTTTGGCTTATCCTAAACTGCTGCAGACAAAGTAGGAGCCAATCTGTGTCTTGCACAGTGTCACCTTGATTAAACAGGGAATTTTTGGGGGGATCTGTACTGTCTTTGAACACTTCACTTGAATCTCAGGTGTGAGTTGACTGTTTGGTCCTCCTAAGATTCCTAAACAGAGCTTCGCCTTCAGGGCAGTTGACCTTTGGCGACCAGAGCCATCTACCTCATGTAGGACAAGAAATAGAGGCATCTAGCATTTCAATACTTTTTTTTCTTCAGAAACAAGATGTTTTAACAAAAGAGGAAATCCTTAGATTGGGTAAAGCTTCTTTCTAGGAGAGAAAAAGTAATAGTCTATGTTTTACGTCCTGTGCTCTTCACTGGCATGGACGCGGAGGCACCACCTTCATTCCCATCTACTTTTTAGTTCTGGAGTGGGTGCTCCCCCTCAGCAGGTGATCCCCTGAACAGCACCCTAGTCCTGCTCCCGTTTATTCTTTAGTCAACAGAGCAAACTTACAGATTTGTTTCTGGTCCAGAGAACATGATCATTGTGGAGACTGTGGAGACGAGGACTGGCCATGCTTGAAGTCCCTGACCACAGCCATCCCCACTGACACGAGGGTGAAGCACGCACAGCCTGGAGCTGGATTGTCAGAATTTACCGCTGCACTGGCTGGTTTTACATCAACTTGTCAAAAGCTAAAGCCATCTGAAAGGAGGGAATCTCAACTGTGAAAATGCTTCCATAGATCCAGCTATCGGGTATTTTCTTAAGAAGTGATTGATGGTGGGGGACAGCCATTTGTGTGGTGCCATCCCTGGGCTGGTCTCCTGGATTCTACGTGAAAGCAGGCTGAGCAAGCCATGGAGAGCATGCCAGTAAGCAGCACCCTCCATGACCTCTGCCGCAGCTCCTGACTCCAGGTTCCTGTCCCATTTGAGGTCCTGCTCTGACTTCCTTCAGTGATGAACAGAAGTGTGGATGTATAAACTAAATAAGCCCTTTTCTCTACAGCTTGCTTTCATCCATAGCAATAGCAACCCAAACCAGGATAGTGTTCTGGCCTTGTGGGCCTCACATTTCCATCTTCCAAACAAGGCTGGCAGTGGTGCCTTTTTAAGGAGCCAATAGTCGTCCTGTGAAGGGAAGTAACTGAAGTAGAAAAGCAATGGCTGCCATCCTAAGCTTACATGCTAAAGATGGAAAACAAGTGAAAGGTATTACATAGTGGGGTCCACTCCAAGGGAGGGTCTTCTCCCCTAGTTAATCCCTGCAGATGATACCCCAGTGGCACCCCCAGATGTGTGTCTTTTAGTGGATCCAATTAAATTGATAAACCATCCCCCATATGGGGCAGGGAAGATACTGTAATTGTAAATCAGTGGCCAATCAAGGCTTCAGTGAAAGGTGATAATTGAGCAAAGTCTTTAAGGGTATATAGTGAGGTGTGTGGATGTGTAGGTACAGGAAAAAAGCTTCTTCTACCCTCTTGGGTTAGTGATAGGCCTAAGACTGGAGCTAACAAAGCCAGACAAGAGAAAACAGACATCTGTTGAGTCTTTTCACATTCACACACAGGAATCTCTAAAAGAAAAGAGAAGAAGCTAGGAGACATAGCAGCTTCTATATTGTATTTTTTTAAAAGGATGATGTTTTGTGGGGATGTGACAAAACCGGGGGAAGTAAATTAAAGTCGAGGACAGGAAATACATATGTAAAACAAGCAGAAAGTGGGTTTGTGCAGGCTTGCCTTCACATTCAGCTCTCTCTCTCCTGGACACAGGGCAGGCTCCTTCCTTAGGGAACATTTCTGAGCTGTTTTCGTGCACAGGCCCCTCCTGTGCATGCTGTCCCTCAGAGGTCTTCTTTCCAAGTGCCAAGGTGCTCTCATCTGCCTGACCTGTTATGAGTGCCTTCAAGGAGTGTGGTCCTTGGGGACGGAGGGAACCAGGATGTCAAGGCAGAGGAGGGACTACCTGAAGCTAAGGGCTAAGCCTGGCCCTTGATGCTCACATGTCCCCAGAGCTGTCCTGCTCTGAAGGGGGACGTTCAGAGGGGTGTGAGAACTCTGTGGTTGGATTAATGTTGTCATTGCAGGCGAGGGAAGCTATTTTAGGTATGAATTTCTGATGAGTTTGTCCTGCCCTGATATCCTTTCCCTATCCCTCCTGCTTTCTTTTATGGGACAATGCATGAGAAAGACCCACACCAGGTACCGGTGGCTTGAAATTGATCTTCTCAACCTTGAGAACTACTTTATAAATTAATCACTGTGTGGTACTCTGTCACAGCAATAAGAAAAGACTAAGCCAGTGTGATGCATGCAGAATGTGTTGGAGGTTGGGGCATAGGTCTTATAACTTTTCTGAAGTCCCTGAAGAGGTTCAGTTTTTATTCTGAGGATACAGAGGATGCAAAGTTGTCTGAGTGGAGGAATGACCTAACCACTCTGTTTGGAATAAACCAAAGGGACAGAAGGAATGGGAAGAGCAGTTAAAAGTGATTTGATTACAGCAACACAGGAGAGTGTTGTACTTACAGGTGGCAACAAAGGTAAGGGGTCCACACGGGGCCATGGGTGTGTGTGGCCGATTCCTTTCCATACCCTCGTGCCTAGCATTGAGATTGGCACATAATAAGAACAGAGTGCTCTTATGAAGCTTCATCTCCTGTCTCTGCAATGGCAGCAAGAGCTTACCTCCAAAGCTGATTTAGCCCCTTTCTGTCACAATAAGAAAAACTTAGTGTAACTGAAGCATGAAGAGTGAAGGCCACATTCTTAGGACTCCCAGCCTTTGATCAATTGGTGCGATTGCATGTTATTGCTTCCGAGCCTATGAGGCAGCACTGTGTGGCAACAGAGAGGGGTCAAAGAGAGAAGAGGACCGGCTAAGGGTCCTCATCCTCTCCGAAGCCCACAACGATCTGAAGACCTCTGCAGGGTGCCTCCAGGTATAGGCTCTACCTGTGCTAAGCTGGGGAATGAGCAGCCAGCACCCTAGCCTTTGGGAGACACTACAGCAGAGGGTTATTGAAGGAATCAAATGCTATAATTTGCATAAAGTACTCAGCACAATAGCTAAAATGGCAGGCTAAGATGTGGATATGTTAATAAATAGAGAATTTTGAAAGCGTTGTCTTTGGAGAGATGGGAGAGCGTAAAACTTTGTTCTTCAGTTTGGACACTAAAAATAAACAAAAAGGTTCTGGATTTGTGAGTCACTTTTAACTTCCCTTTTGTGCTTTCTACCAGTGTTTGAAATTTCTCAATAATGAATCTATGGGATGAAGGCAGAAATGAAAGGACAAGGTCACTTGGAATCTCAGTTTTCAGACAGCATCAGATCCAGAAGGCTTTATTCTGCTCTTTGGAGTGTTCCATTTCTCCGACTCTTTGAATGTGGGTGTGATCCTGATCTCCTCCCCCTTCTCTCTTTAGTTAAGTGTAAAGTGAGCTTTTGAAGTGGATATAAAGCAAGAACAACAGCTTCCCTCTCTTAGGAGCCTCTTATTCCTTCAGAAGAACGGGCTGTTCTGTTTAAGGGCTGAATCCCTCGAGCTGTAGCCATTCATCATGATAACTGTATTTGATCTCTCTGAAGTCAAAAGATTTCACTAAGGAAATGGGGCTCTTTGTTGGAATTTATTGAATATCCGAAGAGGGGTTCTAAAGCATCTTAAATGAGGGTACCAAAAGGTGAGGTGATAGGTATTGTTGGATACAAGGAAGTGGCCTGCCAAAACTCATCTTAAGACCATCTCAAGAGTGTTGGCCCTCAGCGAGCCCTGAGATTCAGGTGGGCCCTGGGCCCAGAAAGACCCCTCCCCACAGCTGACATCCAGCTGTCGCTCGAAGGTTTCCTGCCGTACAGCAGACTCCTGGGAAACAAAACACAGCAGGAAAAAGGATTTGATTTCTGGTCTTCATGCAAGATGTGTTAAATCAGAATCTCATCCATGTAATTCTGAGACATTGTTTGCATGTCCTACACCCCTAAATTTTCTGGAAGTTTCTTCTGCACTGCCAGAGTCGAGTCACGCTGATGGTGAATGCACTAGGAGAAACCTTGACAGAGAAAGGCACTTCTGCTGGAGGTCTGGGAAGCAGAGAACGCAAATGCGCACAGTGACAGTGACACAGTGATTGTCACAGTGCTATTAGTGCTAACATCACACGTGGAGCTGTGAACGTGTTAGATATTTGTCTTAGGGTTTCCAGTGCTGTGAAGAGACACCATGACCACAGCAACACTTACAAAAGGGACCATGTCACCGGGGCCCACAGTTCAGAGGTTTAGTCCACTGTCGTCATGGCAGGAGGCACAGTAGCCTACAGGCAGATACGGTACTGGAGGGTAGCTAGCTGCAAGTTCTACATCCAGACCCACAGACAGCAGGGAGTCCCTGGGCCTGGCTTGAGCACTTGAAACCTCAAAGGCCACCCCAGGGACACATTTCCTCCAACAGGGTCACACCTACTCCCAACATGCTACACCTCCTAAATGTGCCCCCCCCCAGCTTGTGGGGACCTTTTCCATTCACACCACCAAAACAGTTTAACGCTTAATAGCCCATGTGTTATCATCAAATGTGCCCATGTATAAATGAGCAATCCCAGGCACAAATGTTTACATTATTTTCCAAACAGAGATGTTGCGGCTGAGAATCGGTGCTCTCCACTGTACACTGAGCTCCTCCGGCTGTGGAGTGACAGTGACCTGGGACACTTGTGGACAGTCAACATCTGTCAGTTGAGACAGCCATAATCCAGCAACTTCTCCGTGAAAAGCATAGGAAAGCTCATCAAAGTGATACAAGCTCTTTTTATGTTTGTTTGTTTTTATTATTTATTTAGAGTCTGTGCTGCAATGTGCATGTGGAGGTCAGAGGTCAGCTCGTGGGCCTCTGTTCTCTCTTTCCATGGATCCCAGGGATCAACATTAGGTCAGCAGGCGTGGTGGTGAGTGCTTTTACCCACCGACCCACCTGGTCAGCTCCCCATCTCTCACTTAAAGTATCATGGGGACTCACCAGTAAGCTGTGGTTCCTTTGGAAATATAACTTGTAGAATAAACCCATGGCCTGCATTAGTTTCGTAAGTTTTCCATAATTGCTCATCAGTCAGTATGTGATGTAAGATAAAGAAGATCCACCCACCCCCTGCCACAGTCTTTCTTCTTGTGACAAATTATTCTTGGCGATGCAAGCAGCCAGTTGGGTTACTGGGACAGATGGGAAACGTTTCTTCCAAAATTTCAGAACTGAAATGATTCCTATTCAGTCTGGTGATAAATGTCAATTAAAATAGTTCTCCCTCCACAGGAAAAAATTAGTTTAAAAATATTAAATCTGATTGCCAAGAGCAATTTGTTTCTGCAGTAAAACAAGCAAAATAAACCAAATTCCCCCAAACTAGGAACAGACTGTTTTCAGAGGGAAGGTCACATCTGGGGATTTTTACAAAGTCTTTGTAAAAGTTCCAGTGACCTATGCTTCAGCATAACAAATGGTTCTTGTCCATGCAGACAAGTCATGACACAGCTCTGACATGTCTGTGTTGGCAAAGATGAAAAGATCTTTGAAACCATCTCACAGCTGGTCACGAACACTGTTTGTAAACTACACCCCATGGTTATCAGCACAGGAGTGGCCAACAAGCAGCAAGGTAACTGGCCAGCAGAGCAAAAGATCCTCTGATGGACTCTGTGTGTTAAGTCCTCTTTGCAAGATAAACCTGCGCTTGGTGTGGTGCCTGCTCCTGAGGCGGCACTCAGCAACGGGAGGGGAGAGGGCAAGGAGTTCAAGGCTGGCAAAACAGTGAACTGACCTTGAATTTAAAGACTTGGTTACATATTAGTCATTCTCTTTAAAGCTTTAAAAAAAAAGTGCATGTGTGTGTATTTGTGTGTGCATGTGTCTGCCTGTATCTGCATGTCGAGAGACCAGAAGAGGGTGCCAAGGGTTTCCCTTGGAGAAACACAAGTAGTTTTGAACCACCCAAGTTGGGTTATAGGAATCAAACCCAACTCTGGAAGATCAGGAAGTACTCATAATGATGTAGCCTTTTCTCCAGCTCTTTACTACAAGTCATTGCTTGGTGCCTTTAGCTGTGGTGTCAGAAGACAGGACTATAAATAGCATTTGAGAAGATCTTGGAGTGACTGAGTACCCATTGCGTAACAGTCAGTGAACTGAAACAGTCTTTCTAATCTCAGCCCCTCTCAACATTTCTTATTCTGGGTTATACAGAGCAGATCATTCTGTGTCTGAATATATGTACAATAGTTTAATCCTTAATAGCACCATGATAGTCATCATTAATATACATCTATTACACACACACACACACACACACACCTGTTCATGTGAGCCCATGTGTGTCTGCATGCAAACAGAGCCCGAGGCTCAGCCTCAGGCATGGCTTCCTGGGTAATATTCACTTTGTATTTTGAAACAGTGTGTTTCAGTGACCTGGAGGTCACCAGATTGGTTACACTGAGTCTTTAGATAGGTAGACAAGTGAGAAACAGATGGATGAGGGCTGTTAGAAGATTGGTCCTGCTAATAATAAATCATATAAAAATTTATGGGTATTTTGAACATAAAATCAAGTCCCATTTTAAAATGTCTTGGATATTTCCCAAGAGAAGCTAGGAATGATGGTCAAGATCTGAATATGGTCCTGATTATCAGCCATGAGCAAGATCTCCACCCTGGGAGCATGTGTGACAAACGCCATGAGTTTGGGTGGCCGGAACAGGGGACCCTGCCTTCTCCCTGCTGGTGCCAATGCCCGGTACACTGTGGCACTCAGTGGAAGAGATTCTGAAGTGGCACTTCGGAGACCCCTGACTCGTGCAGCTCCGTTTCTAGATCTGATGCTCATGTGTGCGAGCAGCTAAGAGTGCCCTGTCAACAGGGGACACAGCAGCACATCCGTGTGCTGCCTGCGCCTGTGACTGACTCACCTGACCCGTGCCTGTTCTGTTCTCTGCTGACTCTTTGCTGGGACACTGAGAATAGAGCCCAGGTCCCCCTCCAGTTGGTAATGTGCCTTCCCTTCCCATGTCTGTTCCGTTGTGTCTCCAATAAGGGTATTGATGTGTTAAGAAGAAGGAAATGCATGTTGAATGCCTACTGATTGGGGTCAATACTAGCCCAGGAATGACGTGACAGACCTGCAGCCACACATCCCCTTGAGGGAGCCTGGGTGAGGTAGAGCTGCCATTAGAGACTAATGGAGAACAGGAAATCACACTGCCATGTGAGGGTTAGCTGAGTTTGTCCTAAACTTCACCATGGGGCACACTGACAAGCTGGACAGCATACAGAGCTTCGAGACATGGCTCAGAGGACAGACAGGGTGGGAGAGGGAAATCTCTCTCCCCCATACAGACTCAAATCCTGTAGTCACTGCACAGAAAGTGAGATTTAAACAAACGATGAGGAAACCTAAACACACCTGATAGAAGAGCAATGAGAGAGCACAGTCCTCTCTCTCCTCATGAGAAACGGGCACCCCCATTTTTCTGGCTTCTGTAATAAAATATTCTGACCAAAAGTGACATGGGGAGAGGGTTGTTTAAGCTAATAGTTCGAGGGTACAGTCCGTCATAGCCTGACTGGAGGTAGCCACAGCACACCCACAGTAGAAAGCAAAGAGAAACAAATATACCCACGCTGCCTGCTTCTTCCTGCTTATGCTCAGCTCCCTTTCTTTGCTCTCCTATAGTTCACGTGGTTGGCGTGAAATGGTGCCAATCACATGCAGGGCGGGCCCTCGTGCCTCAGTTAACATGCAAGGCAACCTCTCAGAGATTTGCCCCCTTGCCAGCCTTATCTGGGGTTCCATTCTACGCCGTGTCAGGTTGGCTTCTTCTCAGGGTGCTGTGCACAGCCCAGGCTCACGAGGCCCCCACTGCTAAGCTCTGCCTCTCGCTGCCTTTCTTCTGCTGCTTTGCAGTGCTTCCCAGAGGCCCACAGTCTGCCCAGATATCAAAGTTTCCCGTTACCCTTGGCTTCTTAAATGGTTAAATGTGAGCATGTTATTTCAATGTCTTAGCATTCTGTTTGTGTACTTGAAGCTACATTTTACATGTACGTAATTTTTTTTGTGTCATAAGACCTGTTGCCACAGTTAAAAGTTACAGAGTTCTTTATGCCTAATTTTTAGATGTGTAGACATGTGTGGATGGGATTATAACTACATACCTATAGATATTTTGAGGTGATTTGATTTTTTTAAAAAAAAGGTTACAAGTCCGCTTCCCTTTTATATATGTATAGTGATCATTATGCAACTGTTGAACAGTCTGGGTGGAGTGTACGTGTTCTCGATCATGTTCTATAAAAGCCCTGAGCCCCGCCTTGCCCAGCACTAGCTGCTCTTCCCTTTACCCCGGCCCACTTCTCAGCTCTCTTCCTTGTTCATTGTTCACTGTGCTGATCTTTGAGTTCACCCATTTCCAGAAGGTAAATTGAGGCTCACAAAGACATCCGCCTCCTCTCACCCTGCTCTGGGCCACCAGTGTCCCCTCACCAGTGAGCTCTACTCAGTCCTGTCCATCCAGGGATTCCCACCTTGGCTGTCCTGTTCCACACTTACGATGTTTTCTGGGGGTCTCTATTGCTATGTAATCAGGCCGACATATTTCATCTAGCAGACATAAGGGACAATACCAGATCTCTGACTGGTGATTGCAGGACTGCCACATCAAATCCTGTGGCTGTTGAAGAAGTTATGTCACATACTGGGTCTATTGGAAGAGTCTCCTCCGCTGTGTGGGCCAGCCTAGGAGAGAGACTGGAGATGCGGGCCAGCAGGTCTCTGTCCTGCTTTCTCTCCAGGCCCGCCTTTTCACTGGCTGAGGTAGAGTGCACCTGGCCACCACCACACTCACACTCCTTTGCTCCACTGGTTAGCGGCTGCTAAGTGTTCTGGGTCTGTCACTGGGGGGAGTCTTCTGTCCAGCCTACATCCCAGGCTGCCTCCCCTTTCCTCTCTGCTCCTGTGGATCTGCACAGACATTATTGAGGTGGATGCCATGTGCTGCATCATCTTACTCAGAAGTCGTTTCAGAAGGAAGAGTCTGATTCTCTTTCTTCAGACCGAAGTGCATTTTTATCTCAAGGTGTCCTCCAAATTCCCTTTCCTGACTCTGTGACAGGAAGAAAAGAAAACAACAAAACATCCAGAAGTAAAAATGCTGTGCCTTTGAACATCTAAAAGGTAAAGTAGTTCCATATTACAAAATGCTTCTAGTGGGGGCATCTAAGTGCGTCCACGGGAGGACTCTCGCCTCCATTCCCCGTCCACGGGAGGACTCTTGCCTGTGTCCCCAGTCCATAACCAAGCATCACAGCTCTCACAGGCCCCTTAGCTGATTTCTGTCAGATGCTGAAAGCACCAATTTGATGATATTTTGCTATGTTTTTGCTGTTTATCTTTATCTGCTCCTCGCATTCATTCAAGACCAAAAGCAAGGCTGATCATGTTTTGTTTTGGATCATGCAAAGTACAAAAAGTTCATCTTGAATTTTCATTGGGATTTTCATTGTGATTGAGAATTTACAAAACCTCATATTCTAACACTATGAACACAGGTAACATTAGTTTATTACATATATTATATATATTATTAAAAGAGAGTTGAATACAAAGTATATATTAATAAAATGGTAAATTTTATTAATAAAATTTTAATAAAATGGCAAATTTGTTTATGCTACTATCTCAGTATTAATAAAAAATAAAATAAAGGGGAACCAGTAAGTAGAAAAAAGAAAAAGAAAGCCTTTAACCCCAGCACTTAGGAGGCAGAGACAGGTGGCTCTCTGTGAGCTCAAGGCCAGCCTGGTCTACATGGTGAGTTACAGGACCAACAGAGCTACACAGTGAGAACCTCTGTCTCGAAAAAAAAATGTTGAAAAGGTGTAAGAATGGAAATATTTTTGGTAAAGACTGATTGTAAATGCAGATGAAGATGGCTGTGTGTTTTCTTTTCCAGAATGGGAAAGAAAACAAGAAATTCTAAGCAAACAAAAGTTATGAATATGTTATATGAGCCATGAAGAAGATGAGACTCAGACGCTAAGCAAGATTTACTTACAAGTATTTTGGCTTTGTCTAAGCTTTATCTAGACATGACACAATAGTTAATAGTACCGGGCTAGTGTAACCACCCTTCTAGGAGTCCCTTAGCCATATTTGGATGTATAAACTAATATGGACAGAGGGCTTAAAAGGGAAAACACGTTGTCTCTTGCCCTCCAAGTCCACTTGGTGCCAGGGGACTGTGGGAAATTTCTCCAGCTGTTCTGTATCCCTGGGGAGTCTCCTGTCCTGTTTATGGAGGACATGGAGGTCCCAGCAGGTGGACTCGAACCCGTGGCCATTCCATAACGAGAAAGGTCAACGAGAGAGGAAAAAGTTCTTTCATGCTTCCAAGAGAATCCATGGTCAAAGAAAGCCTTTGTCTTATCCTCATGTGGATGGAACAACTGAGAGAAGAAATTCCAAAAGAGCCAAGAGGTGCTGTCACGCGGAAGCCCAGATCCTCAACTGCCCTTGGTGGGAAAGTATAAGCAAAGTCAAATAAACAGTAGGCCAGTCTTTAAAGTGGTGTGGGTGACCACAGCAACTCAGTTATAACAAATGACAGGCCTCTCGGCCTTGTCCTAACAGCACTGTTTGTATATTCTTGCTAATTCTGTTTGGTTTTTTTTTTGCCGACCATGTTGGCCATAGGAGACAGAGCCCAATTCCCGCCAGCCATCATCTCCGTACTTCACTGGTAATGGCTGGCCGCCTGGCGTTCTTTCAGTCACTTCACATCACTCCTTGTTTTCTTCAAGCAAAGACTAAGCATGGTCAAAAAACCAAACCAAGCCAAAACATCTCTTCAGCCCAGGTTTTAGATGTAAGCACACTGGGCTGTAAGCAGGCATACGCTCTATTTTACAGAGATTTCCCCTACAGCTCCTCCTGCACCATCTCAAAGTGGACAGATGGGCAGACAGGCAGGCAGGTAGACAAGAAAAGAAATAATTTAAGCAAGGTGAGATAAAATAACTAGTCGGTGTAGCAAGGAAGACTGTAGTGGTGACTTTCTAGGACATTTTGTTTTCGAGGAAAACACAGAAAGCTGATAACCATAAAATAATGAATGTTAAAGAGGAATAGTTAGATGTTTTATTTATGTTTTTTAATTATAAAGGAATGAAATGAAGTTGAAAAATATAAAGGCAGAAACATTTAAAACAAATAAAATTATGTTTTTAACATAGCAATTAATTTTAGAAATGTAATAATGGAATTATTGCTACAGACATTTAAGAGGATCCAGAGAGACTGGGCATTTGTGTGAATGAGGATACCTTTTGCAGAAAAAGGATTAGAATAAAAACAATAAGCTCTAGAATATCCTGCGGCTCTGAGAAGAACACTGATCACATAAACCAAAGGGAATGTGCCCATTTTCTGATACAATATTGCCAGCCTGGGGGGCTGCCTGGCACCCACCAGCCTTCTGGGGAATATGGGAGGTTGGCCCCAGCTTCCTTGGCGATTTCACTTGAGTCATTTCACCCTGAAAGGCCGGCCTGCCAAGCACAGGATCACTGCTTTACTGTTTATTCATACATATTTTCGGTGTCTGGCTAGCTCTGAATGCCCATATTTTTTCTCCTTTAATGAGGCTGATTAATTTTTCTTATTTTGAGTGATCATTTCCAGTTTCACTCTTTCCAATCTCTCTCTAATAAATATTTCTTTTTGACTAATCTACACGTGTAAAAGAAGACTAGGTGAGCCAAGAGCCTGTCGGTTGCAGTGTTCTATTTATGCAGGGACGTGTATGGCCCAGTCTTGGTGCTGGCGGAAGCTGCAAGCCTGCGGTCTTGGGGGATGTTTTCCAGTGAGGACTAACCCTTTTGTTTTCATTCTCTTCGTAGATTCATTCGCTCTATAGTCAGAGACAGCAGAATTACTGTCAGGTCCCATCTTCACTCGGGGAAAGCAAGCAGCTTCCTAGCCTTGAGGTACACATCAGCTGTGTCTAAAATTCAAGACTGCTTGCACTCATTCTGTGTTTTAGTCTCCTTTAAAGGATGTAGGCTTTCTTTACATGGCCATGCTACGAATACACAACTCAGGAAAGGTTGTCAGGGGTTTTCAGATTCGTGCCCCTCCTTGTTTGGAGACAAAGCCTGTCTGATTTACTTGTGCTGTGTGTTTGCTGGAAGGAGCCGAGCTGTCAGCAGGGCTTAGGAGTGATGCGTCTCCGTGTTTTCTTGCATTCCTCATCAGAAATCCTCCCAGAAATAGGTGTTTTATCCTGTGCTGTTCAGGACTGCAACAAAGTAAATGCTAACCCTTCAAAAACATTTGAAACACGCAAACCCTTCAAGAAAAGAACGCAGCTGCGAGCTGGAGTCCAGAGTTGTAATAGCAGCGCCAGGCAGCATGTCTCCGAGGCTGTGGGGTTCACAGCCTTCACGGCGCTCACTGCCTCACCGTAAAGCGACAGGCTGCGAACCTCTGGCACACAAAAAGCAACGGTGGGTCTGGCGGAGTTACCCGGCTTGCCCTCTGGCTCGCCTGCATCATGTGGCCCAGTTGGACCCTGGGGCCTCATTCTAAGGAACCACACCACTGAACCAGGCCTTTTATTTAGATAATTCTGATGCTGTGGCTCATGCAGAATTTCGAGCCTGCCAACAACCTTCAGTATTGCTTGTCTCACACACGGGGCACCGAGATGGAGGAGACAGGACTGTTTGTTGTGGACAGACAGGGGGCTGCCGGCTCGTGGTCCCGGTCTCTGCGTCATACTCGGCTACGTCCACAAGTGAAAGGGCTGTATCCCGTGATGAACAAAAACTCCCAAAGCGACTGCTATCAGTGAGTCAGATAAACTCCACACGATGCTCACATATGCTTTCTTGCTGCAGGTCTAATATTTCCTCTCTTTACTCTGGAACTAATTTTCCTATAAAAAAGCGCAGTTTCTTCATGTGCCAAAAGCCTTTCAGATTACATTCCGATTAAAAATGAAAAACCTGGGACCCCTGCTTAAAGTCACCAGTGTTCACATTGCCTTTATTCTTCTCTTTTAATTTAAAAATTCGCATCTGTTTTGCAGAGCAGTCTGGGCGAGCAGCTTACAATAAGGAGAATTGTAAGCCTGGTTTTAATTTACTTGTGTACATTTTCAAAATTACTGTGCCTGGAGTCTTCCAAGACTGATGTTTTTAATAAGTGGGATGTCATGTTATCAGGACTTGTGGGGCCTGGCTAACATTTGTCAGATACTTTTCTTGTGTGTGTGTGTGTGCATGTGTGTATGTGTGGTGTGGTGTGTATATGTATGTGTGGGTGTAATGTGGTGTGGTGTGTGTGTACATGTGTGTGTGGTATGTTTGTGTGTTCTTTTGTGGTCCCTCTCTGTCTCTTACTCAGGCTCCTCCCTCCCCCTGCATGGTCACGGCTAGGTCTCCCCTGATGAAAGGTCCCGTAACTCTCTTACGTAGTTCCTCCTTGTGTCCAGGCTCCACCCCCCCCCCCTTTCAGAAACTAGCATACTGCTTTTCTTCTGAATTTTGTTTGAGGCTTTCCCTTTAAGGTTCTTCCTGTTTTTCTTGCCATGGCTGGCTTTTTTATAGAGAGAAATAGGAATCAAACCTCCATCCATCAGAGATACACTGACGTTCCAGCGGTTGTCCCTTGAGTGCCCGGAGCTGTTGGGACCTCTCACAAGCAAAGCACTCTTGGCTGTTTCTCAAAACTGCAGCCATGGCTCTGTGATCATCTACACTATTTTTCAGTGTCTGGCCCTTCTCAAAGTTGGTTGATTTGGATTTCAGATGAGGTGGTAGCTCTCAATAGGAATTATTTTCAGAAATGAGTTATCTACTAAGAAAATAATGATTGTTAAAAAACAAAATGGTGTGATGTTTTTATCTTGGTTATCTGATTCAAATAGAAGTTGTGTTCATTTTTATTGACAGGCCTCAGGGAAGCAGATTTGTTTGTTTCTGTGGTGAGGGTGAGCCTAGAGCCTTGCATTTGCCAGTACATGCTCTGTCAATGAGCCACACTCTCCTCTATCTCCAGAACAGTCTGGCTTAAAAGAAAAGGGGTGATTATTCTCTTCCATGACAGGAAGTTCCAGGGACTGTCCTCCTGTACAGAATGATGACTTGTCACCTCTATTCCTTTCCACATCCTCGGAAGGAGGACGGCAGGCAGCTATCAGGTTTTGCAGCAGCTTGGACAGTTCTAAGTTCACTCTTTCCTGACACCAGTCTTTGGGCGGTGTCTCCCCTTTCTCTTTTCTCTTTCTCAAACTCTCTGGGTTCAGTTGGGTGGGGGTTCAGGCAGGTGGGCCCCACCACACCTCACCCTGTACACGGGTGAAGATCATCCAAACTCAGGTCTCACACTTGGAACCACAGACAGGAAGAGCAGATGCTCTACTTTCTGAGCGATTCTGTCACTCATGGAAAGGACTTAGAGGTAAAACTCAAGTTTTTGTGCCTGGAGGGAGGGCTCGGTGTTTACGAGCACTCACTGTCCCTGCAGGGGAGCTGATTTCGTGTCTAGTGTCTTCTGGTGGCTCACGGCACACTGGAACTCCAGCTCTAAGGTCTCTACTGTTCTCTTCTGGCCTCCCAGAGCCTCAGACATGCACATGAATAGCACATGGTACACATGCATACATGTATGCATGCATACATACATGCATACACACATATATATATACATGCAGGGAAAATATTCATTCACATAAAATAAGTAAATCTTTAGAATTAATATTTTTGTGCACCTATGCTCCGTGCCATCAACTTTACTTTTTTTTACAAACACACATTTTTCTTATTTTTATCTCTCTTAGATTTAATTTCTAAATATCAATCAATCTGACAGTACAAAAAGCTTTCTAATAAAATATTATGTTTCCTGCCTCTCTTTCCTGTCTCCTGGAGAAGGCAGATTTCACATATTTTATTCACTGTATTATAATACTGATACTTCGAGATTTATCACTTTTGGTCAGGTAATCATTCCCTGAATGGATTTCCTCCTACCATCAACTACTTCCCGTTTAAAAGAATAGACAGGCTTTGCGGGTTAAACCGTTGGTGAGTGTCTATGGCACCACGGCTGTTCAAGGGCTGGTCGCTGCTTGAGCCGCTGTATTCTGCTCCCACTCTGCCTCTCACTTTGTTCATTTGCTCAGCCCCCTCTGGCCCTCTTTGATGGTTTGTTGGAGACAGGGTCTCGGGTAACTCGGGCTGCTGTCAAACTGCATGTATTAGTTGGGGGCAACCTTGAGCTCCAGACCCTCCTGCGCCTTCCCAATGCACTCTGATCACACATGCACTGCCAGGTGCAGCTTGTGTCCTGGTGCTTCTAAATTTGTTATCTTTCCTCCCAGCAACTTCAAGATCTGTAACACAGTGTGGAGTTAACACTCTTTCCAGGGGGCAAACAGTTTCAAGCACTCACACCCATTATCTTCTTGGGTGCCCCTTCCAGGGTCCGGATGCCAGGCTGGCCTGTTTACGGAGGGTGTGTATTCATAATTCCCTTACCTCCAGTCTCGTTCCCTTTGTTGTAGCTCCTGTTAGTTTCCTAAAGAAACACCAGAAAACATGCTTCCGCGAATGCTTGGAAGTGAGAATGCCTTCACTCTCCATTGATAGATTGGTTGGGTATAGAATTTTTGAATGTGAGGTTTTTCCCTTAAATCTTGCTAGCTTTTAGTTGTGCTGTGGATAACTTTAATGATATCCTTATTTCCAGTTGATTGCATTTGTCTATCTGCCCCAATTTTATGAGACTTTGTTACTCAATCTTTTAGGCTAGGTCTTATATCTAAGGCTCAGATAAGTTCTGGGAAATTTCCTTATGTCAATACTTGATGAAGTAATGTAAGGTTTTGTTTTCTGCTCTTATGTATGTTGTGGGTAAATGTGCTAATTCAGCAATAATGTTCTCATGTTAATGCTCTTAGTACCTATCCTGCATGATCATTACTGTCTCCTTTAATATTCTTTTTCCTGTCTCATGATAAAGTGAGAGCTGGATGTGGTAGCTTTCTTTTGTAATTCTGGCTGTCAGGAGGCTGAGGCAGGAGGACTGCGGGAAGTAGGCAGCCATCTTGGAGTACACCGTGAGAACAGACCAGATAGGGCATAAGGGTAGTTTCCTGTCTTCTAAAAACAAAACAAAACAACAACATCAAAAAAAAAGAAACTGGGCTGGAGAGCTCAGTGGTTAAGAGCCTTGGTGCTCTTGCAGTGGACCTGAGTTCAGTTAGCAGTGCTCACACTACGGCTCGCAACCACCCATAACCTAGGTCCAGGGGATCCAGCACCCTTTTCTTCCTTATTTAGACAGCAGGCACATGCATGGTGCACACACACGCAGGCAAAACACACATACACATACAATAAAAAGAAATAATCCTAAAAAGCTGAAAATTAACCAAAACAACAAGTGGTGGGGAAAAATAGATTTTGCTCTCCCCCAATTTGTAGGAGATTTTCTAGGCTTTATTTCCAAACACATTTATGTTGTTTTGTGCTATGTCCCTGTTTCTATTTTAAGTTTCCTTTTTTTTTGTTGCAAAAATCTTTCCGTTCTGCTTGACTTCATTTTCTCTAGTATCCGTTTCCCTCTCCCTGCTCCCTGGTTTCTGTTTTTGTGTGTCTTGTGAAGCTTTCCTGTCCCTGTTTAATAAGGAGTTACCAGCAGCGCATCAGGACAGGGCTTATTGCCTGGCCAACTTCCTTGTAGGATGAGCAGAGCCTTGCCGGCTGCATAGTGACTCCAGATGACAGCATCTCTTGTCCTGGATCCCTTCCAGCTCTGCATACTGTCTTCAGTCATCTGGACGTGTTCTGGGGACTAGCCAGAAGAGTGGAAACTTCCAGGAGACTTTAACCCTTTCAGCTGTGTGCCTACCTTGCACCGAGCATTTTGCTGGTGTCCAGAGCTTAGAGTCTTTGATTTTATTCCTGAAGGAGTTGAGATTCCTCTATTGGTTTGGGCTTGGAATAGTCTTTCCCTGCTTACGGTGAGGGAAGGGCTAAGAGTCTATACTTTCCCCCATCATTCTCTTCTTTTCATCCTGAAACTCAAACTTTCCCTCTGTGATAATTCCCACCTTTATGAAAGCAGACCTGGGCTCTCTGGACTCATTTCTACTTGCTCATTTTTGCACACATGTATACTGTCACTTTCCCATTTTCTTGTTTCCTTCTTTGATATTTTGAAATGCGTGCAATGTGGCAACCTCTGATCTGTAAACGGAATCTTTCCTTGTTTTCTTTGTCATTGCGAGCTGATACCTCTAAACTTGCAAACAACCAATGTGCTTCTGATTATAGGAATAAGCCCTTTTCTGCTTATGTCAGTGAGGTTTATAGAGGGAGTAGATTCTAGGCTCTATTTGTTTGAGACAGGGTTTTACTATGTAGGCAGGCTGATCCTGAGCTAGAGATGTCCCACTTTGGCATTCCCAGCCTGCACTACCCCACCTATGTACGGATATACTTGATCTACTTTGCTTAAGGGGAGTCATAGTCTATACCTTTTAAAAAATTAAATTTAACAAAAGACAAATTTCTACAACTGAGTCTTGGCAATTATCTATTTTTGGGGGGAGCAGTAGGGTAATATGTGTGAATATTTAGAAAGAAAAGTTTAAGAATGCTCATTTTATTTTCAATTAAAAATATTAGCCTAGCACAGTGAATTTAAAATCTTTGGATTTATTTCTCTGGATTTACTGACAACAATATGTTTGAAATGTGTTAAGTAGAATTGGCAGAAGGAGGAGTGTATGTGTGTTTGCAAGTGTGACAGCGAGAGAATGGATGGAAGAAAAAAGGGGTCCAGGAGGAAGCAGGGCCTTAGGGTTTGGTTGGGAGAGGGTGAGGCTTCAGACTGAAGCCATCTAAGCACCTTTAGTAGAGCTGCTCACTTGTAATGAGTACTTACACTTGCCTTCTTCTTTGTTCCCTACACTCAGAGACCCTCTACCCTCATCTCCTAAGGATGCTGTCCCACTGGGTTGGTGCTCTGTGTTTCCAGCTCTTGAGCTGCCTGCATCTTTACTGGGGTTGCTTTCCTCTGAGTTCGTGGTGAACAACAGGCAGACATAGCTCAACTCAGCAACTTTCCTCAGTTTTGCTTTCCTCAGTCTAAACAGTCTTTTGCTTTTTGGATAACAAAAAATCAGTATTCCTTTCCTCTAGCTGTGCTGCCTTGTCTGGCCTCAGTGGGAGAGGGTGCTTAGTCCTGCTGTGACTTGAGGCATCAGGGTGGGCTGGTACTCCTGAGGAGTGTCTGATTCTCTGAGAAGAAGGAGGGTGGATGCTGGAGGGGGCAGGAGGGTGGGGCTGGAAGGAGAGGCGACAGGATTGGGCTGTAAAGTGATTAAATAAATAAATTAATGAAAAAAAACAGCATGATGGATCTATTTTATTTTTTCCTGTTCTTTAAAAAGTATCATTTGAATGTCCTTTGAACAGTTTGGCAATGAGAAGTCTTATGGTATTTTCCTATTATAAAGCTTTTAAGTAGCAAATGGAAGTGAAGCAAAATGCCCCAACTATCCAAGAGTCCTGATGTTAATCAATTGTTGGGAGAACAATGCACTTATGTTTCCTCTTAGACAAATTTTAAATCACTAATTCTAAACCATTTCATTTACTTCAGTGAAACCGACTTTCCTCCTATTACGTGTTTGGGGTTATTTTTGTCTTCCTGCCAGATTCATGACTGCCATCTCCAAAGCCATGAGTTACCTCAGTTTGCTTAGGGAGGGTGCTGACAACCTGGGAGTTTTAAGACTCTCTGTAGGCTTTGCCACTGTCATTTAAGTTTTCTGTGTTTATAGCTTCAAATGATATGACACATGAGTTACAGGCTCACACATTTGTGAGGCTGGTAGGAGCTAAACCTATTCAAAGGTAGACACCATCCTGTTCATTTTTGTTCTTTGTACCTTAAACTTATCATAGCTGCTCATAAAGAGAAACCATCTGAGGGAGAAATATGATCTAGGGAGAATAGAAATTCTGTGTGATCCTTTTGCAAATAATTTTATGTGAATTTAATATATTCAATTCTATTCGAAAGGCAACATTGAGAGGAGACCTGCAGGGCTGTTCAGCACAATGATCATAGTGGTAAAAGAAGTGTGTTTTTAACAGGCAAATCCTCTGCCCAAATACAGGCTACAGCCAGTGTGTGGCTGGGCTGTGATCTCTCTCCTTAGAGAAGAGCCTCTTTGAATTACCTTCACTCTCACCAGAGGCATTTAGGAGTTGGCCACTTTCCACAAGTCTGAAAGTGACTCTCCATTAGATGTGAGAGAGATATGGCGGACCTTAAACTTCGATTGTCAGGAGGAACGGAAAAGCAGCAGAGATTGTCCACGAACGGTGGATCCTAAAAAGAGTTTGCGTTCTTTTCTGTTACTGGAATTACAAGCTGTGGCCTATAATATTCTTCTAATGTGCCCTCCCCTCTTCTTTTTGAAGAACGTCCAAATGTGGAAAAGGTGTGAAAGGAGGAGCAGGCCAAATCCCAGGCACGGCGGCTGCTGCTATTACCAGGTGGAAGCGGACTTGTGTTTTGTGCTTGTGAGAATCAGTTGCCTTTCTTCTCCTCTTGAGAAGGAGCCTTTTTTTCTGGACCTTTGTCTTCCCCTTAAGTCACTGCTGAGGTATTTGCAAACCAAGCCAGCACTTCTGTTTTATTCACCAAAGTAGAACAAAGCAGCTGCAAACAGAAGCTGAAGAACACTGGAAAGGCGCGGAGTCACGGGCTCGCTGCGCTCTCACTCCCACCGGCCCCACCCGCAACGCCTTCCTCGCGATCTTCCCTCATCTGCGAAATGGGGTTAAGAGAGGATTTTCTCTTCGATGTGGGGATGATGGAGATTAAAAGAGATGACGCGGGCACATTATTCCCCAAATAAACCCGAACTGAATCTTAACAATAATATTATGACTGTGGTCACAACCAAAACTTTTCTCCTCCGGCTGTCAGAAATGTCTGGTGAGCTCCACATTCTTCCTCACTCCGCCTGCTGCTTGGTGGAGTTCCAAAAATGCGCGACGGTGCATGCCTGCAATTTGTGCGTTGCTTCCTCTCCAGGGCTTTGCTAAAAGGCCGGGGAAGAGCAAGCACGAAAGTGCAAGAAACAACAGACAGCTTAGCTTGTGCCGTCACATCTCGGAAAGTCATCTCAAGGAAGAACTGGAGAGCCGCGGAAAAAGGAAAGGGTCCTTTCCTGGAAATCACGTCTGCTTTGCTCCGAATATATTGCTCCGAAGCTGCAATATATTTCAAGACAGAATAGTGTCCCATATGAAGGCGGAAACACGGACAAGCATAAGAGATTCCTGGGGTTCCGATGCGGGGTCGGGGCGCAGGATCCCGCAGTTCTTTGTTGGGGTCGGGAGCCCCAACTCCGGGGATAAAGAGCTGCCCGCGGCCGAGAGGCCCCACGGGACCGACTTGCGCCCCCGCAGCCCCTCGCCCACCCCGCTCTGTCCCTGCAGACCCCCCGACGCGGGGCCTTTAAGACTTTCGGGGCTGCGCACGCTCAGCTCTTTGTGTGTAGTTGGGAGTTTTTAAGGAAAAAGAAAAGAAGGAACGTGAGGGAGGCCGGGCACGCGCTGCGCCCGGGCTGCCCTCCCCGCAGCTCCAAGCCGAGGTGGTTGCCTCGTCCGTGGGGCTCCGCGGCGCGGGCCACGCCTGGGGGACGCGCTCAGGTCCGCGCCGGCCGGGTGGGCGCGCGCAGGGGAGCCCCGGGTCCCCGTCCGGGCCGGGCGAGACCACAGCGCATGCACTGAGGGGGGCCCCGGCTCGAGCGCGCCAGCCCGCGGGGGCGCCTCTTCCCGGCGCGGGCTGCGGCCGCGGTCCCGACCACGGTCCCGGAGGGAGCGCGGAGGGGACACGGACGCGGCGAGGCCCCGAGCTGCCGGGAGGGGGCGGCGGCAGGAAGCCGGGCCGCCCTTCCCTCCCCGCTCGCGGTGGACGCGCCCGGCTCGGGGGCTCCCGCTCGCCCCGCCCTCCCGGGCGCGCGGCTCCCCCGGCCCCGGCGCTTGGCGCGGTCCGCGGGCGAGGCGGGGCCGCGCGTGTCCCCTCCCCCTCCGCGCTGGTCCCCTCCCGCTCGGGTCCGCTCCGGAGCGCGGGGCGCCGGCGTCTCGCGGAGCTGCCGCGGCTGGGGCGGTCGGCTCGCCCAGGACAAGGTCAGGGGCGCGGGCGGCGATGCCCGAGCGCGCCCGGAGGCCGCGGATCGGAGGCCGCCGCGCCTGGGACCCGTCGCTCGGGACCGGACAGCGGGACAGGGGCCGGCGCCGCTGAGCAGCCCGGAGCCGCGGCTGCCGCGAGGTCGGGTGCGCCCGGATCCCTCCCCCCCACCCGGGCCGGCGGCTCCCCCGTGCGCGCCCCGAGCGCAGCCCGCCGGGCCGGGCGCCCGGGAAGATGGAGCCGGGGGCGCGGGCCCGCGCGGGGGCTCGGCGGCCGGCCGCCCCGGGGCTGTGCGGGGCTCGGGCGGCGCGCGCCGGGGGCGCCTCCTCCTGGCCGCCGCTGGCCGCCCACCGCTGGCTGCTGAGCTACGGCTTCCTCTACCTGGCACTCTACGCCCAGGTGTCCCAGTCCAAGCCCTGCGACAGGACCGGCTCCTGCTTTTCGGGTCGCTGTGTCAACTCCACCTGCCTGTGCGACCCGGGCTGGGTGGGCGACCAGTGCCAGCACTGCCAGGGCAGGTTCAAGTAAGTGCCACCGCGGGACCCCGGCCCCAGCCCCGCCCCGCCCCGCCGCGGCCGTTTCCCGGCTCCCAGCCCCGGGGACCCGCACCGGCGTCCCGCCCGGGCTGGCTCGCTGCTTTCCGCCGTCCTCCGCGCAGAGGGCAGCCTCCCAGCCAAACTCCACCGATTAGGACAGTAACTGTTTCTGTCAGAAAAGCTGGGCACAGCTCGGCCACGAGCACTGGAAGTCGGAGGTGTTAGGGTTCCCTGTGCCAGCCTGAGTCACACTTTAGTCTCAGGGAGTGTGGCGAACGGGTTAACACGGGCGTGCTACCTTCCCTACCTTGTCGGAGGCGGTCTGTGCTCTCATTCATTCCCCAAGTCTGGAGCTGAGCTGGAGCTCTGTGCCTCCTGCTCAGAATCTACGGAGAGAAACCCAGACAGCGAAGGGAAGTTAACAGGGTTACGCAGAGAATGCCGGGTCGTGATTCCAAACCTGCTGTCCCCAGAACAGGCGCTTTTAGCGGGGTTTGTTAGGACAGTTTCGGGGTTGTCTGGGGACGTCGGTTTGGCTTTCCTGATGAAGGTGGTAAGGAGTGTGTTGCTCCGGGGTAAAGGCACTTCTCCCTATTGGCTGATTTTTAGATCTCTGCCTGCTATAAAAAGAAGTGGGTGCTGGGGAAGGCCCAGAAGTGCGGTCCTCTGAGAGCCCGCAGGTAAAAGCGGTCATTAAGGAAGCTTGTCCTGGATACTTAAGGTGAAGTTTGCTGGCTGATTGCGGCTGTGAAATTATAGCTCGTCGATGGCTTGTATTTGTTGTGAAGATGGTAGCAAAGTCCAGGTGCAATATCTCTGGCTTTGAGGCGGAGGCAAGATTATGGCTCTCATTATGAATATATTTCAGGATAGTTTGCTTGGAGTTTTAATTGACGCATGTTTTTGTTTATTCTCTTTGCCGCATTTTTACTGTTGCTGGCAAGAACAATGCCCCTTATTCAATTAAAAAAGGTTTGTTTTTAAATGACACTTTCAAATTTTAAGTGGATTTTACTATTTAGTTTGTTGTTTTAGAGGGAAATCTTAGGTGAAATTTGTTTGGAGCAATAAAAATTTCCAGGATTAAGTTTCAGAAATTAATTTAAAATAATTTGAGAGAGGTAACAATGAAAAGTTTAAAATGTTTTATAATGAGAAGGGATTGAATTATGTCTCACCAGTTGCCTTATCTCCTTTGGCTGTGACAGTGTCAGCCCTTTTACCTATTAACAGAATATCTTGAATATATATATTCTGGAAACGACCTTCTAAAGAATCCGGAGATTGTTTCATCCACGAATGTATAACTAGTGGTCTTGGCTTTAGTGGTGGTGAATCTGCTCCTTTATCTACAGAGGATACAGTGTTGCAGCTCTGAGCCGATCAATCCAGTGCTGTATTATACAGTAGGGATACTGGTTAACAGCCAGGTCAGCAGTCCCTGACTTCCCACAGGTGCTGTCCCACTTAGTAAGAGAAATCACACAGAAAAAGTTCAAAGTAGACCAACTAACACCAAGAGATGTCCATGAGACAGGTACATGAATGAACTGAGGCGGGTGATATCAGCGTGGATGCAGCTAAATGGGGATAAGTGTGTGAACTCATTACTCAGTGTTCATCCTGGGGAAGCTGCCATTCCTATGACTCTTAATGAGTGCCACTTAGCTTTTCTATGAAATAAAAGTCCTCAGGGTAAATATTAGTACAAATCTGTGTTTTCCAATGTGCACTCTTTGGGGCAAAGAAAGTGCATTTAATGTTAGGGAATACAGTCATTTAGAAAAAAAAAGAATTACTCTTGGTAAAGTACATTGTGAGTTATGAAAGGTTTATTTGAAGATGTGCTTTCCAGCATTTGAAGTAAGAACACGTGGGAGAGAACCGAATTTGACATTCTCCTTTTACCAATTATCCTGAAAGTCTTTATAGAATGAGAGCAGCCTTACACATAGTCATGAAAAGGGATTGATTAATCTCAGTAAGCAGGTGTCAACATTAATTGGTATGTTACCTTGGGCTTTTTCTGTTTTAGATATTTCAGCTAGGGAATGAAGTGTTCTTTCAACGCCCTTTTAGATCTGAGTATTGGGCACTGAGGGAAGAAATGCAGAAGCCAACATAGCACCAGAAGTCATACCTGAGATCTCTCGGCATCCATTCTAGTTCTTTTGTTTGCTTCCACTTGAGAAGAATAAAACATTCAAATTATAAGACATTTCCAACAATCATAAAACAAAGTAACCCCTCCCTGCATTTTCACTAACTCAAGACTAAAGGGTTAAGAGTGAGACTCAGAAAGCACCACACCAGTGTCAGACTCTCATTGAAGTTATATTTCACTAGCATTGTGTGACCTTAGGCTGCAGGACATTCAGGTAGAATCTGCCTGTACAAATTATGAATGATATGTTATTATAAGCTGGTTAACAGTTTTGTAGACAGTTAGACAGTTAGTAGTTTTGCTACTGTAGCCTTGGCACTTACCACTCTAGTCTCTGAAGGTCTGAGGTCAGAAGATCTTACTACATGTGAATTATTTGTAAATATAGAACTGTAAGTACTTATGTACTGGTTTTTAAAAAATAATGAACTTTATTCTATATGTAATTTTCAGATCTTCAGGGCAGTCGAATTTGGATTCTGAATGTCACATATTTATAGTGGAACTATAATTTTATTAACTATAAAATGAACATATACTGTCCAGAAGTAGGATGTTTTCTATCAACCAAAGAGGCAGGATTAGAAATCGTCATTATTTTTTTCTAAGCTTTTTTATTTTTGAGATAGGATCTCTCTACACACCCCTGGAACTCACTATGTAGACCATGCTGGCCTGGAACCTACAGAGATCCTCCTGTCTGTGCCTCACAAGCGCTGGAATTAAAGGTGTGTGCCACCATGCCAGGCTTAAGCTGCTCTTTAAATTATATATTCATATGGACTCTTTATTGTTAATTATAGGTGGCCTTTGAGTAATGTGTAAAGCTGAATGCTCTCTGTATGTCTTCATCTTTTAAGTAAAATTATAATAGATAATTTATATCATTAAGGTATGTAATCACATAGTAGGAATTTAAGGCAATCTAAATGGACTGTTCAGTCTAAATTCATGAAGCAGGTTTCCTTCTGTTTATTACTATTATTTGGCTTCTTAAATGAAATAGGTTTTCCCCAGCACTTGTTTGTACGTTTCTGGAGAATTCCTTTTGGCCTCAGGCTCTTTTACTCAGCACTCTTTGCTCAGGGCCCTTTCCTGTGCAGTCTTGGCTTGGGTAATTACCGGGGAGCCTTCTGATCTCAGCCTAACTACCACGTTCCAAAGGAGGCTTCTCTCTCTCCCCAGTCAGACCTTGTTATGTACTGCTGTTTGGCCTCCTGAGTGCTGTCAAACAAAGGACCAATTAGTTATTTTTCCTTTAGATTGGCACACAGAAACTATAATTTTATCTCGTTGATTTTTCTTTTTTCTGGTTTCACACATTTAACCTGAGGCCTTATACATGCTCTGTGAGTGCTGTGCTGAGTTGAAACTTAAAATGTATTTTAGTTTTTGAATTATGTACTGTGTGTTCACTCACATGTATGCATGTGTGCATGTATAGATGTGTGTGGATGCATGTGTGTGTGTATGTGTGCATGTGTGTACATGTGTGCATATGTATGTGTGGATGCATGTATGTATGCATATGTGGTATGTGTGAACTGTATATGTGTGTATGTGTGTGCATGTGTGCATATGTATATGTGTGTGGATGCATGTGTGTATATATGTGTGGTATATGTGAACTGTATATGTGTGCATGTGTGTGCATGTGTCATATGTGGTATGTGTTGTGTGTGTGTGCACATGCATGTGTGAGCCAAGCAGTCCAGAAGAGGGCTCCAGGGAGCTCGAGTTGCAGTGGTTGTGAGCTAACTAACAGTTAGGGTACTGGGAACTGAACTTAGTTCCTCTGCAAGAGCTGACCCGTTTCTCTTGCCCCTGAACTATAATTTGTAATGCACAATTTATTTAAAGTTTAGAACTTGCAAGTTTTGTCTTCTGTACATATCTCTGAAACAGTAATAAGGACCGTAAAAACAGCAATCACACCCAAAAGCTTTTAATACCGCTCTTTTCCCCCATTGCCCTTCCTCATTCTCAGGACTCGCTGATCTGTGTTTGCTCAGCACATTTTTGTTGGTGTTTTAGGGTTTTTTTTTTTTATGTGGGATGAATTATGTGTTACATTCTTTCTTTATGTCTTCTTTCACCATGTATCATTTTGAGATTCGTTCTGTTCCTTTTATTCCTGAATAGTTTCTGATTTGTGGACACGTTCCATTTTGCTTTTCCTTTTGTCCTCTGACGGGCTCTTAAGTTGTTTCCGGTTTTTGACTACTCCTTATAAAAATGACTGGCCTTTCCTGGAGATGTCTTTGTGTGGACATAGACCTCCATGTCTTTAGGAGAAATACTAAATAGTGCAAGTCTGGATCATATGGTAAATACACATTTAATTGTTTTTATATTAAATAAATTTTATTTTATTATTTTGTCTCTCCAGCCTACCTGTTTAATCTCCTAAATATAGGAGATTACTATTGCAGAATAATTGTAATCATGTAACTTCCCAAGCAGCATGAAAATGTTCTAGTTAATTCACATCCTCCTCAACTGTCTAGTTAAATTGTAACAATTGATAAGTCTTTGGTCCTTTTTTGAACATTCATTTAGTGTTTGTGTTTGTGTTTGTGTGTGTGTGTGTGTGTGTGTGTGTGTGTGCATTCATGTGACATGCCATAGTACTTGTGGAGAGGTAAGGTGACAACTTTGGGAGTCAGGTCTACCTTGGGGATCCTGGACTGGAATTCAGGTTGTCAGAATTAGTGAGTGCTTGGACGTCAGAATTGGACATCCTTGCCCTGCTGAGCCATCTCATTGGCCCTCACTGGCCTTTAATTTGTGTTTCCTTAATGAGCAATCATATTGAAATCTTGTCTGTGTTTACTTGCCACTTGTTTATCTTCTTTATCAAGGAAGCTTTCAAATCTGCATATTCAAATTTCCCCTTAATTTTGATTTTTTAAAATGAATTCTTTCATTTACTGGATAGTTCTTTATCATTTGGAAGTATTTTCTTCCATGTTGGGGCTATCTTTTATCTCCTTTATTTTTAATTTTGTGTGTGTTTCTGTGGGTGGGTCTGTGCATGCCCAAGAAGGGACGAGGCTTCATATTTCCCTGGAGCTGGAGTTTCAGGCAGATTGTGAGCTGCCCATCACGCTGGGAACTGAACTCAGGTCTTCTGCCAGAGCAGTGATGCTAACCACTGGCCAGCTCTCCAGACCCCGGGACTATCTTTTCTTTCTCTAATCCTTCTCATCAATAACAAAGGTTCTCATTTGCACTGGTTTTGGCGTTCCAGTAATGCTGATCTCATAAAATGGAGCCTCATTATTTGCTGGGGGAGTTTTTGTGGAATTGACATTATTACTTTATTGTGGACTTGGTAGAACTTACCGCTTGTCTTAGGGTTTCTGTGGCCATGATGGCTACTGTGACCAAAGCAACATGGGGGGGGGGCAAGGCTTAATATATCTTAGAGCTCTTAAGCCACACTCCATCTTCGAGAGAAGCCAAACAGCAGCTTCAGGCAGGAACCTGGAGGCAGGGACTAAAGTAGAAGCCATGGGAAACTGCTTCTTAGCTAGCCCTCCCTGGCTTGCTCAGGCTGCTTTCTTATTTTCAACAACTCACGGCCGTCTGCCCAGGTGTGGCACTACCCGCAGCTGGCTGGCTGGTCCTGTGCCCATAGGTCATGGAAACCTCCACCGACGTGCCCACAGGCCAATCTGAGGGAGGAATTTTCTCAGTTGAGGCTCCTTTCCAGATGTTCCTAGCTTGTGTCAAGGTGACCAAACCAAACCAAACTAAAACTCCAAAACCAACCAACCAAAACCCAAACAAACAAAAAACCCCACCCCAAACAACAACAGAAAACCCAAACAACAACAAAATAGCTAACCAGTACACCAGTGAACCCTTCCAGGCTCAGAATTTTATGAGCTCTCCAAAGATCAGAGGAGGAACTGCTGGTCTCAGAAGTGAGTTTTTACTCCTGACCCCGAAAGCACGATCTCAAAGTGAAGCTAGAGGAGTGAGACCATCCTGCACTGCAGATGTAGGGAACAGAGGAAGCCCTGACTGAATTATGTCCTGAGTGAATGCCTATTGTCGGCATGGGTGTGGTCATGCCAAGGCCCCTAAAGCCCCATGGGAGTGGCAAAGTCTTCTGTGGTGAAGCTCAGAGGGCTGGTAAGGCTTTCACCAGTGACCGGTTCATCAGTGTGTAGCAAAGCTGGCAGCTGAAGCTCCTGCCTCGCAGATGCCTACAGCTGGAGACTGCCCACAGGACCCCTCCTGCCGAGACCAGCCAGCCTCTCCCCTCTACACACGATGAATGAGCACTGAGGTTCTGGGTTGGGGCCGTAGTGGACGTTACCCCATCATAGTGGGCAAGGCGGGGTGCAGCAAGAGGCAAGTCCGTAATTCAGTCTAATAAGCAATAGACTGAAAGCAAACTCTACACATTGAAGAAGTGTTTCTCACTCATACATTAGATAAGGGAGTCATATCCAAGTTAAGGAGCTCGAACTACTTAACAAGAAAACTGTCTATTTAGAAGCAGCCAAAGGACTTGAATAGAATTCTCTAAGATACACAAAATACATAAAATGTGTGTCCAACATCACTAAGCAAATTAAAACTATAATCACCTCATACCTGTTAGAAAGACTATTATTGAAAAGATGAAAGATAGCAAGTGTTGTCTAGAATGAGAAGAAATGGAAAAAATTTTAGTGGAAATTTAATTACTTTGCCCATTTTGGAAATAGTGGGAAAGTTCTTTAAAAGCTGGAAATAGATTTACCATGTGATTCAGCAGTCCCACTTCTGGCACTGTCTTCCCTTCTACATTTATGGCAGCAGCATTCACAATAGCCTAAATCTGGAGAGATGGTAAGTGCTCATCAATAGATGAATGGATTGAAAAAAGTGGCATGTGTCGCAATGAAACCCGAGGCTGAACAGGAGTTATGTCATTTGCATTGTAAAGGACAATACAGCGAGCAAATAAACCAGGAGCTGAAGGCACAGTAGCTCTGATCTCATTCACGTGTGGATGCTGAAGATTTGAACTCATCCTGTGATCCGCTGGGTGTTGAAGTGATGAGTGAGGAAAGGGGAATGTTTGGCAAAGAGGTGATGTGTACAAAGTTTCAGGTAGGCAGGAGGAAGTCCTGTGCTCCCTGTACAGCGAGATGACCCATGTATATTTCAAAATCCTTAAAGCTAAACTAAATTTTTTTATCATAAAGAAAGATGTGAGGTGGTGGAAATGTGAATGTTTAGTGTGTGTTCACATGTACATATGTGCATGTATGTACTTTCATATGGGAACCACAGGATAGATAACCCTGGGTGTTGTGGTCCGTTCCTCATGTGCTGTCTACCTTTTTCTTTTCTTTTGGAGACAGTGTCTCAGCAAGTATGCTAGGCTGAGTGGTCAGTGCACCTGAGGATCTGACTGTCTCTGCTCCCCAGTTGTGGGATTGTAAGCTCGTCTCCCCCAGCTAGCGACCTTCCTGTCTCATATTGTACACACGTGTTGACACATCATACTGCACCCCAGAAATATATATAACCAGTATTTGTTAATAATTGTAAAACAGCAAAAAAGGACCCAGCAAACTGGCCAATATTTCAACTAGAAAATATGTGATCTCTAGTGCCCCCCGCCCCCTTTTAACCTGTCTTAAGCTACTGTTTTTATGGTCATTTCCATGATTCCCTGGAGCCAAGGAATAAGGAGCTGAGAGTCTTTGCAGATTTCTTGTGGTCCGCCTTGAATGATGCCAAGTTATTTTTGACTCTTGCTTTGTCCTTATTTCTGCTTGTCCTGAGCCTAAGGCTGAGCCTTGTCAGAGCCTGGAGTCTGGCCGAGGCAAGCATGTCGCTTCATACATTGCCTGGTGTAAACCTGCGCAGGACTTCTACCCCAGTTCTTAAAAGAAGTCTGCGCCCAGTTTTCTCCTTGTTTTCAAGGAATGCTCTTTACTCTGTCTCTGTCAGAAATACCGTCCGCCTATTCTTGTTTTGGTATTAATTTGACATTTTGTGCAATGTCATGTTGTTTTGGTATGAGAGCTGTTTGTCTGTAACGTTTATTTTTTATTTTTTTGAAACATTCTCATCAGGTTTTGTGATCTTGAGCAGAGTATACTACATTATTAATTAAGTTGGTGTGCATTCTTTTTTCTCTAATATCTAAGAAATGACAAAACATTTTTATTATTTCTCACTTAAGTGATGGGAAAATTTTACTAATGAAGCCATCTGTGCCCACAGGTATTTTTGGTACCTTGTTTTTAATTTTAAACTTGCTTTAGCAGATATAGGACTTTGTACATTTTTTATTTCTTCATTGTTCGTTTTTTTCAAGGTGTGAGTTTTATAGGGTTTATTTCCATTTTATTTAAACCATCAAATTCATTGACAGGAAGTTTTATTATTCCAATTTTCCTACTGAATTAGTAGTAATAATGTCCCTGTTTCCTTTTTGATAACTAATATTTTTCTCTTTCTTGAGTTTAACACACATATCTATGCATATTTATATATAAAACATATACATATATAGTATTATATATAATACTTTTTAGTTGTATAAGGTTTTTTATGTGATTTTATTATTTTGAGACTTTCTGTATTTTATCATTTCATTCCTACCAACTATATTTGAATGTGTTCTTCTAGTTTCCTGAGTTATAATTTAGATAATTGGTTTTCAGTTTTCTAATACTTATGTTTAGCGCTGTAAGTTCTGCTAAGCATTATTTTAACTTCACCTTACAAGCTTTAGTAGGTTGTGATTTTTAGAATGAGTCAACTAAAATGTTTTCTAGATGTCTTTGTGACTCAGGAACTTCTTTTTTAATTCCCAGATATTTAGGGCTTTTAAATTGATATTCTCTTATTATACATGGATTCTGGAAGCATGTTTATTATAGCTAACTTTCATTAATTGATTAAATGATTTATTTCACTTCTGGTGTTTGCTACTATGCTATGCCAAAGGACAAATAGCCACTTCCTTCGGTCAGAAGCAGTTTTTACCCCCCAGTCCTGGCTTTTGAAATGCAATTGCTGCAGGCTCAGAAAGCTCAAAAAATATGTGGGGATCCTGGTTATAAAGTACATGTGATTAGGCAGACCCCCCTAACTCTCAGGGGTCCATGGTTTTGTTTTGATTTTGGGCTTTTTTTAATACTATTTTTAGCATAAGACTTGTGAGGGCTGTGAAGTAAGCCCATGGGGGTCATGACTGGACACCCACTCATTTCTTCCAAAGTTAGAGACATCTCTTGTGACTGAGTGTGTGTGGCTTACTTTCTTTCAACATTCCCAACCATATATTTATTTTATCTTTATAATTAATTCCTTTATATCCCAATAGTAGCCCCTTCCCTCGTCTCCTCCTGGTCCCACCATCCCTCCCTCCTTCTTCTTCCCCTATCTTCCCCCCCTAGTCCACTGAAACCGGGAGCCCTTCTCCCCCACTGTCTGACCCTAGCCTATCAAGTCTCCTCAGGGCTGCCTGGATCCTCTTCCTCTATGGGCTGGCAATGTTGCCATGCAAGGGGAGGTGATCAAAGAGCTGGCAACAGAGTTCATGACAGAGACTCCCCTGCTCCCCTTACTAGGGAACCCCCATGAAGACTGAGCTGTCCATGGGCTACATCTGTGCAGAGGGTCTAGGTCCTCTCTATGAGGTCTTTGGTTGATGCCTTAGTCTCTGTAGTCTCCCCCTTGGTCCAGATTTGTTGGCTCTCTTGGGCTCCTTGTAGAGCTCCTGTCCCCTTTGGGTCCTTCTTCCCCCGCCCCCTTCCATAAGACTCCCTGTGCTCTGCCCGAGGTTTGGCTGTGAGCCTTAGCATTGCTTTGATCCCCTGCTGGGTGGAGTCTTTCAGAGGATATTTATGGCAGGCTCCTGTCCTGTCTGTCCTGTTCTCTGTCTTCAACCACTTCCAGTGTCTATTCTGTTTGCCATTCTGAGTGAGAATTAAGCATCTTCCTCAGGGACCACTTGTTATTTATCTTCTTTAGGTCTGTGGATTTTATCCTATATTATATGGCTAATATCCACTTATGAGTGAGTGTGAACCATGAATGTTTTTGTGGTTCTGGGTTATATCACTCATGGTTCATTTACACAATGGAATACTGCTCAGCTATTAAAAACAAGGAAATTATGAAATTTGCAAGCAAATGGATAGAACTAGAAAAGATCATCGTGAGGTTGCTTTCTTTAGCTCAGCATTGTGCTTTTCAGAGCAGCAAACTAACGCTACTGTCTTCAAAGAATTTAGTGAGGGAGGAGGGGAAAGAAGAAGAGGAGGAAGAGGAAGAAAAGGAGGAGGGAGAGGAGGAGGAAGAGGAGGAGGAAGAGGACAGATGAGGAATAGGAGGAGGGAGATGAAGAGGAGGAGGAAAAGTAGGAGGAGGATGAGGAGGAGAAGGAGAAGGAAGAGGAGGAAGAACAGGAAGAAGGAAAGGAACAGGAGGAGGACAGGGAAGAGGAGGGAAAGGAGGAGGAGAAGGAGAAGGAAGAAGAAGAGCAGAAGGAATAAGAGAAGGAGGAACAGGAAAAGGAAGAGGGTGGATTGTGTGGAGTTCGGAGGACAGCTCTTTGGAATTGATTTTCTCCTTCCACCATGTTGGTACTGGGGAAGCTCAGGCTGTCTGCCTTAGCCACAGGGACCTTCACTGGCTGAGCCATCTTGCCAAGCCTCTGTGCCCTTGAAAGGCTTGGATAGAGGAGTGGGCAGTCAGGCAGAGGTCTAAGGTCCGCTGCCACATGGGCTGTTGAAGTTCAGGTCTGCAGGGAAGTGCTAGGGACAAATATACTTACTCATTAATGTGAAGAGGACAGACGCCAGAGCACTTCTGTTCCTTAGGTTACACTATTTGCTGGCTGCAGGCTGCTCCTGGCAGAAGGCAGATTCCTAATTACCTTCACCACAGTGAACAGATTTGAACTTCCCAGTAATGACCCACCTCACTTGTGTTTACCTAAACAGATGCACTTTCTACAAGTACAGAGCTTTGCCACAGAGTGAGGCAAGGTAGACTAGGGCCACCGTGTCCATCAGTGCTCATATTAACTGTGTCTTTTCTTCTCTCTCTGCCACACTGAGTGAGCAGTCTAGGTGTAGCAACTTGTGTGTAAAGTAAACTTGTGGAGTGATATTAAACACACATGCATACACACACACTCACACGGAAGCTGTGCCAACTGTTACAGGAACGTGTGTTGCTACGTTCCTGTGATTTTGCCCTTACTTACTGCCCTGGAGTTTTGCGTGGTGGATGGGCTGGCTCCATCGCAGACCTTGATTTCCCAGTGTGCAGTAGGGAAGTGAGCTGTCATGTTTCCATCCTAATCTGTGCTTGGCTCTATCCATAGAGCCTTGATTTTGATTATTGTAATTTTCAGTACCAGAAATTTCAGGAATATCCTGCTGCTACCTTTTTTTTAAAAACTTTTCAATTATTCCAGATGTAAACATTTTCTGTTTGAAGTAGGCGTGTTTTCAAAGACTGCAGGGTGACACCAATGCAGCATCTCGACTCTGGTCTGCTGTTTGTAGCTTCTTATTTCATCCTGCTTTTTATCGTGCATTACCTTCTAACATGCATATATTTTACTTTAGGAATTGGTGGGTGTTGCTTGAAGCCTGGGGTAGGGTTCTTCCCATCATGGTAAAGGAGCTGAGCCTGGGGCGGTGTGTCGTCCCCAGGACTCATTCATGCTGTGGCTCGTTGGTGCAGCGAGGGCAGGCGTGCCTGTTAGGGCTGTCTGGTGAGCAGAGCCGGCAGATGGAGCAGGTGGACATCTGTGTGTTAGGGAAGGGTTTGTTGGCCTGCCTGTGGGCTGCGGCCTGGGTAGCGCATAGTGGCTGTTTCCGATGGAGAGGACAGCACATGAGCTTGGACGCCTGAGCAGGCCCCACCTGGTGCTGAGCCCAGGGGACGGCCTAGTGCTCTGTCGCTTCCTGTCCACCCCTATCCTGAGGAAGTGGGTGCCAACAGCAAAGAAGGGATGGCTCAGGATGGAGAAGCTTGCCAGGGAGAGTGGGGCAGGCGGGCAGAGTACAGGCTTCCTTCTTCCCTGTCCTCCATGTGTGCTGCTGCCAGGTGTGGCCCAGACTTAGGGGATCTTCTGATGGACGTCACAACATCTGGATTTGGGGTTGGTCTTCCACCTCAAATAGTCCAGCCAAGAGAAATCTCTCACAGGCACCCCCAGTGGCTTGGGCTTTAGCTACCTCCAGATGTGGTCAAGTAGACAGCCAAGATCAGTAGGTACACCTCTGGTTCACCATTACTCAAACAAGTCACGGTCCCCACGTCAAAAGTATCATGTCCTGTGTTTCTGTGCCTTTCTGCCTTTCTGCCATGGCCTCCCGTTTCCGCCTTCATCTCCCTCAGTCGAGGCTAACAAGCACACACTTTTTTGGCAGTTTCCATGAAATAGAAAACTCTTTACTTCAAAAGCAGCTTTTTGTGCCTGGCTCCTCTTAAATAATCTGCACGATCCGGGGCCTGGCCTGGTCGTTAATACCCTCCTTTTACACATGGTAAGGGTTGGGGGTGTCAGCATCACCCCCTCTGCTGTTATTGGAAGTGAAACATTACAGCACAGGAACTAGCCCAGTATTTAAGTTGTGCTTTATTTTTCTCCTTGTAGTATAGATTTTACAGAGTTTTTGAAGTTTTGAAATAAAGGAATATATTATCTACTTACAGAAGTATTTGATACGTAGAAAATGTTTGTTATCTTAAGAACACAGGAGTCTGTAACTCTTCAATATTTTTTCCAAGCATAAATTTGCCCTTTTGGTACCAAAACCATGTGTAGGGGTTGTGAAAGGCTTTCAGATAACGTTAGCCCTGACTGACTTGTCAATCTTTTTTTTTTTTTTTTAATCTCCTAATGTTTGTAAGGCTCCATGTACTATATGGATATAAAAGTGTCTGTTTATGTGACTACAGAAAGCCAGTTATTGAATAAGTAATTTGTCTAGAAGCAAGTACACCTAAATTTTTGTCATAAATATTTTAAGATTCTGAAGAAGATCTGATGATTTTCTAATTGTGTTCTACTTTAAGTCTTATTTTTAAAGCTGGTTGAGATTGTGTACGAATGTGCACAGTCAGGAGGGATTGAGAAAGATAGGCTTTGGAAGTCTGTAGGATGCGGGCTGCCTGACAACCCAGTGACAGGAACGTGCCGCTGTGCTTCCCGGAGAAGCACGCACGTGTGGATCCGCGCTCTGCAGATCCGCACTGTTCAGAGGGCAGTTAGTTGCTCTTCCTTCTTTGCCAGAGCCTAAGTCTTGTGAAGATAAAACTTAACCTAACCAACATTTTTCATCACAGAACATATCAGTAAAATGCTCAGTATTGCACTGACTTTTCCTACTTTGTCGTTGAAATGGTTAATGTCAAATTTGAAGAAATTTAGACTACACATCTTTTCAGTGGTAGAGAGGAAATTGTTTCAGGTTGTCATGACAGCCTTAAGTTTGTAAACTATTCTGCCTCGTTCTTTTGGCTGAATGATTTGAATTTCTCACACTATTTCATACTTTCATGAGGTCATTGTTTTCATGAATTTTCTTTTTCAGGTTAACAGAACCTTCTGGGTATTTAACAGATGGCCCGATTAACTATAAATATAAAACCAAGTGTACATGGCTGATTGAAGGCTAGTAAGTATATAGTTGAGTTAAGTAAGTTACTTTTACTCTGAGTTGTTAAAGCAGTCGGTAAATTGACTAGGTATGTATATTAGTTTCTTTGCTTATTATTGGAACATATGCTTAATTTTATGAAGTTCAAAAATGTAAGTCAGTGTTCCTTACATTTATGGTGAATTAAATATGTATTTTGCTTTTGGATTACATTATTGCAGGACTAAACACATAGGCCTCTTGGATTTTGAGAAACATCTTGTTAGGAACTTTTTCTGTAGAAAATATAAAGATATTCTGTGCAGGGCCAGGCTGTTTGTTGGTTGATATTTTTCAATTCTAATAGTCTTTTAAAATTTTAATTGTGCTAAGCATCTTTTAAAGATATTGTCATAACATTTTGTAGACTTTGTAATGTTTGTTGTTATTCGCTTCGGGTGCTTTTCACAGCGAGGAATTTTAGTTATTTAAACTATTATGAGGAGATCATAAGTGAACTGGCAGGAATTCTTTGGTACTATTTTGTAGCTTTTAGACTGTATTTGGAAAGCCGTGCTTTTTGGATTACTTTAAACGTATTCTTAGAACTTCAACAGCTATTTTCTACTATTTACCTTTAGTCTTAGTGTATCACTACTTTGAGAAAAAAATTGTAAGACCCAACTCCTTCACGTAAAGGTTCAGTGTCAGTGGGACTAGTTGGTTCTGAGTGCTGAACTTCTGTAACCAACTATCATATCAAGTACGGCTTGATATGATAGGATGCATTCATGTTAGTAAATAATTTAATATGATTTCAGTAAGAAGTACATAAAGTACATAATATCTGTCTTAGTCATGTATATAAGGCCTGCCTTTTATTGTTACCTGAAGTTTTAAGGAAGCAAAATGTGTATTTTGAAGCCTGTGTCATGACAGCTTTTCTTCTGGTGATTTAATGATTTGTAGAAAAAGTATCTGTAAATAGATTCTAAACAAATTTACTATGTCTAATTTTAGTATATTTACATATTAACATGAACGTGAAGACGCTCTTCTTTCTTCCAGCCCAAATGCAGTGTTAAGGTTAAGATTCAATCACTTTGCTACGGAATGCAGCTGGGACCACATGTATGTCTACGATGGAGACTCGATATATGCACCATTAGTCGCTGTACTCAGGTGAGTGATTACGTTCACCTGATAACTCACTGACAGCCATGGGGGAGTAAATAACTAAACAGGTTGTTCATTAGAGGTCTACCCTCCTGATCTGTACTCACAGTTAGGTGGTTGCTGGTGGCTGGATTTCAGTGATTACTGCAATACCCTTTGTGTACTAAGACTGCTAAGGGTAGACACAGTAATGTTAAAATAGATGAATAATCCGCACTATAGGAACTCTAGACTTCTTTATAAATACTTTTTATTTTCATAGTATTTAGTTTATTTCTTTAAGTTGTTTTAAGCATGTTTTTATAAACACCTGTTTAGAGATATTTGGATGAGTTCAGGCTGAAGAATAAGCAAGTGTGAGCATTTTTAAAGTAGTCGCCGTTTTTGTTTTAGTGAACTGAGGAATTTTAAATTCTGAAAACAAAAGTTAAGTTTTACTTGGTATAGGGATTAATAAAGGAGGAGTTTCTACCAATTCACAGAAGTTTGGAAATTTTGGTTACTTCATAGTGTTTTATAAATAGACAGATAATCAGGATATTAATTTTCAAATCAAAGCATTTTAGTATCAATCTAAACTTTTTAATAATAATGTATTATTGGAAAGTTGTGAATAGGAGGAAAATATGTGCAATATGGAAAAGCATGAACATAAAATATAGATTTTGTTTTCAACTTAGCAGTGTGATTGTTGACTAATTGCTTGTTATGTTAGTTTTTACTTTTGTTATTATACAGTATCTCTCATGTTCTATCAGAGTTGGAAATTTAACTGTAGATAGAAGCTTGTTTACACAATTATTTCAATTTGAAATATTCTTTTCACTCTCTTGCAAATAATTTATTTCATCAGTAATTTGAAACCCTGTTGGACCAATATTGATGGGCTGGTATTTCTTTTTTTTTTTTTTTTTTTTTTTTTACGATTCTGTGATTTATGACTGTTTCAGAATGAACCTGTTCTAAGTAATTTAGGTATTTATTCTGTGATTTTTGCTGAAAATACTTTTACAACTCTTAAAAAAAGATTTAGTGTGTGTGTTATGTGTGTATGTGTTATGCGTGTGTATGTGTGTACGTTTGTGTATGTGTGCATATGTGTGTACACAAACATGCCTGTGGAGGCCGGCAGCAGGCTTTGAGTCCCCAGGACCGGGCTGTTGGGGACCCTCTGACAGGTTCTGGGGACTGAGCTCTGCGGGAGCAGCAAGCGCTCCCAGCCGCTGAGCCATCCCTCTTGCCCTTTAGAACTTCCATTTTGAGTTTTTTGAATATTAACAAAAGGAAAGTTAATAATGTTAGTTTAAGGACACTAAGTAAAAAAGTAATAGACCCATGAGAATAATTATAATGTAAGAAAATTTTATTATAACAATTAGATAAGATGCTGGCTTGACACCTTTATTTTGACAATTAACACTCCAGTTTTCTATCATTTCATCAGTTTTGTGACATTGTTGACAATCCCTTAGGGCATCGTTTCTTATTTTCACTCATGTAATGAGTTTGTGCTCATTAACAATGGTTTACCAAGTTTTTATCTCGTTGTCAAGCACTCCTGTTGCCTGTCCTGACGATGGTGCTGGTTTTGTTAGCTCAGTGCAGTCTGGCTCTCCTGCGAGTAGGGCACATTGGTGGAGAAAACGCCTCCGTAAGATTGGGCTGAGGGCCCGTGTGTATTTTCTCAACTGGACGTTGGCGAGGGAGGGCCCATCCCATTGTGGCGTCCTGGGGCTGGTGGTCCTGGGGTCTGTAAAAAAGTAGCTGGGCAGGCCGTGAGGAGCAGGCCAGCAGGCAGCACCGTCATGGCCTCTGTGTCAGCTCCTGCTCCGGGTTCCTGCCCAGTTTGAGTTTCTGCCTTGGTTTCCTCATGGGCTGTGATTCAGGACGTGTCAGCCAAATAAACCCTCTCCTCCACGTTGCTGTGGGTCTAAGACACTGAGGGGATGGAAACTCAGGTTCATTGAATAACTGCTTGCTGCTAAGCACTGTGACTGCCATCTAAACCTCCCACAAGCCTTGAGGGTGAGGTAATATTATCTTCCATTTTACAACTGAAAAAAACTGAGACTTAGAGAAACCGTTTACCACTAATAGATGCTAAGCCAGGATTAGGATTCAAAAGCACATACCGTTTAATTCCGCTTTGCTAAGAAAAAGCATTTAATTATTTTAGAGTTATAATGCTATATAAATATTTATTACTTAGTCAACTACATGGATACCTAACATTTAATAACTATCAGAGACTGTCAGAAGCCTGGACACAGAGTAAGGAGTAAGGCAAAGTCACTGTGATACGTGCAGACACCACAGCCTGGAGTAGAAGGAAGCTTGCTGGAGGGGCACGTGGGACTGTCCTCACCGTTGATACTAGTTGTAAGTTGGGGATGTCTTCATCTTTTTTCTCTTTGGCCACAAAGTCGGGTAACCCATGCTTCCTAATTTTTGATAATTTCCAAGGATGACCCACAGAACTCAGCAAAGTGCTGTATTTGTGGCTACCATTTCTGATATCAGGAACAGAAATTGGAAGCAGAAAGAGAGGCACAGGTTGAGATTGGGAGTGGTGCCAACATGCACACTGTGTCCCTAGGAGGCGGCCACGCAGCGTGCAGGCTGTCACAGGGCTCCCCGCCTTCAGGCATCTGCACCCGGTTTTCAGTGTTTTGTTGTTTCCCTGTAAAGCTTGGTCATTTGAATCGCTGGCTGTGAGGAGGCTGAATGCAAATCTTTGCTTTTCCTCTGTTATTAAGTCGGGCTGGTGCCAGATGACTTCAGCTCTTTAATCGCATGGTTGATTTTTGCTGGAGTGACCATCCACAGCCTGAAGTGTTACTTCAGTTTCCGCTTTGAAGGGACCATGGACAGAAACTGTCAAGGTCTGCTGTAAGTAGCAAAGACAGTTTATCGCTTGAGAACTTTTAGGAGTTTGAAGTCGGATTTTAAAAACTGGTAGTAAAAGCTGGCCGTTCTTTCGTTTTTTGTTTTTGTTTTCACTCTACAATCCTTACACATGAAAGCAATTTTTATATATATTAGGTATGGTCCAATAATGAAAGAACATATCATTTCTGACAATTAGCCAATCATTTCTGGTGAATTTTGCTATGAGTAGAAGGTTAACAGGCAAAGGCATAGTACCAGATAGAACATTCTAGAGGGAGTAAAACACCACAGTGTAAGACAATAAGGAGATATTAAGTAACTCTAGGTTTTGTTAGCGTCGGCTCTGTGAAGGGCCACCGGGGGCGGATGAGTCGGTCTGCTGCACGCCCACCCCATGCCAGGGTGCTCAGGGCATCGTCCACCCATCCGCACGTTCAGTTCTCACGCTGCCCTGTTACCACCATGCAGACGGAGCGTGAGCCCTGAAAGACTGCGAGCTGCCCTAAGTTGCCTCTCTGGTAGCGATGGATGCCCAGTGAGTCCACGTAGCCTAATTCTTGAGTCACTGCTATGCCCCATACTTAAATCAGATCTCACTGCTGCAATATGAAGACTATTTGTAATTGAGCTTTGCCTTTAATTCCCGACTCCCCTCTGGTGCCAGACACATTTGTGTTGGGTATTGAATTTGGGAAAACTTGTATGTAGTAGTAAGTTAGGCCTGGAAAGACACATTCCTGCAGGAAATAACTGGGGCGCCAGCAGGTCACCTCAACTCAGACGCTCAGGCCTGAGGTGCAGTTCCTTGGAGTGAGTGACACACAGCATTCACTTTTCCTGCCTCTTAGTTGTTGGGGTCCTAGTTCAAAGTAAGGACCTGGGGTTCCCCATCTGCTTCCCTAGCTCTGGAACATCTCTGACACCCCTTCCCCAGGCCTTAGATCTTAAACTCTGGTTTTCAACTGCTGGGAAATGGCCTCTATCTGGCCTGGGCTCGCCTTAGGGGTTAGTTCTGTGTTATTTCTAGCAGCCAGGTTTTGATTTTGTATAGTTGAGTTACTCTGTGGGTTGTATCAAAAGGTGGGTTGTTACATAATAAATGGAAGCCCCCTTTTCATTTATTGCTTTAAGAAAGATTAATTTTAAGAAAGTCTTTGTGTATATGTGTCTGCCTGCCTGTGGGTGTGTGTGTGAGGGGAGGTGCCCACGGCGGCCTGACACTCTGATCACCTCGAGCTGGACTTAAAAGCCTCCCTGAGCTGCTTGACGTAGTTGCTGGGGACCAGTTTGGGTCTTGTGCAAGAGTAGCGCTCCTTAGCTGCCCGGCCACCTCTTCAGCATCCTCATTTGGTGCTTTTGAGGCATTTATGAGTCAGCAAGCAAACAGACCAGGCTTGAGCTCTTAAAGGCATTTTAACGTCATGGATGGAATATTATTTTTTATTTTTCCGTCAGTGTGCTCATTTTGATTTTGTTGTGGAACCATACATCCTCTTGAGGCGTTACGAAGAACAAGTATTCATTCTTGATTGGCACCAGTGACAGAACAAAGAGATGATTCTGCACAAGTTCAGTTTAGCGCGTGAACGAGTCTGTTGGGGATGGCTGCAGAGGTGCGGGTGACTTAAGGGTGGCTGCAGCATGAGAAACCTCCCCGGTGGAGGAGCCATGGGGATGCATCCTGCAGTGGGTTCCAGAGTTTCCGCCCTTTCTATCGGAGCTCCTGAGCTTTGGACGTTTCAGTGGCCTCCTGGGTTTTACAGGTCTCTTCTGTTCCTCTGTCTCTTCTGTTTTTGTTTGCTTGTTTTTTCTTAATTTGGAGGAAATAGCTATTAAAAACAAATTAAAACAACAACAACAAAACCCCAGCCCTTCCTCTGGCTCTTCTTTTCTCCCCCACTTATGTGGTGTTTCCTAAGCCTCAGAGGGGTGACTAACCAAGTCACACAACAATTGTGATCACACTACTGTGAGGAAAACACGTCTGTGTAAAACTAAGACAGATGCTATAGAAACCAAACTCCACGGACAGTCTGCCCTTAAACTTACTTCCCTTCCCCTCATGCCTGGTAGATGCAGTTAAGTTAGGGGCTGTTTACATCCTCTTCTTATTTTACATTTTTAAAAATTTCAATTAATTAATTAATTAATTAATTAATTTTGGTTTTTCAAAACAGGGTTTCTCTATGTACCCCTGGCTGGCCTGGAACTCGCTCGGTAGACCAGGCTGGCCTTGAACCCAGAGATTTGCCTGCCTCTGTCTTCCAGAGTCCTGGGATTTTAGATGTGCACTGCCATGCCCAGATAGTTATTTACTTTTTTTTAATGTTTTTGTATTTGAAAATAAGATATCTTTTGGATCTCACTTTTTTATCAAACAAAATTTGTTTGAGGGAATTCAGTTCCCATTGATGCCTAAATATTACTTTAACTTTGAAAAAAATCTACTGCTTTGAGAAATGAAACACTATAGATACTTGAAAAAAAGGTGTGAGGCCTCAAAAGCCATGCTGAATGAAATAAGTCATATGTAGAAGACATACCTTAATATTCTATTTTATCTTCTAAAGAGAAGTCTATAGTAGCAGGAAGGGTCTGAAGGTGGAGGAGTTTGGCTAGAGAAAGGGGACACGATAACCACCCAGTGATTGAAAGATTCCGTACTGGCTGGTGCTGGTTTTACAAGCGTAGGTTTAAGTCCAGGCGTGTGCTGTGTAGGGAAGTGATTCTTTGGTAAATTTAAATCAAATTCACTTAAATACATTCAATGAATTTACATGAAAAATAAGGAATCCATTAATTCGAATTGTACATTTTTAAAAACTTCTTCATCTTATTGCACCTTTCAGAGAGGGTACTTTGGCCTAACTAAATGAAGAATGTAGTTTTTTCAGATGACCAGGCAGAATAGAGGACTCTATTAAAGCTGGGTATGGTGACTCATGCCTGTAATCCCAGCACCTGAGAAGCAAAGACAGAAGGATGATCATGAGTTCAAGATCACCCTGGGCTGCAGTGTGAGACTCTCAAAAACCAAACCAAACCAAACCAAACCCACAACAAAATCCATTTAGCCAGCCAGCCAGCCAGCCAACCAAAGAAATATCTGATATGTAGATCTTTTCTACATTTACCCTGCATATCATCACGTGCTTTCTTTTGTGTGCTTATTGACCTATACTCTGAGAACATTTATGTTTTACTAAAACAGCAAGCAGAGTTTTAAAGAAGCAAAGGCACATATTTTAGAAGTATATGACACCTAGGTCGTTATTGGAAATGTATAGTTACAAGTTACAGGTGGATTTTGTGGTAAGCGTGTAAGCTGGCGTGGAATATTCCCTTCTAGTGTCATGACTGTCATCGGAGGGGAAGAGAAAAGCTAGTCAAGTACTCGCTGGGGCACTAAGGCGCCTTGGAATGGACCTACGTATGGAACCGTTGTGTAGTGTCGTTACCGGAAGATAGCAGAGTTAAAAGGAGAAAGGACATTTAGTGTCCAAATAGTGTCGGGAGATGCTGAGGAGCAGCGGGAGGAAGAGGAGGCGGGTGGTGGTGAGGTGCGTGGGAGGACGTGCTTCTGTGTCCGCAGTAGACCTGATGGGTGGAAACGTGCGAACTGGGTGTTTGTTTTCCTTCAGTTCTTCCTTCTAACGCGCGCGTTCTGAACTGGGTAATGTTCTGAGCGTATTTGCTGTGCGGTCACAGCGGAGACCCACCTTTTCCCTTCTGCTCTGCTTTAGTGGCTTGATCGTGCCCGAAGTGCGGGGCAACGAGACGGTGCCCGAGGTCGTCACCACGTCCGGCTACGCGCTGCTGCACTTCTTCAGCGACGCTGCGTACAACCTGACTGGCTTCAACATCTTTTATTCGTAAGTATTTGTTACTAGCGTGTGTGTGAGTGTCCTGTGTACCAGAACAGGTTGGCGTATACGTGTCCAGGTACGTGGATCTCTTCTAAGTTACGTAATGCGTTAGCGCGGTCCCACAGATTGCCGGCGAGTCTGGAGGAGCTTGTGTGCTTGAAAAGTTCATTACAGATTTAAGACTGTTTAAGGGAATGACTACGTAAACCAGCCCTCGAGCTGTTTACACGCAGAGCGGCTTGCACGTGCGGGAATCCCTGGGTCACGTCGTCCCTGGGTTCCGGGGCTTTCCTAGGTAGCTCGTGGGATTCAGGCCTTTACAACAGCTTTGCCATGAGGTGTAGGGGATGAACTGGGCAGATACTGCGCTTTCTCCTAAAATAAAAACAAGGCTCAGTCGTTTTCTTAATGAAGACCTGTCATGTGTCTGACACTATATAAACTTCCTGCCTGTGGAGCCCTTTGAGAGCGTGGTCCTGTAAACCCGGGGTACGCTTCCTAGTCACATAATGTACCAGCGATAAAGCACAGTGCCCTCTAAGTCTGATACACGATAATTTTCAAGTCTAGGATTAGGACGTTCTATTCGGGACACTGGTGTTCAGTCTCGTTGCTTATTTAGATCCGTTTAAACTGTTCCTATAGTTCACGTTTAATTTTGGCAGGTCCCTAGAAGTTTATGCACTTCTTTCAAATTTCCAATTTATTGGAATATAGGTTTTCAAATATGCTCCAGGGATCTTTTGGGCATTGCTGGTAAATATCATACTGCTTTTATGTTATTAATATGAGTCTGCTATCTTTATTCGGATATTTTGGTCAAGGGTTTGCCTGTCTTGCTTGTCTCTTTGAAGAGCCCATCCTATTTAATTTATTCTGTATATTGACCATTTCTGGCTTATTAATTTTTTCCTTGATACTTATTTTTTTTTCATCTTCTGATTTTGGTTTTAGTTTGTTCTTACTTTTTTCTAAGACTTCAAATTCTGTCAAGTTTTTAAATTGAGATTTCTTGGTTTCAGTGAATGATATTTATTACAATAAATTTATCTCTGATAGATGCTTTCGTTTTAATGCGTAGGTTCTGGAATATTGAGTTTTCATTTTGATTTGATGGTAGGAGTTTTAAAATTCATTCTGGAGTGTGTTTTTCTGTCTCTATGACTTTGTGTATTTCAGTATTCTGTTGATTTCTGTTCATCCTATTGTGATCAGAGAGTGTATAAGAAGTCATTCTATTTTGCTGGTGTTTGTTCAGCCTTGCCTTGTGTCCTAGATGAGGTCCATTCCAGCGCTGAAAAGAGCGTGCGGAGTGCTTGGCCTGGACTATCCTGGATGTTTGTTAAGTCGTTTGATGTGCTGCGGCGGTTAGGTCTGGCAAGTTTGATGTCACCAGCTATTACTGTGTTGAGGTCAGCTCATGTTTCCATCCAACAGTATTTGTCTTGTGAGACTGAGTTTGCTTCTTGATAGAACAAAATGCGCTTGATGGATTATTTCCGTAGTCAAAGTGAAATCACCTTCTTCTCCTCTCAATTTCGAGCTGCTGTCTACACTGTCAGATGGTGGTGCAGCTCACATGTCAGCTTGTGGGATTGCTTTAAGGATCTTTCTTTGTGCTTGCGCTGGGCTCACAGGGTGTTTTAGCTTCCTTCATCATGGAAGATGTTCTGTCGTCTTCATTCAGGAGACAGTTTTGTTGAGTTGGTAGTCATTGTCTTGAAGAGAGTGAAGCAGTGCTGGAATCCTTATGGAAGAAGAGGAAGATAGAAAGACCTGGAGGGGACAGGAGCTCCACAAGGAGAACAACAGGGCCAAAATACCTGGGCCCAGGGGCCCTGCAGAGACAGATACTCCAACTAAGGACCATGCATGGAGAGGACCTAGATCCCCTGTTCAGAGGAAGCCCATTGGCTGCTCAGTTTCCAAGTGGGTGTCCTAGTAAGGGGTGCAGGGGCTGTCTCTGGCATGAATCCAGTGGCTGGTTCTTTGATTACCTTTCCCTGGGGTGTTGCAGCCTTGCCAGACCACAGAGGAAGATGATGCAGTCAGCCTTGATGAGACGTGTTAAGCTAGGATCAGATAGAAGGGGAGGAGGACCTCCCCTATCAGTGGACTAGGGAAAGGGCATGGGGGGAGAAGAGAGAAGGGGCGGGACTGGGAGGAGACGAGGGAGGGGGTTCCAGTGGGGAAACAAAGTGAATAAGCTGTAATAAATAAATATATAAATAAAATTAAAAGAAAAAAAGAGTGAAACCTGTTTCTCTCTGGCCTCCTGGCTGGTGCAGTTGCTCTGAAAGGGCCACATGATTCAGATCAGCTTCTGCGCATGTGATCTGATGCTTTTCTCAGTATCCATTGTTTGTTCTGTATGCTTAGTACTTTACCTGTAACTTAGTACTTTCCTGGTATTTGGTATGGGGGCTTCTTCCCTGGCCCTGACCAGTGTGCTGCACACCTCCTATATCTGATGTCATTTTTATTCTATATTTGGGGATTTTCCTGCTTTGATTTTAGTAGTGTACTCTTTATGCTTCTAGTTTGTACTTTTGATGACCATGATGTGGAAGTTTGGTTTTAAAGTGGTGTCCTATAGGCCTTGCATGCTCCGTTGGTATGTGCTTCTGGTTTTACGGATGGTTGACTTCCTCATCTTTAAGCCCCGGTGCTCTGGTACCTCATCTATTGACAAGGCTTTCCTACAATTTATTTGACTTATTAAGTTCTTTATTTCACAGTTTCTGTTTGATTTTTCCAATATTTTAACCTTTGTGTTGAAGTCTTATATTGGCTTTATTATTTTATTTACTTATTTGTAGCGTCTGAACTTATTTTTTGTGTTTTCTTTGATTTTGTTCAACATATTTCTACTTATTTAAACTTAGTTTTATTTATGTGATGGGTGTTTCTTCTGTGTGTATGTCTGTGTATCACACACATGCCTGGTGCCAGTAGAGGCCAGCAGAGGATGTTAGATCCCCTAGAATTGGAGTTACAGGTAGCTGTGAGCCGCCGTGTGGGTGCTGAGCGGTGAACCTGAGTCCCGGAAGAGCAGCCATCCCTCCTAACTGCGCAATCATCTCTCTAGCCCCTTTCCACGCTCACTTTTATTAAAACCTTTATGTCTGGAAGTCCAGGTGAAGTGCTCAGAGGGGCTTCCAGGGTTCACAGAGGAAAGGCCAAAGAGTAACTTGGCAGTGCTTCTTCTTTTCCTCATGAGAATAGAAATTGCTAGTGAGTAAAACTTTCACCAGGAACAAAGTATTTAAAATACCTTTGAATCAGCAATTTATTTTGGGATTTCCCTGTACTATCACATATCCAAATATATGCACAGGGGAAGTAAATATGTAGCAGAATGCAATCAGTTAAAGGGTGTTAAGATGTGATACGCGTGTCTTGTGTGAGTGTGTCGGTAGCACCATGTGTCTTCAAGTGCTAGAGCTAAGTAATATCTTGGTTCTCTTAAGTTTCAGGAGTTTATAAACTTCTCTTTTTCTTGAAGTATATATTTGTAACATTTACTTGTGGCTTTTTATGAGCATTATGCTCTGAAGTGCAGATGCTTCAGAAGTCGAGTGTGGTAGTCCCTGCACACTGGAGGTTTGTGAGCAAAATACACTTATTGAACGGACTAAGTAACAGCTGGAATGAGGAGGCGTGGGAGGGAGGCTCAGAGCAGACAGCTCACACTGGCAACCCCTGCACCCGGAGCCTGCAGCAAGCGTGCAGCCTGGACTGCACCCGAAGCTTCACTCTAAAAACAGGGTACCAAGCAAAGAACTCAAGCCACATTGTGAATTGTGTTAAATTAATAAATAAATGAAGTATGAAAATTAACTCTACAGAATGACCCAAATTCATTTAAAGTTTTACTGAATTTGAATGTGTGTGTGGTACTTGAGCACATGAATTATGTTTTACAGAATCAATTCTTGTCCCAACAACTGCTCTGGCCACGGAAAGTGTACAACAAGCATGTCTGCTGCGGGTCAAGTGTATTGTGAGTGTGACAAGTACTGGAAAGGGGAAGCGTGTGACATCCCTTACTGTAAAGCCAATTGTGGCAGCCCAGACCATGGCTACTGCGACCTCACGGGAGAAAAACTGTGTGTCTGCAACGACAGTTGGCAAGGTAAGCCTATGGGGTGGGGTGGCGGCTAAATTCTGCATCCCTTTGTTTACTTTGCACACCCACACCTCTTTTTTTGGGGGGGTGGGGAGCTTGGGGAAGGGTGTATGCAGGTTAACAGCTACCGTTTTAGTGATCTGCATTTTTCACAAACAGGATTGGGAAAGACTTGTCTACACGCCATTTTAGAGATTAAGCAAAGCTGCACATTAAACCTAAATTGTGGGTATGTGGTCACTATGATCTTCTGTAATCTTTCTGTTGATGTCTCAGGGATTAGATGATGTCACTGGATATACTATGTCATAATTGCTAACGGACTGCACTGCAAAGGAGAGTCTCACAGGTGTAGGGGTCCTTCACATGCATTTCCTAGGAAACCCTGACCTCTTGTGGCTATTTTAAGAAATAACAGACTATTTCAGTAAATAAAAGTTTATCTAGCGTCCTGTTGTAAAAGGTAGATTTCTAGAGAAGAATCCATCTGTCATTAAAGATTCTATGTAAATCTCACTCGAGTTTTGAGTTTCTTAAGTGTCTAGAGTCGTAAATGTCTCACAGTGGAGTTAAGCTAAAGGGTAAGTACAGTTATGTGTAATTAGCTGTTCGGGTCTCCTCTGCTGATTGCAGAGGAGCTTCTCCGTGCTAATCTGTCACTTTTTGACAAGGGACCTTTGACAAACACATGACATAACCCAGAAGTTGGATTAAACACATTCTCAGCACAGGGCCACACTGCTGCTTCTTTCTGACCTCACTGACGTCCACACAACCACACAGCATAGCAGTGCTTTCTGAGTGAAGAGGATTTTATTATTGAGCATGTGTGATTTATGGCTATTACAGGTGCAAATTTTCAAGTGTTCGATGGTGATAGTCTAAGTGGTTAATCACTTGTAAATTCTCTATCCTCAGAAAGTGCTTTGAGGCTTTTTCAAATTAAGACTTGAAACTAAAATATTTTCATTATTTTCTATAGAGATTGTTGTATATAAATAGTATTTAAGGCACAGCCAAAGAAATAAAAGTATGGCTTATCTACAATGCTTTGCAAGCTGAGTTTTAGCTGCTGAATCATTTCAGTTGTTTTGAAAACAAAACAGGACTATATCTTTGTAATATTTCCTATAACCATCTGTCCACATCTTTTTTCTGTTATTTACTTGATTATTTTCTGAGGATGATAGAGACATGATTCGAAATAGCACGTATTGTAGTTTTTCATTATACTCTGTTCATACTCTCTTCTCAGTAGTATTTCCTGAGAGCGCTCCTTACACTGGCACCTGGTGGGTTTCAGCACACGGAAAAGGCAGAGCCTGGTCTGCCTGTGCCCACTTGGCTGAAACAGTGGTGGTCTGAGCAGGTCACTGTGTACACACCCGTCAGCAGTGGTCACTGCCCTCTGCAGGGGCAGTTTTCCTGAGAGAACACGAAGGGCCTGGCTTGAGCCTTGGCTCCATTCCCAGCTTGTCCACTTGTCCCACGTGGGCACGTGCTTTACCTGGTGACACTTGTGCCCGGCCAACGCCATCTTCCTTTCTGACCTTGCTCATCTAAATCGGTGTTTAATCCTCAGCCTAACCTTTTTACTGGTCAAGATGTTTTCCAAATCGCAAAGGAGCGTGGTAAGCACAGAGGGCACCGTTAAAGGCTGTTCTCTTCCTGGCGAAGGCGCTTGGAGGAGCCAACAGCTGAGATGGGCAAGGATTCAGAGCATGCCCACTGTGCCTTTTGAAAAGCAGACAATTTCATTGTTTAATTTTATTTTTCTGTAACATATATTTGGCAAAGAATGATGCATACATGTGAAATTGATTAGCAAAAATCCATAGATGCTTCTATGGGCTCATCTATTTCTATGATTTAAAGAAATTTAGTTTTTGGGTATAGTTTTATGTTCACAACAAAAATGAGCAAAAGATACAGGAACTCTTCCCCCATCAGCATGGCTCTCCTTATTAGCAACACCTGGAAGAATGGCACATCTGTTACAGTTGGTGAACGACGTCAACGAGTCATTAGATAACCCACAAGTATTGGTTAAAGGTACCACGGCATCCGTTCATCCTTACGGTACAATACAGAGTAGTGTCCCTGATGGAAAAGTCTCCCTGTCTTCTGCTTCGTCATTGCTGGCAGCTAGTGACCTTCCCCCTGTTTCCGTGGCTCTCCCTTCTTCTGAATGTGGCATGCAGTAAGCAGAGCACTGTGGCGTATACTCTGAGAAGTGCACTGTTACACAGTCTTGTAGTATGCAAATTAAGGTTCTTCAGTCTTAGATACCCTGGTTGTAATGTATGGTCTTTTGTTGATGGAAATTATGATGCATGACTGTAGCAGAAATTATATGGCGTGTGGATTTTAATGAGTAGCTTTTTTTTTAAACATGGCAATATATGTTTAAGTTTCTCTCATGTGTCTGAGTGACTTACAGCTCATCTCTTTTTAGCATGAATTGTATTCATTGTGCAGATATACTCCAGTTTCTCTGTTGATTTATTGCTTCTGATATTTTTCAAATAATATAATTTATTTAATTTATTTTGGCTATGAGTCTCAGCATCTGCTTCAATACCCTGCTGGGTAGAGTCTTTCAGAGTCCCTCTGTGGTAGGCTCCTGTCCTGTCCTGTTCCCTCTTCCAATGTCTGTCCCATTTGCCTTTCTGAGTGAGGATTGTAAAAATTAGATAAAGAAAAATATTTTTAAAGTAAATAAAAATCAAAACATGTTCATTTTATGTTCACATGTAAAGAAGAGTAAATTTCCGAGTGAGGTATACATGCTTGAGTAACAACCTTAATCAGCGTGGCTCAGTTTCCTTCCTTCCTTTCTCTCTCTTTCCTCTCTTTCTTTTTTGGAGAGCAGCATTCGTATTTCAGACTTCACCAACCGGAGGACCGGTGTTGGACTGTTTAGAGTAGACTAGTGTCTTTCCAGCACTGATCATTTTCTTTTGTCACTAGGGCTCATTGAGCTTTAGACCTGCACATTCACATTCTTGTCCAACCCTAAAGCCAATATGGATATGATGGTCGGTGGGATGTGCACGTACTAGCTCACGCTGATATTTCTCTGGCAAATGCCAACTGCTGCCAAAGCACGAGTCTCCTACTTAGCAGTGCTGGAGTTGGCTCTCTTAGATCAGAGAGATCAGGTTCTGGGGAGGGCCTTCTTTCTGGCCTACAGATGACGGCCTTCTTGCTGATGATTCCCATGACAGAGCTAGAGCAAGAACACGAGTGTGTGTGGCCCACATTTCCTCACCGTTACACTGGGGGTTAGGGCTTTTGGTGAGCATAACAAACATTCGGCCTGTTACAGGTTACTTCGCACAGTGGATAATTCTTACAGTCACTTCAATTTATGAATAAATTCATCCATTCTCACAGTTAGGGTTATTCTGGGTAACTCAGCTAATTTTATTTTCTTTATAAAGAAACATTTGTCTGGGTCCTGGGATGACAACTCTATAAAATGATTCAAAATGTCTTCATGGTAGTCTCTGTCTGTGTGTGGTGTGTGCATGTATTTGTGTGGGTTTGTGAAGGTCTGTGTGAGGACAGAGGCCAACACTGGGTGTCTTCTGCGTGTTTCTGCTAGTTACTTTATTTTTGAGATGGGTTAGGGGAGCGCTCTCAAGGGGCTCCAGTGGGGCTCCGGGGCTCCACTTCCCCCGGCGCTGGCTTAGTCCAGATGTGTGCCACCACAGGCAGCTTTTTGGTGGCTGCTGGCGAGAGTGGAGGCTCATGCTGGCCCAGCAGGCTCTAACCATCGAGTTGTCTTCCTGCCCTGGAAGAGTATTCTTAAGGACTAATACTACAGTGACATTTCCTTTTTAGTAAGTAGACATTTGGTAATAGCTCTTGATTTAATAATCTCTATTTTAACCAAGCTTAATGTATTTTATTAGCCTATAAAATTTGCATTTGTGAATAATACTTGAAGATTAGACATAGTGTTTAGGTATTCGGTGAACACTATACCAGGCTAATAAAATGGGCAGTTTAGTTTTTGGGCCTAGAATATTACCCAATTTTAAATGTCTGTGTATATAATCTTGATGGCTATAATTATCCAGAAATCGTTCTTTAGAATGTTAAAGTTATTCTTTTTTATGAACATGTATCTTGATAATACCAATGATTTTCAGAATGAGTGCCACTAGGGTGACATGAAGAGATTATGGAGAAATTACCCTTCCTTTTCTGCCAAAACTATAATGTTATCACTTTGGAATAGTTTCTGTATTGAGGTACCATGTACAACTTTATTTTAACCTCCATTATACCTCAAAATTAGGACACTGAAAACCTCTGATTTTTGCACAAACAAACAGCTCTTTCATTGTAATGACATCACTTACCTAAACTGTAAGAACCACATACTTAGAAAAGATCTAGAATGGTGATTACCAGTCACATGACTCATTGTTTGTAAAGTTAAATATTGTACGAATAGGTTGAGGGCATTTAAAAATCTCCTGAAACAGACAATAGGACTGTAATGGCATTTCTCTGAGCCTAGTACTTAAGCGGAAGATTTTGGCTACTGCAACAAAAGCTTCTCAGTGGAATTGGAAGATTGTACTCTTCAAAGATGGTTTCATCTCTTGCTTTTTTTCTTTCTTTTTGGAGAATTTCAGATTTCAGTATAAGTGTAAATCATACGTGGAAGAAAGAAAAATGGTAGATATAGCAAAAATAATGTAGGTATGCTAAATGATAGAAGAAAGACACTGGAAAAACCCAGAATAGCTAAAGCAATCCTGTACAATAAAAGATCTCCTGGAGGGATCTTCATCCCTGACCTCAAGCTGTACTATAGAGCAACAGTAATAAAAACTGCATGGTACTGGCATAGAAACAGGCTGGAGGATCAATGGAATTGAATTGAAGATCCAAAAATAAACACACATACCTACAGACACCTGATTTTTGACAAAGATGCCAAAACCATACAATGGAAAAAAGATAGCATCTTCAACAAATGGTGCTGGGCTAACTGGTTGTCTACATGTAGAAAAATGCAGATAGATCCTTACTTATCACCCTGCACAAAAGTAAGTGCAAGTGGATTAAAGACCTCAACATAAAACCTGACACACTAAACATGTTAGAAGAAAAAGTGGGGAAGAGCCTTGAACTCATTAGCACAGGAGACAACTTCCTGAACAGAACACCAACAGCACAGGCTCTAAGACCAACAGTTAATAAATGGGACCTCATGAAACTGAAAAGCTTCTGTAAAGCAAAGGATGCTGTCATCAGAACAAAACAACAGACGACAGATTGGAAAGAGATCTTCACCAACCCTACATCTGACAAAGGGCTAATATACAGAATATATAAATAACTCAAAAATTTAAACACCAACAAACCAAGTAATCCAATTAAAAAATGAGGTACGAAGCTAACCAGAGAATTCCCGATAATATCAAATGGCAGAGAAACATTTAAAAGAAATTCTCAACGTCCTAAGTCATCAGGGAAATGCAAATCAAAACGACCCTGAGAATGGCTAAGATCAAAAACTCTAGGGATGATGCATGCTGGAGAGGATGTGAAGAAAGAAGAACCCTCCTCCATTGTTGCTAGGAGTGTAAACTTGCACAACCACTTTGGAAATCAATCTTGTGCTTTCTCAGAAAATTAGGAAGAGTGCTACCTCAAGATCCAGCTATACCACTCTTAGGAGTCTATCCAAAAGATGCTAAACCACACAACAAGGAAATTTGCTCAGTTATGTTCATAACATCTTTATTCGTAATAGCCAGAATCTGGAAACAACCCAAATGTCCCTCAACTGAGGAATGGATACAGAAATTGTGGCACATTTACACATTGGAATACTCAGCAATTAAAAACAAGGAAATCATGAAATTTGCAGGTAAATGGTGGGAACTAGAAAAGATCATCCAGAGTGAGGTTTTCCAGAAGCAGAAAGACATATATGGTATATACTCATTTATAAGTGGCTATTAGACATATAATATAGGATAAACATACTAAAATCTGTAGTCCTGAATAAGCTAAACAACAAGGAAGGCTCTGGGGAGGATGCTCAATCCTCATTCAGAAGGGCAAACAGGAAGTAGGAGAAGAGAAGGAACAGGACAGGAGTCTTCCACAGAGGGCCTCTGAAAGACTAAACCCACCAGGGTATCAAAGGAGATACTGAGATTCATGCCCTAACTTTGGGCAGAGTGCTGGAAACATTATGGAAGAAGAGGGAGATAGAAAGACCTGGAGGGGACAGGAACTCCACAAGGATACCAGTAGTGCCACAAAGTGTGGGCCCAGGGACCCTGCAGAGACCGATATGCCAATCAAGGACCATGCATGGAGAGGACTTAGACCTCAGATGTAGCCCATAGGCTGCTCATTTTCCGAGTGGGTTCCATAGTAAGAGGTAGAGGGGCTGTCTCTGATATGAACTCAGTGGCTGGCTCTTTGATCACCTCCCCTTGGAGAATGCAGCCTTGCCAGACCACGGAGGAAGATGATACAGCTGACTTGATGAGACCTGATAGGCTAGGGTCAAATAGAAGGGGAGGCGGACCTCCCCTATCAGTGGACTAGGGGAGGGGCATAGGGGGAAAAGAGGTAGGGAGGATGGGATTGGGAGGAGATGAGGGAGGGGGCTACAACCAGGATACAAAGTGAATAAATTGTAATACATAAAAAAAGAAAAAAAGAATTAATTTCACCTTAAACATGTGACCAATTATTTAGTTTGAGCAAAACAATATATCCAACATATTAAATATAGATGTATGGTCTTGGGGATATTTTAAGTTTAATTCTAGATGGTTGCAATGAAATAAATACTATAATATAGTGAGTCATGTCTATTTTCCTGGTTTCCCAGGGAATATAGTGATTATGTTTATACAGTATTACATAAATGTACAAGTACAGCTTTAAATGTACAACAAATTTATTATAAAATTGTACACATCTTAATTAAAAACATTTTACGGCTACAAAATTATAAGCCACCGCTGTTGTTTCTGAGGCTTTTTTGCTGGTGGAAGGTTTTGCCCCTGTTTGGTGGCCGCCAGAGAGCTTTGGTGGCCGCCAGAGAGCTTTGGTGGCCGCCAGAGAGCTTTGGTGACAGCTGCAGTAACTGAGAGGTTCATTTTTAGGCTCCGTTTGCTTGATGGAATATTGGTTAATAATGTTTTACCAGAACAGAACTTTTCAAACCTCTTACTAACCAAGCAGTATTCCAAATTCTGTCGTTCCAAAGTGTCTGCAGCGTCTTTATCAGGAGATTTCACTTTAGGAATCTTTTTTTCATCACAGGAAGTAACTCTTTATCTGTTGACTTCACTGTGAGATGGCAGTGTTTCAGTCTCCATGCTTTGCTTCTAGTCCTTTTGCTGTGCCCACGAGACCAATGGTTCCTTTCTTCACTATACTTGATTCACTTAAGATGTTCCATGGGATTGAGAATAACCCTTAAATTCCTTTGGATGTTGGTATGTAACCTTCCGTAATCTCAGATGCTCTTACTGACATCAGAAAGGGGAGGAAGCACTTCTAGAACTTTGCCCACGTCCAGCTTGATTGGCGGCTTCACTGCCCATGGGTACTTGCTGCAGTGTGTGTCAGCTCCTGCTCACGGAACCTGCGTCTTCCCTCACTTCCTGTAATGTGGTGACCTCTGCTACTTCAAGCTTCTCTCCTTCATTACCTCCCTCAGCTTTTGGAGAACTGTCAGAGTGAAACCTTTCCCGTGGTCTGCACCTGTTTCTGGATTAGAGTTTGGTTTAAAGGAATGCTGTGAGTGGTTTGGTCTTCCATTGAACCCCCGAACCTGCACTGTCAGCAGTGAGGCCCCTCGCCTCTTCATTTGCTCTCTGGAGGAGCACTTTTCATTTCCGTTAGCATTCAGGCCATGGCTGTTGCTATAAGAGGGCAGCATGTGCTTTTGATTTACGTGAAAGGTCCTGGACTTCCCCGTTCATCTAGATACTTAGAAACCATTGTGGTTATTAGTTGGCCTAGTTTCAATACTGTTTTGTCTCTAGTAATCAGGCGCTTTTAGGAGGGGAGAGAGCAGGGAATGGCCAATTCCCGATGCAGTCAGAACACACAGTAATCAGTTAGATTTACTGTTTTAAATAGGTGTGGTTAGTGGGGGCCTCAGGTGATTTTAGTAGTAATGTAATTATAGGTTGTCATGCCATGTGATGCTAATGGCAGGTCTTGGACAGTGAAAAACAGTGACACAGGAATCACACGCTGTAGTCCTGCTTCAGCTAGGGTTGCCATGGGACTCAGCTTGTGATACATGTATCTGCAAAGTGCAGTGACCCCAAGTGTGTCATGACAGATGTCGGTGCTTAATACGAGCAAATATGTGGGAAAGAATGGAAGCACAAGAGTTCTTCCATTGCTAGGTTCCAGGGATGCTGACCCTCACTGCATCTTACAGAGGAGGAGGCTGAGACTCCCAGTCACGTGACCCTGGACAGGGGCCAACTTTGGGCCAGCTTTACAGTATTGACATTATTGTAAACTAATAATGGTTTTTAATTTATGAGACTTATAGTTTTCAAATAGTTTTTTATTTTATTGTACTTCATTTTCCTATGTTGATATTTGAGGCTACCTGGTGAAGCCAGTTTCTTTCTTAATAATGTGATCTTTATTTTCACATTTGTTTAGTAGCTTATAATTTATAAATGATTTTATATAATTTTTGTGAAAAATTAAAAACTTTTTAACAGCGTTTATGAGTAGCTTTTCATTTCCACTCTGTAACGGAAAGCTTGGTGGTGGGTGGGGTTTGTTTAAGGTCACACTATTGACAGAACTGGAATTTGAGGATGTTGTTTTCCATTTTAATATTCTAGTAGCATACTAAATATGTACTATGTTATTTAAGAAAAATTTATATATCACGATGTTCATTAGAACATGTTAAAATTGGATTATATTTCCCTTGTTAAGAATTTATTTGCAAGTTCAGACTTTTTCATGAGGGAAGATTTTTGGGACAGAGTCTCGCTGTGTAGCTGGGGCTGAACTTGGTAAATGGCTCTTGGGCTCTCAGCCTTCCTCCCTCATCTTCTTGACAGACGGCTTTAGAGGTGTGCACCACCGAGTAGGGTCAGACTGTTATGTACATTACATTTTTCACACGATGGTCACTAGATTCTCAAGTCCTCCCAATCTGTGTAGGCTGCTTCTGTAGTACCAGACCTTTGTTTCATCCAGTGTGTTGTTTGATTTTTTTAAACAGGTCCAGATTGTTCTTTGAATGTTCCTTCTACTGAGTCTTACTGGATTTTGCCAAATGTTAAACCCTTCAGCCCCTCTGTGGGTCGGGCCTCACATAAAGCAGTTTTACACGGGAAGTCTATGTGGGTCATCGGAGGCTACGCTTTCAATTACAGCTCTTTTCAAATGGTTCTGAAGTAAGTATTTCCTTTTAGATTTTTATAATAAAGTTTATTGTCCAAATATATAACTAATTACTTTTGCAGTAGTATATACTTGCTAAATTTGAGAATATATGCAATCATATATTTGTTCAAAGTCAATTATTTGCCATTGTACATTGGGGTCTGTTTTGTATAAAATTATTACCTATCTAGAGTGCTTTAAATAAATTTAATATAATGAATATAAATTTAATATAATGAATCCTGCTCTCTTTTAGTTTTTAGAATGAAGTATAATTGTATATGTAAAAATAATTTTTTTCCTGTAAATTTTAATATACCTGAATGCTTTCTTGGTGTATACTTTGCTAACTTTTTAAGGGATTCAAAAGAATTATAAGAACGTTCAAGAATTATAAGAACGGCCATTTCTCTCTGGCCACTGGCTCTGTCCTCTGCATGGTGGGAGATAGTGTGAGTCACAGGGCAGCAGCTTTATCTGATTTCTTTCAGCCGGCTATTGCGTTTTATAATTAATAACAGAATAAGGCAATTGAGATCAGAAGAGTCATTTGATCACCAAGGTTGTTTTCGGGAGTGATGATCAGAATTCGTAACTGCTAATGTAATGTTGGTATCCAGGCAGAGCTGGCCCGAGTCAGTGGACAGACGATCTTGGACATCTCACTGTGTTTCCAGCGCTAGCAACGGCATGCTTGCACTTATGTTGCTTGCTGAGCATTTGTGTTTTATCGGGTGATGCCATCTCTTCAATGTAGTAGACTTGTTAATTTTGATGACTTAAGGAACTGTGAGGATATGAAAAACTTGCTATTGGTTATATCTAGCATTAAAGTATGAAATAAATCCTGGGAGGGCCTGAGAGACACAGAGCACTCGCTGCTCCTGCAGAGGTTCTAAGTCCAGCACGCACATGTAATTCCAGTTCTAGCTGATCCAGCGCTGCCTGCTTGAGCAGTTATCAGTCCACGGAGCAAGTTCCTGCTTTGTGAAGATAATGGAGAGAAGGCTGCCGTGGGAAAGAAGCACGCGTGTCATCAAAATTTAAATTGTATACATGTAGGTAGACAGATAGGCTGTTAGGGGTCAAATTAGAAATTGCCAAGGGGGAGTGGCAGTGGTAAGTCAAGGTAAGTTCCCCGAGAAAGTTGAAAGCTTAGCAAAGACTTCAAAAAGGAAGTGGGAGCAATGGTGCTGAAACTGGTCAGGCGCAGCAAGGCGAGGATGGGTTCGCCAAGCGCAGGTGCAGGAAGACGAGGATGGGTTCGCCAAGCGCAGACGCAGGAAGGCAAGGATGGGTTCGCCACGCAGAGAGGATGCATTCACCACGTGCACGCGCAGCAAGGCGAGGATGGGTTCACCAAGCGCAGGCGCAGGAAGGCGAGGATGGGTTCGCCACGTGGAGAGGATGCATTCACCACGTGCACACGCAGCAAGGCAAGGATGGGTTCACCTCGTGGAGAGGATACATTCACCACGTGCACACGCAGCAAGGTGAGGATGGGTTCACCAAGCGCAGGCGCAGGAAGGTGAGGAAGTGTTCACCAAGCGCACACGCAGAAAGGCGAGGAAGCGTACAGGAAAGTCTGTGTGACTTAAGAAATCTGTGAAAGGAGAGAACGAAGTTAAGGGAGGACGGAGACACGAATGGAGGAATGGAGAAGAATCTAAGCATTACACTTGTGTGTGTGTGAATCCTGCGGGGTTTTGAACATCCTTTTACTTAAACTTTAGAAGACTCACTCTGATCACTTGACTGAGAACAAAGGGGGATGGAGAAGAAGGGTAGAAGCAGGGATTTTGCTAGAGTGAAATTATACAGGGAATGAGTTTAGAGAACTGAGCCCCAGCGACCACAGACCGGGATGGAGAAGAGAGCAAGCAGCTTGAAAAGGAACAGCTGCGGTTCAGGAAGACTGCCTGGTGTCTGCAGAGGGAAGTGGAAACAGGGTTAAAGTACCACATACAGCCAGTGTGGCCTTTGACCAGATCAGGCAGGAAAGTGGCCTAGGATTTCATCAGAAGGTGTTGGGTTAAGAAGCTTTTTGGAGTTAGTGTTAGTGAGGTGGAAGACCGGTGGTAAGAAGCTGGGTCCTCAGAGTGCCGGCTTGACCAGAAGTGAGGGCACAATGGGGTTTGTTTTTAATCTTTTGTAATAATTTAATTTTATTTTATGTGCATTAGTGTGAAGGTATTAAAGACAGCTGTGAGCTGCCATGTGGTTGCTGAGAATTGAACCCGGGTCCTCTGGAAGAGCAGGCAGTGCTCTTAACTATCTCACCAGGCCCCAATCTTTTTTTTTTTTAAACATGTTTGCTGATTTAGTAAGACAAAGGGGGAAACAAAGCAAAGGGACGGTGGCGTTCCTCTGAAGTGGGCGCACTGGGCGCCCGAAGGCAGCATTTCCAAGCCGCCGCTTGTGTGTGTTTGCCAAACTAAGAACCACCTGGAGTGTGGCCCTCCGCCTGGACCGCTGAGCCTCGAGCACTTCAGATGCACAGTTTAGAACCTCAGTGTCCATAGCAGTAGATTCTAGAAGTCATGCTTTTGTGTCACAGTATACAATATTAGCTTACTTTTATGAAACTTTTACTAATAGATTTATTTTGCACAATTTAAAAGAATTATTATCAAGTAAGTTATATTTATGCATAGGAAATAAGCAATTCCTGATGAATTGAGTATTTTAAACACACATGTATAGAGGATAAGCATAAGTATTGAAAGCAAATGACTATTGTAAAAAGGGAGAGATTTTTATCTATTTTATTTTAATTTGAAAGTCGAGAGCTCATTATTTTTACGTTAAGTTCATTGCAATTATTTTGTGCACTTAGACTAATTTTGGCAATGAGTGGGACAGGAGCTATAGATGGGCCGTGTGCAAGTGCAAGTACGGCCGATGGCCACCCCTGGACACTGCAGTTTAGGTGATTAAACCCTAAAGGGGATCTTTCGTCACTGGAGCTTTTTAACAAGTTTTAATATGCTTCATAGAATTGATAGTTGTATTTCCTTTTGACTTTAAAGAGAATTTGGATTCAAGTGAAGAAACACTTGCGAATTAAAGAACTGAAAGGAATTTTAGCTTTCTTTCTAATATAGTTTGTTTTCCTGCATTTAGCTACAATTTAGAAAGCAGCATATGGAATGTGGGCGCTGTATCGAGAGGCCCTCTTCAGAGATACGGACATTCTCTCGCTCTGTATCAGGTGAGTCCCCTGCTTGAAAGAGTTGGCTGCTGTCTTCATTTGTGTTAGAGGAATGCCGGGCCTCAGGTTTATTTCAAGCGCTCAGGGAGAATGGTAGACCAGAAGGCACCCAAGAAGGAGCGCTGACATTTCATTATCTTGTTTTATGTTGGGCATATGCAGCAGTGGAGACTGAGGGCTTTTGGTGGGGTTCCCTCCCTCAGGTGTCTGTTTTTGGGGCACGGCTTTGTTAACTGCCCAGGTTGGCCTTGAACTGGCTATTGCCCTCACATTTATGCTCCTTCTGCTCTACTCTTGGGGTCTTCGGGTCATAGCATGCCTGGTTATTTTATTAATTTGTGGGATGTTTACATCAATTTATTGTTTGAATGATGTTTAAGTGCATTTATATGATATGTCACGATCACCATTATCTTCATGTAAACTGCAATGCTAACTATTCCTCCATCTTCCAACTCCAGGTAACTACCAGCTTACTTCTTTTTTGAGTTTGACTCCTGTAGGTGTCCATTGTGAGTGGAATCAGACAGCATCTCTGTTGCTGGCTTGTTTTCCTCAGTGTAGTGTTTGCAAGTCTCAGGAGTGTGGGAGCACAGTAGCCGCTCCATTGTGTGTGTGTTAGGGAAGCCCATGCACTAATGGGTGCTGAGGTCGCTCCCAGCTTTAGGCTATGGTCAATGTCTGTCTGTCTGTCTGTCTGCTTTCAGTTCTTTTTAGATGCTTGTGAGCAGAGTTGGTGGCTCATGTGGCAATTCTATGTTAAGTTTTTTGGGAACTTCTACACTGTTTTGTATGTTGGTAGTGCCATTTTACAGTCTGTTAGTGTTTATGGCTTCCAGTTTTGTCTACGGTTTTGCTAACAGTATTTTCTGACTTTAGATAATAGGTCCTTGGTGATAATAGAGTTGTTACTTTATGATTTGCAGTTACCTAGCAGTTTGTACTGTTGCATAGTTTGTTTTTGTTTTTGTTCTGGAAACAGTGTCTCACTGTGTTACTCTGGCTGGATTGGAATCTTGTGGACCAGGTTGACCTTGAACTCATGAGATCCACCTACCTCTCTTTTTAGGGTTAAAGGCATGAGTCACCATGCCCAGCTGTTACATAGTGTTATTGGCTACTTGTATATCTACTTTGAAGATTTGCTTACTCAAATTTGGCTTGTTTTTGTTGTTAAGTTTTAGGAGTTTTTCGTGTATTGTTATATTAACATTTCACCAGGTATTTGTAGGTGTTTCTCCTTTTCCCTCTCTGCTCACTGTTACAGTGCTGTTCTTTTGTGTGTGGAACTGGAGATTGACCCTAGGGCCTTATGTGTGTTACACAAGTGCTCTCCCTTTGACCTTCGACCTTTGGTGATGCAGGGGATTGAACACCAGTACTTGCACATGTTAAGCACATGCTCTGTCACTTACCTATGTCCTCTATCAGCCCAAAAGTTCTAGATTTATGTGGTTACAATCTATTATTTATTGTTTTTGGTGACGTATGTGGGAAATCATTACCAGTTTAACATCAGGAAGCTTTTCCTTTATGCTGTTCCCCCCCACCCCCACCCCCCCGCAACTTTAAGCATTTTAGATCTTATGTTTGTATCTCTCTTTCACTTTGGGTTTTATGTGTTTTAAGTTCAGGGCTCAGTTTCATTCCACCTGTGGGTAAATACTGTCTTGGAACCCTTTGGTGGAAAGACTGTCCTTTCTCATTAAGCTGTCCTGCCATCCGGTCGGTTTATTCTGGGCTCTCTGTTCTGTTGTATTGGCCCATATGTCTGTCTTTATGCTGTTACTGTTCTGCTTTGTATTCTGTAGTTTTGGTTACCTTTGGAAGTCAGAGAGTCTTAGACTTCAAGTTTGTTTTTGTTTAAGATTGTTTTGACTATTAGTGATCACTTAAAAGTTCTATGAATTGTGGTGTAGCGTTTCATGTTTCAAAAAAAGCATGGAATTTAGATACTTTAAAAATTTCAGGGCCCAAAATAGTGGGTTTTATTAATTTTCTTTTGTGTATGTGTGCAAAATAAAGGGCCTATAGAATGGGAGGGAGTCTCTGTCAACTATATATCAGATAGGGCATTAACAACAAGAATCTACAAAGAACTCAAAAGCTGACCACGCCTGCAGAATTCATCTATTCAATAAACAGCCGACTCAGCTGAACAGAAGAAGAACCATGAGCTGGACATGGCAGTGCTTGTAATTCCAGTACTTGGGGAGGTGGCGGGAGGAACCTGAGTTCAAAGCCACCCTTGGCTACATAGCAGCTTCAGACTAGTGTGGGCTCCATAAAATCCAGTCTGAAAAAAACTAAACTTTAACAAAAAGAAGAAAAGTTAAACTGGCTAATAAATACATGGAAAAATGTTCATAATTCTTACTCATCAGGGAAATGCAATTAAACCTGAGATCCTATCATCAGCAAGAAAACAAATGAAGGGCCAGAGATGGCTCAGTAGGTAAGATCACTTGTTGCCCTTGTAGAGGATTCAGGTTTGCTTTCCAGTATCCATGTTGTGGTTTAAAATGCTTGGGAACTCCAGTTCTGCGGGGACTGACACCTTATTCTGACCTCCTTGGGAAACAGGATCACATGCAGTACACATACATACGTACATGAATGTAAATGCTGCTTTTTCTCCCCTCAGATCAGGGGATGAGATGAGAACCATATCCAAGCTTTACAAATACATGGCTTGGCCTGAACCCAGAATATTTTTATCATTGTTCTATTTATCCCTAGGCCTGGCCTCCATAAAATCCAATCTTTTGCAAGCCTGGACCTTGAAGGCTTTAGCTTCCAGCCTCCATCTGCTAACCTAGGCCTAATTTTCAGCCTCTGAGACTTACTGTGAATAAGCCCACCCTTTGTAGTTCTTTCTGACTCTGGCTGGTCCAACTCAGCTGTTCTGGCTCACTCCTCTCCAAGCTGACTGATTCAAACCAGCTTCTCTTGCTTCTCACTGAATTGCTCTATTTGGAAAAATTGCCTCTGAACACCACAAACTGAACTGTGCGAACCCAACTGCACTCAGTCTTACTGTACTCCAGAACTTTACTGTACTGTCTCCATGAACTCTTCTGCTCTCTCTCTACACTGCTCTTAAGTAGTTTCTCTTTCCTGTCTGTTCTTTTAAGAGTTGGGTGTTTATTATCTCGGACTCATTCTGTCAAATCTTTCTGATTCCTTATTTTATCTGTCCCTCAATTAGATGTCATTGTTTGAGATTAAAGGTGTGTACTAAGGTCATGTCTGTATTCCAGCCAGATTGTAAAAGGAACTTTTATTTTTCTGTTTAAGTGGCATACTGCCTCCTTCTGCTAACCTAGGCTTAATCCTGGAAGCTTCTAGCCTCCATAGAATCTAACATAGGCCTAGAATGTTTTCAGCCTCAGACTTACTACTGAATAAGCTCACGTTGCTTGTTCTTACTGAGCTCTGGGCTGGCTGGTCCAACTCAGCTGTTCTGGCTTAACCTCCTCTACCAAGTAACTTATTCAGTGTGGCTTCTCTCTCGGCATTTGAATTGCTCTGCTTGGCCTTAAAGAAACTCCAGCAATCTGCTCTAATCTCCTGGTTCTTTCTCATTCTCTGACTCATTGTGCCTTCAGCCTCTCTCTGTAAAACATTTCCAGCAAAGATGCCACCTGTCTCCCTCTGCATTGCCCATTGAGAAGCTTTCCTTTCCTCTCTCTCCTCGGAAAGGCTGGGTGTATCCTGTTCTGTCAGATTTTTCTCTGATTCAGGGGATCACTTTTTCCGCCACTCAATTCAAACGTGGGTGCTTCCTTCTACAAACTAATTTTACCATCACTGTTTGGGATTAAAGGTGGGTATCACCACACCTGGATTGAAGCTTTTCTTTACCTGAAACTTGCTCTATACCAGGCTGGCCCTGAACTCAGATCTGCTTGCCTCTGTCTCCTGGATTAAAAGCGTGTCTGTATTACAGTTAGGTCACGCAGATCTAGAAGGTCTTTGGATGTGATCTCTTGCCAGAAGAGCCATGTGGCTGGGTTAAAATTCCTTTACACATGCAGACAAATACTCATGCACAGAAAGTAAACTTAAAAGGAATCAAAGCAAAGGCCAGCAAATATTGTCAAGATAATAGTGAAAGAGGGGCTTTTGCACACCACTGGTTGGACTGTGACATGCCACAGCCACTGCAGGGATCAGAACGGAGGCTCCTCAGGAGCTAAATGCAACACTGTGAGGCAATCCAGTTTCCGCTCTTGTTTCTGTCTGTGAAGTGGTCTCAGTCAGCACACCTCAGAGGTACTGCATATCCATGCGAATTGCAGCACTCCCCAGAACAGCCAAGACATGGAGCCAGCCCAGGTGCCCACCAACAGCTGAAATGATGGTGCAAATGTGGTTATACACACCGTGCTTTATTCAGCCATAAAGGCCGAAATCAAATTATTTGTAGGAAAATGGATAGAACTGTATGTAATGTTAAGCAAAATTAGACAAAGAGAGACAAAATTGCCCGTTTTTCCTATATGTGAAATCTATACTTAAATATTAGTATATTTACATGATATGACTTAAAGAGGTACTGTGAACAAAGGTGGAGAGGGAGGAGGAGGGCACAGAAAGCAGTTACGGCTGACAGAGTGTCATATCTCTCACATGAAAACTCTAGATCTGCTTATACACACACAGTTTTATGCATCTAAATGTCCCTTTTCAGTCGTCTTAGCACTGTGAGACCGTTGGCCTGCAGGCACACCTGTTTGCTTTCAGGTGTCTCTGTTGTGCGGACGTACTGTCTGGAGATTGGTTTTGTATGAAGTTTTAAGGAAGTCTCTTTGCCTTTACAGATTGTTGTGCTTTTCTGCAACCCTTACTATTATATATGAGTTTCAGAATGGCGTTTGTGCTTCGACAAAGAAGCCAGGTCGATTCCCGCTAGAGCATGCTGTGTTTGCACATAGGCGTGGAGACCGCTTTCACCTCAGTGTCACGTGTTCTGATCCCCAAACATTGAGCAGCTTTCCATTTATAGCTTTGTAAATTTCAGCTGGGTTCTATAACTTCAGTTTTGAACTCTTGTAAATTGATTCCTAAAAACTTTTTACATTTTGGTGTTCAGCCTAATTGCTTCGCTACCTTTACAAGTGTGTAGACACCCACACATTTTGTGCATGGACCTTATCTGCAGTAGAACTGATTCACTCGCTAGCTGTTTCTTACCATCTTTTATTTAGAAGGTGATGTAATCTGCTGGTAGAAATTGTCTTCCATTCCGTTTTATTATTATTATTATTATTTTTTTTTTTTTTTTGCGGGATTGCTCTAGGTAGACTTTTCAGTACTGTTTTCAACAGAAGTGACAAAGTGGGCGCTCTTATCTTATTCTTGGTCTTAGGCAAAATCATCCTACATTCACCATTAAGGTTAAATTTAATTTAGTTTTTTTTTCTTAGATAAACTTTACCAAATTGAAGAAATCATCTTTTTAGTTTGCTGAAACATAGTGGTCTGTACCATTTTTGTCTCACTTATATGAATCAAATGTGAATGAAGTTAACTGGGTAATTTACAAATGCTGTAAAGGGTTACCTAAGGTCAACTAAAGGTGTGAAATATTTTCCTGCAGCAATGAGTGGTTAATAAAATACACTTTCAATGATGTGCAAATGTCCATGTTTTGGAGAGTGGTTGAGAGTAATAAGAACAAGTTACACAGGTGACATAATTAAAATGCAACTATTAGGATTATTCCGACCCTGGGAGTACTCTCCGTGGGTGCTGCCCGTTGGCTCAGGGCCGCCTCTCTGCTGCATGGAGCTGCACGCAGTAAAGTCTCTGCAGTCTGAAGCACTGCGTTCCCGAGATGTTTAATGCATTTTCCCACTCACGTTGTTTCAGTGCTTGGAAACCAAAAATATACTTAGTAGAGTATATAATGTGAACATTTAAACTAAAATATGTTACTGCAACTTGCTGAAAGCAGAGGTAAGGTTTCCCTTTCACTTTGGTTGGTGTGTTCCCATGAGAGTTTGTACAGGACAGAGCTGCCTGAGGTATGCTGGGGGCCCTTTCTAGCATGTAGATTTAAATAGGGTCTGTTAAAAAGTTGATGCATGGTGCTAAGAAGTCACCACTGTCTACTGATGTGTGCATTTTGACTTACAGGAAAACATCTTTATGTATGGAGGCAGAATTGAGACCAGTGACGGCAATGTCACGGACGAGCTCTGGGTCTTTAACATACACAGCCAGTCCTGGAGCACGAAGACGCCCACCGTGGTCGGGCATGGCCAGAAGTACGCCGTGGAGGGACACTCGGCACACATCATGGAGCTGGACAGCAGAGATGCCGTCATGATCGTGATATTTGGGTATTCTGCGATATACGGCTACACCAGCAGCATACAGGAGTACCATATCTGTGAGTTCCTTCACAGTGTAATTTCTTCACTAGTCGGTAGTTGAAGCATTTTTACTTTTAATGTGATTACTTGGTCAATGGTAAGTTATTTTAGATTGGAATTATGAGGCAAGGACTACTGCTTTTGAATATGATCTTTCTGATTATATTTATGCTAGATTTTTGTCGTTTAACATTTTGGTACATCTCTTAGCCAGATGAGGGGGAATGTTATACACTCATTTTCAAAGATTTACAAATATTTGAAGATGTGAGACACTCCAGTAGATGGTGCTGTTCCCTTGGATTTTACCTATGAACCAAAAGCTGAAATTCGCTCATGTCATTGTAGTTCATGATTTTTAGGATTTTAATTTTTTGTATTATGTTCTTGGACATATTTCTGGACCTCTAGTTACTTTAAGATAGATTCTCAAGGATAAACTGTTGGTTTCTGGAAGAGGTTCTTATTAATGTGTGAAGGTGGCCGGGTCCGTGTATCATGATTTTCTGTACTGTTTTAATATTTTTCTAGTACCTTCCCCCACTCCTGTGGCACTTCCAAGTAGTGGTAACTTTTTCTTCTGTAAATTCTAATTTGTCTACAAACGTTTACCTTATAGTTGCTGTTTAAATTTATGGCTGTGCTCATTTCTGGGGGGCTCCCTCCTTAATGAGTTCCTCCTCTTGGCTTCTGCTTGAAAGCGCAATCAACCTGAGTCGTTGTGTAGTCTCAGGGTGAGTTCTGGGGCGCATTGGCAGCAGGAGTGCCCACTGGGAAGGTGCCTCCGTAGCCCCGCCCGCAGTTCTCCTAGGGCCTGCAGTGTGCTTGCTGTTACAGGCCTCTGTTTTCTCAGGTGCTGCCGATTCTTTGCGCTTGCTGGCTTGCTGCCCGTAGTACCTCACCTCCTGCCGCCGCCGCCGCCCTTGGACCTTCGGCTTCGTCCTTTGCCTCTGATCCCTCCCCGCCCAGCTCTGCCCATCCTAGTAGCCAGAAGGGTCGCATCGCCCTCCTGTTGCGTGCTCACCTGTCAGGTGTAGGCACCGCCCTCCTCTTGCGTGCTCACCTGTCAGGTCAGCCTGCTTTCTCCCGGTTTCATCAGCGTGTCTCCCTTCTCTAACATGCATGCCCTGTCACACACACACACAATGTGATTCATGTTTTCATAGTGTCATTTGGCCATGAAGTGCGTGGGGCCCTTGCTTTGCACACTGGAAGGCACAGCAATGCCCTGCAGTGGCTGGAGGGCTGGCGTCCTTGCCCCTGCGGTTGGTAGCTCATACATGTATTGTCTGGTAGATTGTGGTCTCCAGTTAGGAATAGTCCCTCTGTAGAATTGCAAGTGGCGCTGTGGTGAATTAAAAAACATCTGTATATTCACCTCCTTTCGGGTTATTCTATAACCAAAATTCTATTTTTATTCTTTTGTTGTTTGCATAGAGGTGGGATGAATTTTTGAGTATTATAGGAATAACAGATGAATCGTGAGCATTTAAAAAAATCTGTGTATTAGGAAAGTGAAAATTAAAATCTGTCAATTTTTCTTTAAGTGGTCTTTACCGCTGTGCACAAGTGCATTTGAGCTGCCACTGTAATGCCTAGGTGTCTGATGTCAGAGGGGTAAAGTTCTTTCACCCTGAAAACTCCACAGGAAAGAGCACACAGCAGGGAACAGAAAATGTCAGAGGATCTAAGCTCACTGAACCACAGGACTGGAGAGAGGTGCTAGAGAGCGCTGCTGGGCAGGAGACAGGCTCATGTCACCTGCTCCTGCAGAGGCCACCCGGCCTGCCGGTGCTACAGACACAGGAGAGTGTCTTCTTTTTTCTTAGAAACATTCCCTGGTGTGCCCGTGGCAGAACCCAGCGATATGATTGTCAGGAGAGTACTAGAACTTTAGTTCTTAGGGCCGGCACCTTCTCAAGTTTGCTCACTTGGCTTAGCTTTCAGGGCAGTGGCCACGTAATTTTTATCTTCTTTATATCACTAACTTATTTCAAGTTTGTCACACAAAGGCACCAATATGTATTTGCTACATATTTTATCTTACTAAGGACTAATTTTGAATAACAAAGGTACACATAAGAAAAGTTTCCCCTTTTTTCTTTTGTTAATACAAGAATTGGATTTTCAGTGTTTCAAAAGTCATTATGGCATACCAAGGACACGTGGTCCTCCCTCAGCACTGCCTGTAGCATCTTCAGCTGTTATGTGCTGAGTGAGTGCTAGTCAGTTCTAGCTACTTGTCAAATGTTAACCTGGTGGCTTTGGGGTACTTTGGTTATGTTTTTAACTACTGCTTGAGTTTCATGATTTATTTTTTTCTGCTACAGCGTCAAACACTTGGCTAGTTCCAGAAACTAAAGGAGCGATTGTGCAAGGTGGATATGGCCACACAAGCGTGTATGATGAAGTAACCAAGTCCATTTATGTCCACGGAGGCTACAAAGCATTGCCAGGCAATAAATATGGGCTGGTGGATGACCTCTATAAGTACGAGGTGAACACCAAGACCTGGTGAGTAGAGAGGGAGAGAATCTGGTAATGGTGCACAGTAATATTTTATTGCCTTTTCTCATACAATATATTTTGATAGTGTTCTTTCCCCTTCACCGTCTCCTCCCAGACCCTCCTCACCTCTCTACCCATAATTTTTCCTCTTTCCTCTTTCAGTAAAAAAACAAAAACAAAGCAAAGCAAACAAACAAAACAACCACTAAAACCAACCAATCAAACAAATAAAAAACCCAAACCAAAATAAAAAAGCACACACAAAAGCCTTGGCATTAGTCTTGCCGGTTACTCCTGGGCGTGGCACACCTGGAAGAGTGGCTGCTGGGTCCAGTGTCACTGCTTTGGAAGAAGCGGTCTGTTTCCTGTCCTAGTAGGTATCAATTGCAAATACCTGCGTAGGAGTGCAGCTGCGCCTCCTTCTCCTTGTTATGGTTTTGTCTGGTTTGAGTCTGCAGGTCTTGTGTGCGCTGTCCCTGTCCTGTAATGCCTGTGAGCATGATCACCGCTGGGTTGTGATAATGTCTTACAGTGACTTAATGGTGGTGTCTGTAGAGTGTCACAGAAGTGTTTTGGAACTTTAATTTTTTTTTTGTGGTAGCTAGTGATATATTGTCTTATAGCAATAGTACAAAATAATAATTTTCCTGTGGAGAGGGATTTCAATCCAGCAACATGGCTGCTCTGCAAGGGATCACATCCAAAGACCTTCCAGCTGGAATGCAGACACTCCCTGGATTACAATATGATCTGGTTGGAATTACAGGCACACCTTTAATCCCAAACAGTGACATCTAAGTCAGGGGTACACAAAGTGATGAACCAGAGGAAGATTTGACAGAATGAATCAGAGAGATAGGATACACCCAGCCCTCGAGGGGGGGAACAGACAGGAAGGAGAGGCTATTTAAGAGCAGTGTAGGGAGAGTGTGGAGTTCCGTGCAGTCCTGTGCAGTCCCGTGCAGTCCCGTTGAGTTTCTGCCAATCTGTGCAGTTTCCCTTCAGTTTGTTTGGTCAGTGCAGTTCAGTTCATGGAGTTCGGAGGCAGTTTTTCCAAGCAGAGCAATTCATTGAGAAGTCAACAGAATCATTCAGCTTGGAGAAGAGTTTGAGCCAGAACAGCTGATTTGGACCAGCCAGCCAGAGTTCAGAACTAGGAAGGCTGAGCTTATTCAGCAGTAAGTGTCAGAGGCTGAAAACAGTCTAGGCCTAGGTTAGCAGACAGAGCCTGGAAGCTGAAGTCTTCAAGGTCTGGGATTTTAGAATATTGGATTGTATTTAGGCTACAAGTTTCTAGGGCCAGGCCTAGGGATAATTAGAACAGAGATAAAAATATTCTGGGCTCAGCCCAAGCCATCTATTTGTAAAACTTGGGTACGGCTTTGATCTCATCTCATCATCTGAGGAAATAAAAACAGCATTTACACTGTATATATAAACAATATAATTTAAATTATTTCTGAGCCCAGACAAATACCTATAAGTACTTCTATTGCATTCATTTTAGATGAGTAATTTTGTTTACCATTATAATCTCTAGCTTTGAAATTATGTATGTAGGATTTGTTCTTTATACTTTTCAGCTTTATAATCTAATTTGAATGTGATACAAAACTTGTGGTATTAAGATGTATTTTTTATTTTTAATAAGTAGAGATGCTAGGCACACGTTATAGCAACCTTCTCATGCTCATTTTTAGCAATATTTCTGAGCTGCATGCATTAAAGTGACATGGCAATGTGTTACTGATGTGGCGTTTGGCTCTGAGGTACCATGTGCTTCCCACAGCACAGAAGGCTCTGGTCCTCACGGTCTCAGTAGCAGCTGAAAACAGGATTTCTGCTCCTGCCTATGGGGCAGATAGGAACAGTAGCTCAGTAATATTTTGATACATGTCTCCCTAATTAATATGGTGATTATGAATTCTTTTAAGTGCCTATTTGTCTCTTTTTATTTAATGTGTGACTTATTTATATCTCTAATATTTATTTTCTTGCTAGAAATACTGATTTTTTTAACTTATTGTTTGTTCATAGTTTTGAAATACATTTTTTTTGCTGTGCTTGTTTATTTTGCAGAATCTGGGAAATTATGCTTTTTGTTTTAAGACAATAGACATGTCTTTTGAAGGTGTTTGAATGCACTTAAGGAAAATTGTTTGCTAGAGACTGATTTATTATCCTTTCACTCTTAACTCTATGCCTTACTTTCCACATTGTCTAAAAAGAATAGGGGTTGTGAGGCTTCCTCTGGGAAATGAATAATAATATTTTAAAGATGAGAAAAGGTATTAAGGCACACAATGAAGCAGCTTCCTAAGTGCCAAGGACAAGGGAAAGTAATATAATTTTAGTAAAATCCCCTCAAAATGAAGACAAAAGGAGAAACAGAGGACAGGGGTTCCCTGCCTCGGAGGCGACCATGACCGACTGACGACCGACCGATTCTCCTTGTTCTGTAACATGTGTGTATTGTGAGAAGTGCACTTGCATGGGTGTGTTTGCTCTGTGGTGGGCACTTGTAGAACTGTGTGTGCATGCCTGTCGAGGTTTGAGATTGAAGTCGGGAAGTCACCCGCCATCACCATCTGCCTTATTTGCCAAGGAAGGGTCTGGCAGTTCACCACGGAGTTGCAGACACAGCTCTCCTGGCTGGCCTGCCTGCTCCAAGGCTGCTCTGCTTCTGTCCTCTGCTGTGTGTGCACCGGGACTCAGGAGGGCTGCCACACCCATGTGCCTTCACCTAGGCTCTGGGGAGCTGAGGGTACACTGCCCTTGTTACTTAGTAAACGCTTCACCACTTGAGTAGACAACCGCTTGACTGAACACTCGGAACCCAGAAAACACTTTCAAAGGTCTGAGAGACAACCAGCCGGAAAGTCTGCATCTAATGGAAATAGTGTTAAAAAAGCAAGCAATACAATGACAAAACAAAACAAAACAAAAAAACCAAAAACAAAAAACTAGCCAACCAGGCAAGCAACCAAACAACCAACCAAACAAAACCATAAAGAACTGAATTGGACAACAGCATATCTCAGCAATAGGGGAAAACTAAGCTAGCGTCCTGTTGTGTAACTTATTTAAGAAATAGTAATATGTTTGATATCACTTCTGGGATTTAATGTTATATACTACTATTTATGATGATCTGATATAGTAAAGGAGGCTCACATTTTAATGTTTAACCACCAAACATTTTTATTTTCACTCCTGGGAAAGGATTGAGGCACTGAAAGCCATTGCTGCTACATGCCCACTCCTAAGCGGTTAGATCTGACTTGTTCACATTTACAGAGCTGGGCATATAAACATTCTTGACTCTAAGGTTCTCAGTTCTCCAGATGGATTCCTTTTATCTTGTTAATATGTTGTACTGTTTGGTACTATCCTTAGCAAAGGGCTTCGCCTTTGTTATCAAGGTCTGGTGCTGTTAGAGCTTTGATCCTTTAGCTCAGTTAAATGAGACAGTTTTGATGCTTCGTGCATATCTCTTGTATCTGACTGTAGGAGCCTGCAACATTTTCATGGATCTTTGCAAGGCCGTGTGTGCACACACACACAAGTGCAAGAGAGAAAGAGAGAGGGAGAGAGAGAGAAAGAGAGAGGGAGAGAGAGAGAAAGAGAGAGAGAGAGAGTGCAGAGTCTTAGATTTTGAAAACCTATTTACCTGTCAGATTTTGGAGTCAGAACAATTTCATAGTTCTACTTTTAGACAAATCACATTTCAGTGGATGGTGACAACCATCTTGTATGACTACATGTTGAGTGTCTGAAGCTTTTTGGCAAATCCGTTATTGGATGCTCAGGTTAACAAGAAAACCAGAGGAAGTATTGGCAGCTTTTTGAGGAGTTGAAATATAAAGGAAATTTATTAACAGTAATGATGGTAAGAGAAGTGGGCCAGGAGAGAATCTTTTGTAAGGTTGAAGAGATAATTATGTTTGTAGCCTGACCCAGGAAGAGTTAAACAGATATAAAAACAGGATGAATAGAAGGGGACAATTTGCTAGAGGACAATTTGCAAAACCAGTAGCAGTGGAATGTAGTTCTGAGAGAGGAAGCAGGCATTTTATGTTCTTTGGGACACGGGAGACACGAACACAAATGCAGGAACTGGGCAGAGGTGGCGGGAATCTGTGCAGAGGTCACTTCTCCTTCCTTTCTCTGTGAGTAAAGGTGAAGTCATTAGTGGGAAACAAGAGTGAAGTGTAGTAGGTTGGGTTGAGAGAGATGCTGTATGAAGTGATCCCTCAGGAGAGGAGGACAGTGGATGGGCCAGGGAAGAGAAGGACTACAGTGCGATTGGGAGACGTGTAATGGTTCTCAAGAAGCTGTAAGGTACGGGCCTACATCATCTGACCTTTCAGTCCCAGGGTGAGCATTTGGCCTGAATGAGCAATTACAGTTTAGAGGTTCTTATTTAGTCTATTAGTCAATGTATCAGTTTTCCCAATCTGATTACTCAAGAGTATAAATTCTCAGTCATAGGGAGTAGTATCACATTTGATTTTACCCAAACTGTATTCCAGTTTAGATGTCTACTCATTTGCCATCTGACTGGTGATGAATGAGAGTTTCTGACTCTACATGCAGTTTTTCCAAGATTTGGTATTGTGTCCAAAAAACCAAATTTTTCTTTGTGGTTGCTATATGATTGTGGGAAATTATGCCTAATTTTTGTTTTCTTCTGTTTATCTATCTATCTGTCTGTCTATCTGTTTATCTGCGCAGATAGTGAATATATGTTCGTGCATGCACATATGCCCCTGTGCATGTGTGTGCAAATATATGGAGGCCAGAAATTTACATTGAGCATCTGCTTTATTCTCCACCTTGGTTTTGAAGACAGGCTCTCTCCCTGAGCCTGGAGCTTACTGATCTGGCTGACTAGCCGGTGATCTCCAGGGCTTTGCTCCTCCCCATCCCTCACCCCTGGTGTTGCAGGCATCCTCTTTCCCCCCCCCCCCCCCCGAGAGACAGGCACTTTATTGGTGAGACAGCTCCTTGGCCCCCAGTTTGGATTTTAGTTTGCATTTCCTTTACTATTAACATGGGGCGTCTTTTCATATCTATTGTCCATATAGTGCTTTCTTTGAAATTTTATGCAAATATTCTGCCCGTTTTATTATATTTGATAATTGTGCATACTTTTTTTTGCAATATTAGTTTATTCTGTATATGCAATCATGTTCTCTCAGAATGTGCATTGTCTTTCTGTTCATTTGTCATTATTTGATAAATAGAACTTAAATGCATATAGTCAAAGAGGTAAATTTATTTTTAGTTGGTTGTGCTTTGTACTTTGCTTAAATAACACTATTCTACCATCTTACGTTTTTATAAATAATCTTCATGTTTTTATAGCTAGTTTCACAGTTGAGTGAGAGCTGTGTGCATGGGTGTGTCAGTGCGGTGAGGGCTCCCTGGCATCTTTCAGTAGCAGCTCCTCCCTGTGATTGTTACATTAGTAACAAAATTATAGCTAGGCGACTAATCTTCTCATGCTTTTCTCAATGAAATCTGTGTGCTTTAAAATTAAACCTCACATTTTGTTAGTGTGTGTGTGTAGAGGCACACATGAGCACAAGCGTGTGTGTGTGTGTGTGTGTGTGCGCGCGTGCGCGTGCTCCTGGAGGTGAAAAGATAACCAGGGCCGGCTCTCTCCTCCCACCGTGTGCGCTCTGGGATGACCTCAGCTTGATGGGTGTGGCCCCATCACCCTCAGCCACTTGGAGGTCTCACAGCACCCTCATGTGATTTCCTCAAGGCTGAGATTATGTGTTGCCAGGATGCTCATGTCTCTAAGAAGCAGGAGTGCACTTCTCACAGCCGCGATAACAGTGGGTCTCCTCTGAAGCCGGGCAGAGCGCCGTGCACCCGGCAAAGGCGCCAGGAAATGCTCTATTTTAGTGTCCGGCAGCCTGGGCTTCCTTTCGTGTCAACACACCCTTCTCATCAAATTCTTGTCTGTATACAACCCACTTTATGAAGACTCTAGTCACTGAATTTAGCATCCATTTGAATCTAATATTAACATGACCTCAGGAGTGTAACTTAGGTTGTGACTTCACTTTACCTCAGCACAAAACATTTCCAGTGAGGTCGCATTCTACATTTGCAGGTATACATGAACTCTGGGGACATGCTATACATTCACTGAATACTGTATTTTTTCTGCTTTTGTCTTAATGGAAATAAAACTGATATTAATGTTTATGTCAGAGTTGCTGATTTTAGTAATTTCTGTGTGAGGTGAGTATTTTTAGTTTTTCACAGTTGATTAAATTGTACATGGGTAATGTGAATAAACCCATTTTGGCTTTCAAAGCTTTCACTCTTGTCTTTTAAAGCCCATGGCATCCTCACCTCAGTGTAGAATAGAGGGAAGTGGGAGGCTGATATTTGTCTTTATTCCTCAAATTTAAATATATTTTTTTCAGTGTTTCTTCAGTAAGAGCTGTGTCAGTGTGGGGTTTGTAGAAAGCAGTATGAAGGAGGTTTAGAAAACTATCTTAATAATGGTTTCTAGAAAACCCACAGTACAGAAGAATTAAATTAGAGGCATACCTATCACCTTGTACAAAAATCAACTCAAAATGGATTTAACGTTTCAGTGTGAAACCTGAAACAATGAAATTGCTAGGGAAAAACAAGACCACAAGTGCCATCCCGTAAGATATAGGTATAGGAAAGATTCTCTGAATATGGCTCTTTTGCTCAGGAATTATGGCCAACAGTTAACAAATGGGACCTAATAAAACTAAAAAGCTTCTCTATCGCAAACAAAACAATCAGCCAAGTGAAAAGGAAGGCTTTGGAGTGGGAGGGTGTCTGTGAGCTGCGCATTCAAGAGAGGATTAATACCAGATACACAAAGAACTAACCAGCCATATCAATAAAACCAACAACCCAACTGAAAATGGGCTGTGGATCTGAATAGAGTTCTCAAGAGAAGAATTAGAAACTGGCAAAGTTAAACCATGTTAAGCATCCGTAGCCACTAGGGCAATCCCAGTTCTGGTTACCTCGAGACTTCATTTCACCTTGGACAGCATGGCTATGACCAAGTAAACATCTCACAACAGTGCCGTGAGGATGAAGGAGTGAGAGCCCCTGCTCACTGGGCAGCCACTTTGGGAATCTGTAGAGAACCATCAGAGTGCTAAAACCAAGTCTGTCATAACACCCAGTCCAATCTCTTCTTCGTGTGTTCCCGACGGATACACAACGGGATTCTACTTAGCTGGAGAGAAAAATTAAATCACGATATTTGCAGGTAAATGGATGGAGTTAGACAATAATTACACAGAACCAGCTGACACAGAGCCACAAAGACAATCTCTACGTGTTCTTTTTTACTTATGGATCCTAGCTCCAAGTCTTTGCCTGTGTGCATGTGTGTGTGCGTGTGTAAAATTAAAATGAAGTTACATCACTTGGGGTGATCAAGATCCCCTCAAGAGACAACAGAAACCACAGGGCCAGGCATGGAACATCTCTCTTTGGTTTGTGGCTCAGGAGCCTAAGAGACTGTCAGGACAGCATAGGATATTAGCTCCGCCCCTGGTTTTTATTGGTCTGTATCCTTGTCAGCTTTTGATGTCAGTATTTTCAGTTTTAGCCATCTTAATAGGTTGTAACATTCCCTTGATCACAAACAGTGAAGCATATACGTATATTTAACATCAAATATACGTAACAAAGTGTTCTTTGTATGTTTGGAAACCTTTCTTTTGCTTTTATTGCAATGTTTTTTATGACACAATGGTATTTTGTTGCAATTTTTTTTTCTGACAGTTTGTGGTTTGTACTTTTATTCTCTGAACAGTATCTTTTATAGTACAGAAAATTAATATTGAGTAGTACCTCATCAATTTATTTTTATGATTTGTGCTTTTTGGGATGCTTCTAAAAATTCATCATCAAATTCAGCTCCTAGATTTTCTCCCGTGCTATCTTTTAGGAGTTTATCATACTCTGCATGTATGTTTACTATTTATTCTACATTAATTTTTTTCATCAGTGTAATATATAATGCATGTAGTATGTATTCATGGCTACATGTGTGTTCGTGTGTGTGGGTGCACATGTGCATATGTGTATCTTTACGTGTTTATCTGCAATGTGGAGCAGACATGGAGTTGACTCCATGTCAGCATATATTGAGGGCGATCTGTTTCTGAACCGGGAGCTTGCCGTTTTGGCTATGTTAGCTGGCCGGCGTGTTCTAGAATTCCCTGTCCTGGGTCTGCGTTAGAGTGGCAGGTGGGCTACCACATCCAGAGGCTTTTACGTGGGTTCTGGAGTCTGAAGTCCTGTCCTCACATTTGTAGGACAAGCACTTTACTGTGGTCGTATTTAATAGAGTGTTTTCAGTTCAGCTCTACACGCTTTCTTCTCTTTCGTTTATGTGTTTACTTATTCCAGTAGTGTTTCTTGGCCACACTTCTTTTTGTTATGAAATAATTTTTGCTTCTTTGTCAAATCTCAGTTGGGTGTATTTGTGTTGCTCTGTCTTTGGGCTCTGTATTCTGTTCTCTTATTTGTCTATTTTTTTTTTCAGTAGTTCTGGTCACAGTAGAGTACAGTAAATGTCAAGTCCTTTCGCTTTATTCTTCAATATTTCTCCTTAAATATTTATTTAATTTAATTTTATGTGTATCTGTGTGTGCCTGCATCTATGCCTGAACACACATATGTACAAGTGTTCTTGGAGGTCAGAAGTGGCCTCAGCTACCCTGGAACTGGAGTTATGAAGTTATGAGCTTCATGTGGATTCTGGGAAGAGAACTGGGTCCCCTGCAGACACTAGTGCTGGTTTGTTTGTTTGTTTGTTGTGCATAGAACATGCCAAACACATTTATTAAAAGTACAAGTCATGGCATAATTATGCAGTATACATTATTTTTTGAGACAACTTTCTGAGTATGTTTTACTTTATCAGTTTTATATTTACATTTTATAGACATTAAGGCTACTTTTGTTTAGAAATTTGTTTAGATGCTTATATCATATCTTCCAAAGCCAGCTTCCAGATTCTTACTCGCATTTGATAATTCAGCCTGAAAGTATCTTTACCTAAATCATCTTATTTTTCTTTCAGCTTTTAAAAATTATTATTATTTATTACAATTTATTCACTTTGTATCCTGGTTGTAGCCCCCTCCCTGATCTCCCTTAAATCCCACTCTCCCTCCCTTTTCTCCCCATTTTTATTTCTCCTAGTCCACTGATTGGGGGAGCCCTCCTCCCCCACTATCTGACCCTAGCCCAGGACTACCTGGATCCTCTTCCTCTGTGGGCTGACGAGGTCACCCCACCAGGGAGAAGTGATCAAGGAGCAGGCAGCCTCATGTCAGAGACTGTCTTACTAGGGAACCCCTTGGAGACTGAGCTGTACATGGGCTACATCTGAGCAGGGGTTTAGGTCCTCTCCATGCATGGTCTTTGGTTGATGCATCAGTCCCTGTATTACCCCCTGGGCCCAGATTTTTTGGCTTTGTTGGTCTCCTTGTGGGGCTCCTGTCCCCTCCTTGTTTTTCTATATCCTCCCTTCTTCCATAAGATTCCCTACACTCTGTCCAAAGTTTGGCTGTGAGTCTCTGTATCTGCTTCTATCCCCTGCTGGGTGGAGTCTTTTAGAGGACATCTGTGGTAGGTTCCTGTCCTGTTCCCTTTCTTCTGTTTCTGGTGTCTATTCTGTTTGCCCTTCTGAATGAGGATTGAGTCTCTTCCCTAAGGTGGTCCTTCTTGCTTAGCTTCTTCAAGTGTACAGATTTTAGTATGTTTATTCTGTATTATAGGTCTGCTATCCACTTAAAAGTGAGTGTATACCATGTGTGTCTTTCTGCTTCTGGGATACCTCAGGATAATCTTTTCTAGTTCCCACCATTTGCCTACAAATTTCATGATTTCCTTGTTTTTAATTGCTGAATAGTATTCATTGTGTAAATGTACCACAATTTCTGTATCTATTCCTCTGTTGAGGGATATCTGGGTTGTTTCCAGTTTCTGGCTATAATAAATAAAGCTGCTGTGAATATAGTTGAGCAAATGTCCTTGTTGTATGGTTGAGCATCTTTTGGGTATATGCCCAGGAGTGGTATAGCTGGATCTTTAGTTAGCACTATTCCTAGATTGTGCCAGATTGATTTCCAGAGTGGTTGTACAAGTGTGCACTCCACCAGCAGTGGAGGAAGGTTCCCCTTTCTCCACATCCTCTCCAGCATGCGTCATCCCTTGAGCTTTTGGTCTTAGCCGTTCTGATGGTGCGAGGTGGAATCTCAGGGTTGCGCTCCTAACGGCTGAGAAGTCTCTGCAGCCCCAGCATTGTCTAACCTAACCTTCCACCTTCCCATGAAAACGTTACAGTCAGTTTATGCTGTCTGTTAAATAATTACTAAGATTTTAATTGAGATTAAACTGAATCTTCAGGTGAATCAGGCTAGCCTCAGATTCATAGAGATTTAGTTTCTCCTGTCTCCCGAGTGCCTGAGCTTTTTAAAATCAGAATTTTGGAGTTTTTCTCACAAATCTTATACATATATAATACCATATAAAGTATACATTTTAATACTAATATTTATATATGAAACACACATAAATATTTAATATATAATGAACATATAAATGAATATATAATATTTAATATATGCCTTCAGTTCCCTGGGGAGAGAGTGAGAGGTTAGTGTTCTGTTTGCCTCTTTTCCTGCTGGAGAGCCTCTGGATCACTGTAGGAATTGTGGGTGCAGGGCTCCGTGACTGATTATCCTTGGAGTGGCACTGTTTGCCTTCTACTCAGAGTCCTGGGGGCAGGAGGCTACGGTCTTCCAAGCTAGACTCAGTGGCCTAGAAGCTCTGCTTTGTTGAGTGATGTAGGATAAACGTTATTTGGCTCTACTTTAACCTCATGAGCTCGGCTGATAACTCCCACTTCTGCCCAGGGCAGAGTATAGATAATCATCCAGACTTGTTCAGTGTTTTCCTGGCATAGAACTTTTGTAAGTCTGGGGAGCACGAGAATGTGGAAGCCAAAGCTCCCGTAAGACACCATTGGTCTGAACTAGGCACCAAGACATGAAGGAGCTTTGTTGCCCGGCTCTCTCCCTCCAGGTTAGACACCCGTCGTTCTGAGGGCCGTATGTCAAAGGTCAGGGTAGCCGGAAGAAAGCTGGTGAGGGTCTGATGACCCTTGCTCAGTATACTGTTGACTGTGCCTTTTTCTCCTTCCTGTGGAAGAGTGGGGATTGACTTGGAGCCTTGTGCGGGCAGGCGGGTGCTGCACAGCTGAGCTCTGGATTCCTAGCCACACCCCTGTGCCCTTGTCATCTTCGCTGTTGGCATTCGCAACCAAAACTTAGTAGAGTTCTTGCCTAAGTGTTTAATGTTGCCCTTAATAAAGCTTTATGACATCACACATTTCCTGAGACCTTAAAACTCTTCTGTATTAATTGAGGTTGTTTCCCGGGAGAGACCGCGGAACCCTCTGTATTGTCACTCTGGGAATCCGTCTCATTCTTTATGCATTACTGGACATTAAAAATCCTTGGCTTTAGAGACTGTATACACACCAACTATTTCATACATGTTTACCACGATAATATTTTTTAGCAGAATTGTTATATTACTATTCATCTTTATATGTTGGTTTATTCAGAGCAATTTGTAATTCTGAGCATATATTTATAGTACTTTATGTACATTTTACTGTTTCTGAGAAATGTATTCCAGAGGACTCATCTTGAAGTGTGTGCGTGCGTGTATGTGCCTGTGCAGGCTGAGCTTTCAGTGTTCCTGCCTTTGCCTGCGGTTGATGCATTCTTAGCTGCTGGACTGTCCCCAGCCCCTGTTTGCAGTTTTTAATTACTCACACATTTTGGATGCATCTAAAGACAACCTTGAGCAAAAGATCAATACAAATAAGTACAACCCACAGGAAGGTATAGTGGAGCGGAGCTGTCATTGGAAGAAAAATCGTAATGTTTTTTATCCAGATTCTGACTATTTGGTAATGTTCATCTTATGTAAATTCAGTGGGTTTTTGGATTATGGTATCTGCACTTTTGTGTGTAAATTTTAATTAAACATAAAGGCTCAGTAAGGGGTCCTCATCAATTTTATAATTTTAATCCAATGTAATTTGGACTAAATTTATTATATTTAACTTTTTACTTGGTTTGGCATGAAAAAAAATCATGGCGTCTTGGTTCTTTATTTTTAGGTAGACTGGCTTTCTACCTTCACAAGTGAAAAATCACTCAAAATATAAATCATTAGGATTAAAAGTGTTATCTCTATGTGCTTCTTCAAAGCACCCTGAGATACTGAGATTACACAAATATGCTTTTAAAATATTGAAGCTTAGAAAATACTTACAAATGGTTAAAATATATGTATTTTTCCTCTCATAATTCCCAGAAAAAATTTTATATACAAAGTCAATACTTTATTTATAAAACCATGGAAGTCTCTCTATCATTTGTAATACATGTTTAAATTTTATTCTGTAGGACTATTTTGAAAGAAAGTGGGTTTGCCAGATACCTTCATTCAGCTGTTCTTGTCAATGGAGCTATGCTCATTTTTGGAGGAAATACCCATAATGACACTTCCTTGAGTAACGGTGCAAAATGTTTTTCTGCCGATTTCCTGGCATATGACATAGGTATGTATCTGTTAGGATTGTGCAAAGAGGGAAGTACCAGAAATTTTCTCAAATAGATTGACAGCATGTGTGTGTCATTGAGATCAGTTTAGCGATAGACTGACTATGAGTTGGGGTTTCTCTAATTTCAGCTGGTTGTTCAGGGCCCTACACATCAGATGAGTTGGAGTGAGTTAGTATTAGCAGCATGAGAAGAGAAATACACGTTTGGATGACCTTTAGAAGCTTTTGACTGTTGTGTCCTTATCTAAAAATTGCATAAGCCTCTTATGTCTTATACTGTATTGGTTTTAATAATGGATAGATATTTAATACTATCAAACTATCAAAATTAAAACAGTAAGATTCCAAACGCTTTAGATTTAGTAGGAATGAGAAAAACATAGTTTATATAAATATACCATACTTATGTGCTGAGTCTAGGAGGGAAGTTTGTTGAAGGGACTATGTAAGAGAGAGATGATGAAACGTGATGATGAGATGTGCAGAAATCCAGGATATACCTGTGAACGGAGAAACCTACACAAGGCCTTTCCCAGAGAGCTGAGTAGCTGCAGCACTCACTCGTTCAGTTTGCCATGTTCGTGTTGATTTTGTGTGTAAGTGGGCACATTCCTTGGAAATACTCCGATCAACGTTCTAAGTGCTACGTTCTAAGCGACGATCAAAGTGCTTCTTCATCTGTCGTGTTATTGCTAGGAGCTAGCTAACAGATAAAATATAGTTAGCAGTATGTAAGAGCATCTTTTATCAATGGTGCAAATAAAGTACTATATCAAATTCTAAACTGTTCACTTAATATGTGAAAATAAAGGAAACTAATTAGATGTAAGACAGATTTAATCTTTAACATCATAAAGCCACATAATCTGCTTTGATTATTTCATGTAGCCACACAGGAAAGAACAATGGACAATTAATAAGCAATTTGATCTTGATACGCTGTTATAGGTTTGCTAGAAGAAATTGCCTTTAATAACATGAAAAATGCTAAGTTATGGTGAGTTTATGATTATTCAGTCTTAAGTAAGGAGAATGTTACCTCTGAAATAATAATAAAAGTGATTCCTTATGATGAGCATGGGTTGGTCCCAGATTTTAGAACACTCCTAAATTGTTGCCTGAGATCCAGAAAATATGGTTGAATGGGATCGTGGATCTGGCTGGCAGTGACCAAACCTTTCTGGAAGAAAATGAAATCTTTACTATTTGTTCGCCCATATTTCTTCTTTGAAATGTTTTTTAAAGTAAAAGAGTAGGATGTCATTGTCACTGTTAAAAATCCACAAATGGGATTTTGAATGTTATACTATTGAATTTTACAGTTTTTCAGTGCACATCTACACCATGCTTTTATTTTAAGGAACTGTGTAAGACTGAGCTTTTTGGTAAGTGATGCATTGAGGACCTATTTTATTCCTCCATATTATTGAGGATTATATTTCATTTTTATGTGTGAAAAAACCTTATGGAGCTTAAGAAAAAGTTTTGTTTCAGAAAGTAACAGGCAGAGAGGTCGGATTTTGAGTGTTGTAATTAAGTGCCAGTGACTGTTAAAGGGCTGTATGCAAAGCCTGTGGCCTCTGTGAAGGTCTGTAACATGCTCACAGGCAGGAGGGACAGGGAAGGGAGATCTAAAAGCGTGTAGTGGCCTTCTTTGTAAGACTGATCCATCCATCTGCTTGCCTGCATCATGTTGACTGGGCAGCTCCAACATGCCCCTAACGTCCCCACAGTACTAGAAAAGGTAGATTTAATCATGTTTATTTCTTAATGCTGTGGACTGAGAGAAGCAAAGGTCTGTTCTTTTTTGAAATAAATTTCTTTGGGCTGGAGGGAGAATAGCACAGTTTAAGCAGGGTTATGCTTTTAACACAGCATGTTTTTTGACCCTTGTTAGCACTGATGCAAAGCCATAAAGGCAGCCATCAAAGTCAGTGTTGGATAAAAGTGTTTTATCTATTTCATTATTTGTACGCACTTCCCAGTAAAATCCTCCCATGCTACTTGTTTTATGCTCCTCATTGGGAACATCAAATGTTGCAGTATTTTCCTGGAGAAAATGGGTTTGTATTATCTTTCACACAAAAGAAAATTCATTTCAACGTAATTGTTGTCTGTTATGAGCAAAGGCAGACACTATAGTGAACCAAATAGAAGATGTATTTTAAAATCATGTTTTCCTTCTTGTGTAAGGACTGTTCTCTGTCACGCTTAAATGAAATGCATCTAAGATGGACATTACTTTAAACAAAATGATGCCAATACTAATTTTCCTTCCTCTAAAATTCACAATTTCAGTCCTAGCCTTTGTAAATTTTATATAATGAAATTGTTAATCTTTGGAAATATAACTTTGTCTTCTGCTCACTATATTGTGTGTGGTAGTGACTTAACCATCATGTGCTACTGACTTTCAAAATCCTGTGGTCTGCAGTCTGGAATTCTTAGGAATGTTCTTAGGGAAATCAAAACAGAAGGAAACCAGGCATATTAGAGATTAGTCACTAGACATCTGTATTTTCAGGGAGTGTCCGGGGATTGCTCAGTGGTTAGAGAACACATGTTACAGGCGAGTACAGTCCCAGCGCCAGGGCTGGGGCCTCACAGCTGCCTGCGCCTCAACTCCAGGGGACTGGGCACCTCTGTGTCCTCTGCGGGCACCCATCCTCACGCCTCCCCATACACATATAATCAAAGCAATACAGAAGTCTTCAACAAGTGACCGAAGGGGCGGGGAAGGACTGCTTAGGAGGGATCCGTGAAGGCTCCGCTTCTGGGTTCATTTCCTGTGTCGGGTGGTTCACACCTGCCTGTATTTCCTGTTCCATCTTCTCCAGCTTCCACGGGCACTGGCACTCATGCACGTATCTTCATACGTGATAATAACAGAACTAAATAAAAGTGACTGAAATACAGCTGCCGATAGAGCCAGAGCTAGTGAATGATGCTCTGCCAACTGTGACACACAGCAGTCCACATTACTTAATATTTAGTTGCAAACCTAACGTGAAGTCAGATTTTAGAATCTGAAGCTTGCATTCATTGTTTTGCTAATGTTAGTGATGGCACAGCCTTTAGAGAGCTGCAGGGTGCCTTTTCTCAAGATTAAAATCATATTTTTTTTCTGGTAAAAATAGATTCCTGTTCAAAATTTAGATGAAAGTCTAAAACAAAATGAAAACAATAATTAATTTTGTTATGTTCATATGGAAGAGGTGAAGGTGTGAACCCCGAGTGCAGTGACCTTAGGACCAGGCAAAGGAGTGGAGCTCTCTGACAGTGTCTTGCATAGGGCAAGAAGTGGAAACTCCGTGTCTCATTTAGCTAGTGGTGGTTCCAAGACTGAGTTCCAGGAACAGGATGGTTTCACTTACGGCATTTATTTATTGGTAGTGATTTCATAAAAATGAAAAATAACTATATTTTCATCAGTAACATTTTAATTGATACTGATAAAATAATGATGCATATTTTAATTGTTTTTATTATACAACAGGGTTAAAACATTACTTAGTTTATGAAGCATATCATACATGATTTTACAACCCTATGAAGGGTTATATATGAATCATGTAAAACGGATGCAGGCCCATAAGCCATAACTTCATGATAAAATCAAATGCAAATTAAGTAATTTGCTTACTTTATTGAACTTTTGGACAAAGTTTTGAAATTTCCATTTGGCTTCCTCTTTGTGTTTAAGTTTGTTTTCATTTTCTGGAGGTGTTATTAGTCAATGTTTTCTAATTCTTTTTACTGTATTTTCATGGCTTTTTTTTCATGAAAGTACACATCTTGCTGAGACAGCCACCTGAAAGAGCCAGTTCATTAATTTGTGGGTCAAGAGAACCCTTGAAACCTTTTACACCTCCTCTTGTTCTGAATCAACCAACTCCTTTTTTTTTTTTTAAAGTAGCCACGCCTCCTTGGCTGGAGTGTAGTCTTCCCTTTGGTATTTGCGGAGGGAATAACAGTTGCTGCAGCTGCCCGCTGTTTCTTCCCCCGCCTTCCCTTCCAAGGAGAGACAGTGTTCCATTCTGTTTGTTCAGGTGGACAGGAGGTTTGTCTGACACTCTGCAGTGCTTGGCTTCACAGTGCTCTACAGTGTGAGCGTAGCTTGTCTGTGTGCCCCGTTTGACAGTGCACAGCTACAGAGGAGCCTCGGAAAGCCGGCAGCTCGGTCATTAGACCCAGTCACACGTGTTACAAAATGCTGTATTCAGCATCTGAAATAAAGTCTTAATTCAGAGATTTTTTATTCCACCTCTACAGTGCCCTATTTTACATCCCTCACCACCTAAATGGAAAAATTTGAACAGTGTTTTAGTTGGGGAGAGGGCATATACATTTATCTATGTAACAAAGATACCAGCAGTCATACTGTCGGTGGATTCAATTGCACTATTTATGATATATTTGTATTTCACTGCGCCTTACAAATTCACCAGGAGGTAGTGAACCCAAGACAGAAGGTTAAGGAGAGAAATAACTGTGCTTGCATAGTGATTCCCACTTCTTCAAACTTCTGCACACGTTTTGAGACCCTGGCTGTGTTTGCCTGTGGGTACTTTTGTTTGTTTGATTTTGAGAATGTCCTCATTGAGGTTCAGGCTGTCGTGAGTGCTGTCGGAAGCCAGACTGCTTCCAACTCACAGTGATGGTGTCACAGGACCCAGGTGCTTGTGTTACACTGAGACGCACTATTCTTGGCCAGAGTTCACTTTAACTATGAGAACTACAAAGGAAGTATTTAGAATGAGCACACGTGCCAGGAGGAGTGTTTGCAAAGATCCTGGTGGATGCAGAAGGGGAGGCAGCAGGAGCAGAGAGGCAGGCATTCACACAGAATACTCACAATGGAATCAGTACTGCTTCAAAAAAGCAAAATAGAGGGCTTATCCTAAAAGTGAGATTATGAGAAATTATCATGAAATTTACAAGTAAAACTTCCTAAATGAAGACCGTCTGTTGAAGCCAACAGGGGATACCGTTTTATGTTAAAACTCCACAAAATCATCTCAGGTTTGGGAGACAAGCAGTCATGCCCACTTTGACCAACAGAGAACAAAATCCCAAGAAGTTACAGAATTGAGACCACTGAGGCAACACGGTAGTGTATTTACAACCTTAAGGAAGTTTTGAGTCCTAAAGGTATAAACCAACTTTATTTGATCACCATCTGTTGTAAGGTAGGTAGAAAAACCTTTGGCAGCAGTAAGAAATTATTTTTCCATTACAAAAATACTAAAGAGGTTAAATTATTTACTTATTTTTGCCTTGTTTCAACCCTCAAATATACAATCTGTTTGTTCATTTTCTCATATTTCCACTAACTCCTAAAACTGACAGTGTGCACAGCACTTAAAGCAACTGTGACCTCTCTCTTTCATGTGTGGATTTTACCTGAGTGTCTGTGTGCTTGCGGGGGCCAGAAGAGGGCGTTTGGATGCCCTGGGATGGGTTTTCAGTTGTGAACTCCATGTGGATGTTGGGAATCGAAGCAGGCCCTTTTACAGGAGCAGCCAGCGTTTGAACGCTGAGCCTCTCTCCAGGGCTGTGAAGTGGGGTGAGCTGTTCAAAGCGTTAACACAATTCCTATGGATTACAGACACGTGCTTTCATGGGCACCGTGAGAATTTGTCGAAAAATTAGCCAACAAGTGCATTCTTACCTGGATTACTTTCTGTGTAATACTAAATTAAATTAATATCAGAACTTCAGCTCAAGCAAATAATTATATAAGTCTTCGTTGATAAATGGTTCTGATAGTGCAGCATGTTAAAATGTGAGCTCAAGACCAGTAACTTCCATGTGTTTTTACCCATCTGTGTATTTAACGCTTGGTTTATACACTACATGCCTAGCAGCAGAGGGTTTAACATGTGTTCTGAGGAATGTATTTTACTCTCTGTTACTGTGGGTTGTGTTTCTCTCAATTTAAATGGTATCATTTCTGTGTAGAATTTACTTTGAATTGTCTAGGCTTGAACTGATTATAAAGTGATAAGAACTGGGCTGTTCCAGAATTGTTTTTTTAATTCTTGGCAGAAAATATAATTTTAGATTGCAGCCAACGAATAGCAATATAAGAGACTTTACAGCGGCAGAATCACAGGGTGCTGCGTGAAACAAGCTTTATTAACTCAGCGCTGATTGCTAATACATCCGACTTTACTTAAACATTTGTCACATTGGCGAATTTGCACTTTCTCTTCTTTTTATCTGGACTTACTATGCAGCTGCAGTTGTGAGACGTGGGGGTGCCGGTGTGGCAATGCTGGGTAATAGAGGGCGGAGCTACCTGCTTATGCAGAGCGCTGGGTCCCTGTGGTGTCCATCATCCCTGTCTTACCTCCTGTCACATCTTACTGATGCTGCTGTAGTCCCGATAGAACACGCTGATGGCGAGGTCACGTGACAGTCTGTGGTCCCATGCTGTCTGCGCAGAGCGTGATTTCCCACTGCTGACGGCCTGGCTGTGGGTGTGTGGATCCAGTCTACTGTGCTTCTCACATGAGCCTGTCACGAATTCTGCTTCCTCCTCCTTTCCCCGGGAATGTTTCCAGTGGCTGGGGTGGTGGCTGGGCCACGTAACCTCGCTGCAGGGCTGCATGCAGCATAGCAGATCTGTTTTCTACCCGGACATTCAGTCAGAGCTCACGTCTGATCCCAAATGTTGACTCTGCAGCTTTCAGAACTCAGAGAAGTCCCATGTGGTGGCGGTGCAATAATGGCTTCTTCTTTATTTAAATTTCAATAAGAACACACACCGCTCTTGGCCACTGGACCCTATATATTTTAACAATAGTAGAGTATGACTTTTTGTGCATTTTATCTTTCATCTTTTGGGGCATACCTGTCTTAATAAGGTCTCCATTGCATTAATTATTCTTGATATCCTGGTCCTATTAGCATGTTTGAAAACAGTGTGATGTGTTTTCAGTGTATTGGAATACTACAATCAATGCACAGTTTATGAATGATTAGCAGCATAAATTATGTGTATTTGAGTTGTGTAAGGATTGACATGTAACTACCTGATCTTCTTAGTTGACGCTAACATTTCCCTTTAGTTTTCTGACTCAGAGCTTGTACCATTATAGGTTAACCCCCCCAAGAAAAGAATAATGTCTCAATCCTTTTAACAGGTTATTTCAAGTACACACAAGCCTAATTATAAAAAGACAAGCATTGTCAAATGAATCTCAAGCATGTTTAACTTCCAGTAGATCGAATTCTTCACTTATAACACTGGACAGCTCTTTAGTGAACCTTACTGAATCCTTGTGAAGACATTTAAGTTATATAAGCACACATCACACTGAGAGTGACTTTACACTAACTTTATATCAGTAAATACACATTATGCACATTTCTCTTCTTTTTCTTTCTTTTGGTTTTTGAAGACAGGGTTTCTCTGTGTAGCCCTGGCTGTACTGGAGCTCACTCTAGACCAGGCTGGCTTCGAACTCAGAGATCCACCTGCCTCTGCCTCCCGAGTGCTGGGATTAGAGATGTGTGCCACCATCGTCCAGCTGTGCACACTTCTTAAATTAACTGTAACTGTAGCATAAAATCTGCAGTCTGTCACCATGCGCAGGTCTTTGCTCTATATTTAAAAAATGTAACAGACAGGAATGGGCTGATGTCTGAGTAGGTTATGCTTCCTGTGCAAGCCTAAGGACTTGGTTTGAATCCCCACAACCTGTGTGAAAGCTCACACGGTGGAACATCTGTAACCATGGTGTGGCTAATCTGAGATGGGAGGTGGAGACGGGAGAATCCTGCACAGCCCTGGGTGGCTTCCTTAGCATACACAGCCGATCAACAAAGAAGACCTGCCTGAAATAAGCTGCCGCAAACATGCAGCATATCCATGTGTGCGCGCGTGCACACATACACAAAGACGCACATGCACACACATGCATGCACACGCACACACAAGTATGTGCACTCCTGCCTTTCAACATGGCTTGTTTAAGAAGTTGAACAGGAGTAAAGCGTCCCCAGCTTGTCCCTAGGTGCTGTGCACTGAGTCATTTAAGATCTTAAACTGTGTTTACATGTTGTATTTTCTTCTCTCCTTCTCCCTCCAACTCCTGTTTCTCCCCATGTTCTTCTTCTAAGATATGGTGTAATTTTTCTTTAACTGTTTTCTTTCTATAGTCTTTATAGAACTCAATTATTTCTGTTGTTTTTTTAAAAAAGTTTTTAAATCTAGTTTTTGTATAATTGTAGTATTCCTTTCAACTTAAATAAAAGCCATTTTCTTAAAAAGCTATTGTAACATTAAAGCAACTTAAATATTATATTCCAGTGATTCTCTTGTGTCGTTCCGTCAGTGGACACTATATCCCATTTACTTTCATGTGCATGAGGTAACACGTGTGGAGTTTGCAAGTGTGCTCCATGGTGACACTCATGGCTTTTACTATGCAAATGTTGGTGTATTCAGTAAAGACAAGTCAATGAAATTGTCTCCAAACACAAATGATACTTAATTTCATTCATTCATTCATTAATTCTCTTATACTTTATTGGTGAGAATTTTATGCAATTTTATTTGAAGTCTATGGTAATTCATTAATGATACCAAATTGTAGGTAATGGAAATTAATCATCCTTTTTTCTGATTTTAAACATTATATGTTGTTAGCGATAAATTGGTAGTATTTAGCCCTATAACTACTATGACAGTATTGTCTTACCCACTATCATAATCGATAAAACACAGACACCTGTTAGATTTTATAAATGCTTGTAACACCTTAGTCTGGGCAGATGATTCCACCTACGCCGTCTCAGTGACTCAGCATCACCTCCCAGCCCATCCACTGCCATCGCCTCAACCTTCCTGTTGTCCTACCTTCCGTCCACAGTCTGATAAATACTTGCTGGTGTTTTCCGCCTTGGTGTTTCTCTGCATGCCATTCCTGGAGTTTTTTCTCCAGGCCCACACGGTTCCTTCCACGTTAACCCTTCCTGGCATCCTCTTCTCTCCTCTTCCCCTGGCCGTTTCTTTCCTTTGGGTGATTCTCCTGTTCCCAAAGCCTGGGAACCTTAGCCATGCCTACCTCCTTCTGCTCTGCCCAGATAAAGGCCTTTTTTATTAACCAATCAGCAATAATGCCTTAGGCAGGTTTACACAAGGACAGGGTAGTAAGGGCCAGTAATTAACATCAAAATACAAGCATCAGACTAGCCTCCAACAATTATATCTCCAATTTAATATCATCAGTAATTATTTTATATGACTTCTCTGGAATTTCTTTAAAAATTTATTTCTTTTCTTTTTCTAGCTTGTGATGAATGGAAAACATTACCTAAACCAAATCTTCATAGAGATGTCAACAGATTTGGACATTCCGCAGTGGTTATCAATGGGTAAAGGAACACACTTATCATTTCAGAGGTTAACAGCAGTTGGCCATGAATCTCCACACGTTCTGAACTTCCTTGGACACTTACTATTGACTGTTAATGACAATGAAGTTTATACCCGTAATTTTTTTTCTGAATTACGGTCTACTGTGTCCTCCACTGTTCAGGCACTGAGCTAAGGCTGAACATTTCTGGTGAGGTCACTGTGTCTTCTTTGTTTCTCTTAATGACTCTGAGAAGACCTGAGGGAGACATAAAGACTAGCCCCTGTTCTACACAGCAAGAAAGTGAGAATTGGATTCTCACTGTAGTTCTGCAGTTAACTCTATGTGAGAGTTTTCATGTCTGTAGATTATTGACCTCCCAAGACTTCAATACCTTCATATCATCTGGAAATTGGAGAATAGGATTAAATCACAGTCTCTTAAGTTTCTATAGATATATTATATGACTTACATATAATATATATATATATTTAGTTTTGTTTTTGAGTTCTTATTTTGCAGTCTAGCTCTGCTGCAAGTATGTAATCCATGCAAGCATTGAACTCATGATAATCCTCCTGTTTCAGCCTCTAGAGTGTCGGGATTATAAGCATGAGATACCATACCCAGAAGTTTGTATGATTTTTGTTTCAATAACAAGAATTTGTTACTTTGGATCTGCACATGTGAAAGTTTACAGCTTCTTCAGTAGTTTAAGATGCTTAATTCAGAATGCTGCTTTTATACGTTCATTGTTGCCTTACCCCAGCTACAGACAGCTTTCCTCCTGTTGCCATGCCCTGGACTGTCAGCCACGGCTTCACAGCTGGCGTGAGCAATAGCGGTGAGGGAGAGTTACATAAGTCCTAAGACCCCCGAAGCTTAATTCTGAAAAATGAGGCTTGACTTTGATTTTCTTTGTTTAAGAATAAAAACTATAATTGGCCAGGTGCTTTGACGCTTTGGCTAGCCTGGTCTACAAAGCGAGTCTAGGACAGTCGAGGCTACACAGAGAAACCCAGTCTCAAAACCAACCAACCAACCAACCAAAACACACAAACCATAAAAACTTACCAAACAAAAAAGTAAAACTGAAGCATTTTTGGACCAGTTTTGTTTTTTATGTCATTAATAGTTTCATAGAGAAGAATTGTATTGCTTTGAGGGTGTGCAAGCATTGACAATGTTAGTGTTGAACTTTTGTATTGTGAGGCTGCCATTACAAATGAGGCGTGTGGACGCCGGTATGACACTTTGCTTGATTTTAGTTAGTTAGTTATTTGTTTTTATAAGAAATACTGATCTCAGAATCTGGCTTCTAACTCCATGTCTGCACTGAGTGGCAGTTCCAGGCTACTAAAGGATGCATGCCTTTTACCCCAAACAGAAGGATCATGAGTTCAAGGCCCGGAAGGGGTACAGGGTCTAAGCTGACCAAGCATACATTCCAGGACTTTTTATCAAACCCAACACATTGAGACAGAACAAGCATCATCAAAAAAAAAAAAAATTCTCCAAACCAACATAGAAAAAGTGGTCAATCTAGATAGCAATTCTAAAGTATGTCTTAACATTTACATATTACTATAAGACAATCAAATAATTGTATATGGTTTTCATTTCTTTCTTGAAAAGATTCTTTCCTATGTTATTAAGATGGTAGTACCTTTTCTGATTAAAGGAATTTTACATTCTTGTTCCTTTTCTTGCATTAGTAATCAATATGTCTGGAAATTTAATGTTTCCATAAAACATTAAGATACACTATATTTCAGGTTTTATGTGAAAAATCATTAAGAAAAATCTTGTAATAGTTAATCTGGGCTTTTCACATCATACTATATGTTAGAAATATGATTCTAAAGAAAAAAGTGGACACAAGCACAGACATTTAAAATGTTAAAATATGTGGTTAAGTGTTTATTCTTTAGAATAATCGTTAGGTCACTCAGCCTTTATCTGTTAAGATGTGCTCTTTCTCATTTTTTAATAGGTCAATGTATATATTTGGTGGATTTTCTAGTGTACTCCTTAATGATATTCTTGTATACAAGCCTCCAAATTGCAAAGCTTTCCGAGATGAGGAGCTCTGTAGAAACGCTGGCCCAGGGATAAAATGTGTTTGGAATAAGAATCACTGTGAATCTTGGGAGTCTGGGAATGCAAATAACATTCTCAGAGCCAAGTGCCCTCCCAAGACAGGTGAGGAGTCCCCCCTTTCTTTCTGGTATAAAGCTTTTCTGTTGATTTAAAGGTAGATTGATTTTGCTTTATGAAGTTTCTTATTTTAGAAATTAAAAATGTCTTCTAACTATGGAGTCTGATATTTGAACTAGACAGCAGTTAATCACATATTTTCTTTGTTTTAGTTCTGCAAGCTGTATGGAAATGTTTTATGTGCAATGTTAATTATTTTATAGTACTTGTTAAATTATTTCTAAATACATCATTTTCCAGGAATATTGTTAACTTTAAAGAAATAAAAGAAGTGTACATTTGCTGTTTTCTTCTTGAGAGGTTGCAAAGCCACATTATACAATTAATTTTTCCTTTTTTGAAACAAAAATCATTTCATTGTAATGAATTCACAACCAATATCATACAGCAGGATTAACATGTGGCCATCCAAACTCTTACATTCCATGGCCATTGTGAAACCATGAAGCTTTTTGGGGGGCTTTTAATATTCTATTTTGATGTGTTGAATAATAATATTTTGAAGTGTTAAATAATTAAAATCATGAAAGTGCTCAGTTAGTATTTTTATTCATGATTTATACATATTTCAGCTAGATGATGGCTTTAGTAGATTTTCTTGCTGCAATTAATGAACATTTTCAGATCTCCCCACTCAGTATTGCATTGGCCTCTAAATATCTGTACAGCCATTAAATTCAAATACTCATTATTGTGTTTTATTTGGATCTGTTTCACTGGTAAGTTTCTTTACTCTTTCTAAATGAGTAAGTTTAAAATATGTTCTGTGAATGTGAACTACAAAGTTGGCTTAATACTAAAGAACTTGTTTTGCTCCTGATTTTGTGTGTGTGTGTGTGTGTAAGAAATATGTTAGTGATCTTTAAGTCGATAGCTATAAATGTGTGAATTAGGAACACGACAGCTTCCTCTGTAGGCTGACACGATTCGTCTCCTCTTTGTGCTGCAGCTGCTTCTGATGACAGATGTTACCGATATGCAGACTGTGCCAGCTGCACCGCCAATACCAACGGCTGCCAGTGGTGTGACAGCAAGAAGTGCATCTCTGCAAACAGTAACTGCAGCTTGGTTAGTATCTGAGGTGGTGTTGCCAGCCTGCTGCTGTGTGTGCACAAGGGAGAAGACTTTTCACGGAAAGGTAGAAAGTGTGCCGGGATCTGGCCATGCGCGGTGTTGCACGCCTTTAATTCCAGCGCTGAGGCAGAGGCAGAGGCAGGCGGGTCTCTGAGAGTTCAGGACTACCTAGTGAGTTCCAGCCCGGGCTAGGGCTACACAGAGAGGTGCTGGAGACCCCTCTGCCTTCAAAGAGTGAACTCTGTAGAAGCATGCACACCTCGGTGCGTTGTGGCTATGCTGACCTGTGCACCTGTGTGTAGCTCTGGACTGGCAGTGTAGCTGTGCACCTGCCTGGACATGCCACTGTCTCCTGCTTTGTAGTTTGTAACTTTTTCGTGTAGCTCACGAGCGAGGCGACGACTTTCAGTGTTTACAGTATGAACTCTCCAAGTCTAATGCTGCCATTAGGTGTGCTTTATGGTCCCGATGGCGTCAGCACTCTGTAGCCACATGCTGCTCACCTCATGGGATCCTGTCAGACACGAAGCAGGTGTGGTGGTGTGGGCCTGCTGAGTGCACACTTCATTTTTAGAATTTATAGCAATATTGACAGCTCCTGTGCTTCTTTTATCTCTCTTTGGATCACTTGTTCTCAGCTGAAAGCAATTTTGCTTTGTAGATGACCTTTAGCAACAATTTTGATTATCACGATTGTGGGGCTGCTTTTCACATTTAGTGTGCAGAGGCTCAACACTCATAATAGACAGAATGGCTTTCCACAACCACCAACACACACAGCCTTCCACAACCACCAACACACACAGCCTTCCACAACCACCAACACACACACAGCTTTCCACAACCACCAACACACACACAGCCTTCCACAACCACCGGTACACACAGCCTTCCACAACCATTGATTTTCTGGCTTCAAATATCAATATTGTTGAACTACTACTTTAGATGAACAAACACTATTGAAAAATTATAAATTTAGTATTTATGGTTTTAAAAAAGTGAAAATTTATCCTACATCATGTTAAAATGTTCTTTAATAACCAGTGATATTTCAGCATATTAAAGTCATAGGAATTTCGTTATGAAATAGTAAAGCAGAGAAGAAAATTTAGGTATTGTCTCAGAACAGTGAACCCTTTGTCTCTGTAATAATTTTATTATAATTTTCAGTTATATAAGTTGATTTACTAACAAGATACACTAAAGATCTATTATTAACATTGGATGACATGTTTGTACTTAGAAATTTTAAGTTATGCTTTTAGATATGTACTGTTCACACAAAGGAAAGTACTTTTTTCGAAATAAACTAAGTAAACCATGACACAGGCTCCACCACGGAGACCGTTACCGCCCCAGTGTCCTCTCCTACATGTGAATTTGGGGGACAAAAGAAGTTAGCCCATAGACATTCAAATTTGTGAATATGTACGTGTTTAGAGAACTATACTGAAAAACCAAACTCTGTGATTGCTCTCAAGCATCCGTGTAAGATGTGTTCTCTGCTTTATCTTCCTGTTGGTGGCGTGCTAGCCAGGACTGACTTGGATGACAATGTGAGCAAGCAGATGGCATGCTCCTATAATTTAGAATTCTTTCGTAATGTATTTTTTAGGCAGTTTCATCAGAGTATCTGGTGATTAAGCTAAGCTGAATGCTAATGGCTACGGGAATTTAGACAAATTATGTGCAGTGATTCCCACATCATTATTTAGCCATATTTATCGCAAGTTGCATATTTGTGTTCTAATGGGTCAGAAATCTGTTTGCTTCTCTTGGATTTACATTTTGAATTTATGACTAACTAGATCAGAGATTGGAACAGTTATGGTTACCCCTCACCGCCTGCTTGCTCATGTGCCTCTGTTCATCAGGAAAACAACGCTAGCTGTGATTCAGGGCCCTGTTCAGCTTTATTCTGATTTCCTTGGTGATGTATTGATTAGAATAGAATTTCATCTCCTGTTGATATTCTCACCCCTGCCTGGGCTGTTACCAGAAGGGGCTCTGACATAACTATTGTTCTGAGAGTTTACACAAAGCTTCTTTTTTTTCTTTCTGCCAACATGTTTATTCATTCTTTCATCATTTTCATAGATTTATATATTCAATAATTAAATTTATTTCTTTTCAGTTAGTTGGGAGTGCTTTAAAATTTCTAATGATCACATAGAGAAATAATAGAATTTATGTGCTATATGAAAAGAAAATACTTTGAGTAAGAAAATTTGACATTAAGGTAGTTCACATGTTCCTAGAGGAGAGGTGTTGGTTGATTAAGTCAGAAATGAAATTTTCAAAACTGTGCCTGAATTTTTTTTAAGGATGAACAAGTTAAACCTTATACCTGAGTACATTTTATCCGTTATCATGTAATAAAGGTAATCTTCTCTAGAGAAATTAATATTTGGCTCAGGAGATGGCTTACTGGGTAAATGTGAGGACCTCTGTGAATCCCAAAATCTGTATTTATGATACAGTTTTTAGTTGTTCATAGTGGCAGGTTTCTGTGAAGTAACTGAACCTACATGTATGTAAGATCTGAGTCAAGGGTGGCTCTGTGGCCTTTCTCTATCGATCCTCAGCCTGGAACCCCTTTCATTACCAGAATTAGTTGAAATATGGTTTTGTGATATAGTAAGATTGAAGACAATGTAACAGTGCTGTTTTCTTTGTGGCCTCTATGAAGAAAGAATAACACACAGCGACATCAAGTAGTTAAACCCATTATCAGTTTGATTATTCTAAAAATAATTTTTCTTTTCATATTGTAGTGGATGGTGAAACTATTTTACTACTTATTTCAACTTTATTTTTATGATAGTTTCATTGAACTAGAATCATCTCATGTTGTTATTAAGAATGAACTCATGTAGTCACTTAATTAGAAATTTGTTTTCCGATTCCCTAACAGGTTCTCATTAGTTTGTGTTTCAAATTTCAAATTACGTAATTTTCTTGGTATCTCCAATTTTAGAAACTTATTACGAGTCTAGGAACAATAGTTTACCATCTTAAATGGAAAAAATGTAGGCAAACAAAATTCAGTAGAATTTATTTATACAAAGAACACGACAGCACTGCGAACCATCAGGGACTCGGAAAACTCCTCCCTTGCCCTGAGACATGACAAAAACAAATCAGCCAAAGAAAGAAACAGCCAGAGCAGCAGCAAAATTCCAGGTGCCACAAGCAGAGACAGCTCAGCTGGTTACCGGTGGTCCCTTGTGTGAGCATGGTCTGACCATTGGCGTGCTGTGCTTGGTGAAGCTTGCTTCTCTGGTGGCCTTTGACCTAATGTCTGTTAAAGAATGTTCTCATCAGTTGGTAGTTTGCTATGTAGGACAGTAGCTTTAAGCTAAATTTAATTCAACAAACTAATGCAATAATTAAGAGAAACTATAATTTGGTAGAATTGGTTTTGGATATAAAGTGTATTTTAGAGTTTCACAGGGCCTTAAGAATTTGTGATGTCTAAGGATCCTTGTTGTTCAGTTGTGAAAAATAACATGTTTTGTCTTTCAATTTTTTAGTCTGTCAGAAACTACACCAAATGTCATGTAAGAAACGAGCAGATTTGTAACAAGCTCACAAGCTGTAAAAGCTGTTCACTGAACTTGAATTGCCAATGGGATCAACGGCAGCAAGAATGTCAGGCTTTGCCAGGTAAAGCTTTCATGATTTGATAAATGAGGGCTTTACTCTACGGACTCATGGAATTCTAGCCTCATCTGTGGGTCTAAACAAAAACTCATCAGGAGTCAGATTAGCAAAATAGTAGTGGGTTTCCCCTAGAGCCTGTGGGGTGTCTTGGGTCTGTGGCCTGTTCCTGGACAGTGTGGTGGCAGGTGTGGTTCCATCTCGTGGAGCGGGCACAGACCAGTCGGGAAGTGACTGCTGACTCCTGTGACTTTCATGGCCATCGTTACCAGTGGGCCTCTTGCTGGCCAGTCGTTACTGTTACTCAAAAAGGGATCACAGTTGAGTATGATTGATGTTTGCTTTTCTCTTCTGGTAGTATGCATAGCATGTTCCAGAACTATGAGCAATGAACGCAAGCCAGTAGGGCTGAGTTCTCCATGACTGATGTGACGCAGGTCTGAGGCATCAGCAGCAGGAGGGTCTGGCTGTAGGTTCTGAGAACAGTGAGGAGAAGTGGCAGTGGCCTGTAACTGTTCGGGGTTCTGTGGGACCTCACTGGTCAACAACTGCAAAAGAAGTAACCATTTCTGACACTGAGCTTTTTTTTTTTTTATGGGCCCAGCAGGTTCTATTTATTGATATATACGTATATACAAGTACATATGTATCAAATATGTATGCAATGACAGCTAATGGAAAAAGAGGCTACAAGTCTGAAGGGGAATTGGGAGGAGTATATTACAGGGTTTGGAAGGAGCAAAGTGCACAGATAAGTAAAGGAAATAAATTTTAAAAATAAATTACAAGGTAACTCAAAACTATTATAAAGAACACTAGTTCCAGTGATATAAAAGATAGCACAGTCTAATACATCTTGCTTTTTAGGTAGCTTAAAGACAATTACTTGAGAATTATAACAATCATTGACATAAGTGATATCTGCTATAATGTAGTAGGAAAGCATAAGGGAAGTCAGTGTTCTAGAAGAAGGAAATGTCAATCAGTGAACCATAGTTGTAATTCACAACTCCAAAATGTAGGCTACAGTAATGTATGTGCAGATTTATGCAGACAATAAAAGTCCACCTTTTCTCCTTCTTTGCTCCTAGTTGTTACTTTTTAAAAGTTTCAAATAATTATTTTCTAGAATAACTTAAAATTAAGAGAAAAGTTGCAAAGTAGTAGACTCACTATGTTTCATTAACCAATTTTCTTTATTAATATGTTTTATAATTCCTTTTCCAATTATTTATTCATTTTACATCCAGATTGTAGCCCCCCCAACTCCTGCTTGTCCCATCTTCCCTCCCTCTGCCCCCTCCCCTACTCCTCAGATAAAGGAGTATCATACCAGCTCATTAAGTCCCATCAGGACTGAGCTCACCTTCTTCCTCTGCTGGCTGGCATGGCCGCCCCTCCAGGGGGTAGTGATCAGAGAGCGACACTGAGCTTTTTAAATTCATTTTGAGTTTTATTTTTTAAATGTTAGTTTCAGTTTATTAACTTTATATCCCAGCTGTATCCCGCTCCCTCATTCCCTCCCAATCACACCGTCCCTCCCTCATCTCCTCCTTCCTAGCAGTGTATCAAAGCAGATACTAAGATCATAACCAAACCCTCGGCACAGTCCTAAAGACACTGAGCTTTTTATTTGTCATCTTCTGGTGCCTAGTAGGGGCACTGTTTCCCTTCTCCTGGGGTAGCTCTGTAAAAAGAACTTTGATTCACCTGTTTCAGTTGTTGTCTGGGAGGCTCACTGCCTCTGGCTGTTGACCTGGACCTAGTCCTGGAAGCTTCTAGCCTCTGTACATTGTAACCTAGGCCTAGAATGTTTTTCAGCCTCTAACACTCACTGCTGAATGAGCTCACCCTTTCTGGCTCTTTCTGAGCTCTGGGCTGGCTGGTTCAACTCAGCTGTTCTGGCTCAAACTCCTCTCTCAGCTGACTTATTGAAAGTGGCTTCTCTCTTGGCCTCTGAACTGCTCTGCTTGGCCTCACACTAACTCCAGCAATCTTTTCTAATCTTCTGGCTCCTTCTCATTCTGTTTCATCCAGTCTTTGCCCGAGTTCTCTCTCTGCAGCCTGTCTCTTTATTACTGTCCTGGTAAAAGCTGCCCCTTCCCTCTCTCATTGCCCCTTAAGTGGCTTCCCTTTCCTCTCTCTTCTCAGGAGAGTTGTGCGCATCCTATTCTGTCAGATCTTTTTCTGATTTGTTACTTTTTCTGCCACTCATTTAGGCATCACTTTCAAATGTGAGTGCTTCCTTCTACAAACTAACTTTACCTTCATTGTTTGGGATTAAAGGCGTATGCCACCACCCCTGGAACAAAGCTTTTCCTTACCTGAAACTTCTATACGATGCTGGCCTTGAACTCAGATCTGCTTGCCTCTGTCTCTTGGATTAAAGGTGTATTTGTATTCAGCCAGCTCACACAGACCTAGAAGATCTTTGATTGTGATCTCTTGCCAAAGCAGCCATGTTATGAATTTCTACAGTTTACATTGTGTGTGTAAGCTTCTCTGGTAGTAGACTTCGGTATGATTATTTTAAAGGTTTTTAGTGTTACTTATCCCTCTCCATACTCCTGCCTCTCCTCAACCCTATACCCTTCCACCTCAGTTAAACCTTCTCTGTTCCATTATTCTCTTGAAGTTCTTAGTTGACTAACTAACTACTAACTACTGACCTGTGTAGGAATTCTAGAAGAAACACATACATCTAAAGCGTTAACGCTAACATCCTCAGATAAGGGAAACACATAATGCTTGTCTTCTGAGCTGGCTTACCTTCTTCACAGTGATTGTTTCCAGCTCTGTACTTTTAGCTGTGACTTTCATTTTCCTTAAGGGCTGAATACTATCCCATTCATCAGGTGACTATCCAGGCTGTTTCCACTTCCTGGAAGAGCCACAGTGAACATGGGTGAGGAGATAGTTCCAGAGTGGAGTGGAGTTGTTTGAGTACATTCCCACAGCTGGTGTACTGGATCATTTGGTAGATCCTTCCAGCATTTTGAGGAGCCACTAAGTTCCGTAGAGACTATATCAGGGTTCTCCTTTCCCCACATACACACTTTGTACCAGCAATTGTCAACCTTTTTAAAATTTTATTTTTCTTTCTTTTTAATCATAGCCATTCTGACTATGCTCAGAGGAAATCATAAAGTAGTTTTAAACTGTATTTCCCCAGATGACTAAACATGTTGAACATTTTTTTAAAACCTTTTTTTGTTATTTGCATTTTATCTTTTCAGAACTTTGTCCTCACTTGTAACTGGGTTGTTTGAGTTGTTTATGAATTCCAGATATTAATCCTTTGTCAGACGTATAGCTAGAAAAATGATTTCCCCTTGGTAGCCTGTCTCATCACTTAAGTGATGGTGCCCTTCGTTGTGCATAAAGTTGTTAGCTTCATGATGTCCATTTATTAATTTTTGGTTTTAATGTTTACATTGTTAGGTTTCTCTGATTTGTTAATCTGTCATTGACATATAGGAAGACAACTGATAATACTACACTGATTTTTATATCTTGTTACTGTGATGAAACTGTGCTCAGCTCTTAAGATCTTTTGGATGAGTACCATTAGGGTCTTATGTGTAAAATTACACCATCTGCTGGAAGGAATACTTCTTTTACAGTCTGCACTTGCTGTTACTTCAGCTAAGATTTCAATACTGCATTAAACAGACGTGCAGAAAGTGGACACACTTGTCCTGGGTCTGATCTTAGTGGGAATGCTTTGAGGTTTTCTCTGCTTAGGCTGGTGTTGGTTGTAGATTTGTTGCATACAGCCTTCAGCACATTCCATCTCTAGTTTCTCCATGACTTAGTATGAAGGCAATATTAGATTTCTCAAAGGATTTTTCTGCATCTATTCAGATGATTGTGTAATTTCTGTCTTCTGATCCGTATATTTTTTATTTTTCCATTGTGGTAGCAAAATACCATGGCCAAAGCAACTTAAACTAGAAGGAGTTTGACTGGCTGATGGGTCCAGAGAGATGAGAGTGAATCACAACAGGGAGGCATAGCAGTGAGGTGTGTACATGAAGGAAGGACCAGGAAGCCAGGAGCTCATCAAAAAGCAAGCAGTGGCTCACAAAAGTGAGCGATTAACTGAGAGGAAAAGCTGGAAGTGGCTGGAGGCCTTTACACTCAAAGCCCCCTCAGTGATGTGCTTCCTTTATCAAGGCTGCACTCCCTGAATGTCCCCAAAGAGCTTCACTGAGGAAGGTGAGGACCAAGCGTTCAAATATCTGAGCCTTTGGAGACAGCCTGTTGCAAAATGGATTTAGTTCAACTTTAGAAGTTTCTGTGGTCTTTCACAGTCTGAGCACTGTTTAAAAGTCCAGTGTGTCTCCGAGATTCAAGGCTGTCTCTTCATTTAGCCCCCATAAAATCAAAGAGCAAATCACCCTCTCCCAGCATGTAATCTCATAGAGTATCTGTGCAAAGAGGAGTCAGAGCATAAAGAGGAAGTGTGGGACCAAAGTAAGTTCTCAGATGCTGGAGACTGGGAGACATTTCCCCACCACTCCACCGGAAACCACCACGAGTTCAACAGAAACACTGCGTTATGAAGAAAAGTGACTTGGTATTATTTCAATCCTGTAGGACCAGGAAGACTCCTGCATATGTGGCCTCAACATGGCAAGAAAGCCATTCTGTATTTACTCAGTGACAACAGAAGCTTTTTGAGAGACTTCTGCGCACTAAGCAGATTACTCCTGGCTCACAAGTGAATCTTTAGTGTGTTAGCTGTCGTGAACTGGGACCCACAAGAGCTTTTAGTGTGTATGCGAGGGGAAAGCCTGGTGTGAAGATGCATTTCATTGTGAATTTTCATTCTTTTGATTCTACTGTGGGGTGGGGTTGGCTAAGGCTATGAAGCCAGCCTTCTATACTCTGGGTCACACAACTTGGGGGGGGAGAGTTATAAAATTTGGCAATAGTATGTTTTCTGGGGGCTTAGCAACCAACATTAGTTAGAAAACAAATGCTTAATGATATGAGATTTTTTGGCAACACCTGTATTGAATCCTGTTACTTCACTGCAGCACAGGTCTGGTTCTCTTACAATAGTACCAGAGACGCTTCATAAACACTTGGGTTTACAATCAAGACTACTGTATATTAGAAACTGTAGTGTTTTTACTGGATATACAGAGTTTTCGGTTCTTACAGAAACAATGATTTAATTACAGTACTTTTAATATTTAGCCATTGTAATTTCTCAGCATGTGAATTTCATTTTATTTATTTATTTTTATTTTTTTGGTTTTGGTTTTTTGAGACAGAGTTTCTCTGTGTGGCCTTGGCTGTCTTGGACTCTCTTTGTAAACCAGGCTGTCTTTGAACTTACAGAGACCCATCTGCTTCTGCTTCCCCAAGTGCTGAGATTATAGGCATGTTGCACCAACTAGCATATGAATTTTAAATTATTATTTCTTTCTATTGTATTGTGTTGGAATGCTTAATTTTATAGTTGCTACTTGAATTCCTGACTTTTATTTATAAAGTTTGTCTAAAATAAATATCGATATTAGAGCAGAATTTATAATAATTTGTGAATTGTTCTTAAATATACTTCTGCCATTTTGTACTATACAGTCATGAGACATGGTGCTCTCATGACTGTAAGATCAAGATGGCTTTGAACTCAGGCAAGCACTGGAAATGTTGTGTCCTAAAATATCAAATATTCAATCAAGATTTAATTTTTTGTGTAAAAATAACCGAACACCTATTTCATTAGTGGTTTTGCCTGTCATAAATGGAGACATTATATATAACATCTTCTAAAATAAAATTTGTTTTGATTTATTATCAGCAAATGTTTAATTTATAGCTGTTTTCCTTAGCTTCCTTAGATTTTAGTATGCTTATCTTATATTAAATGTCTAATATCTACTTATGGGTGAGTAAGTACATTCTGCTTCTGGGATACCTCACTCAGGATGATCTTTTCCAGTTCCCACCATTTACCTGCAAATTTCATGATTTCCTTGTTTTTTTTTTCCCCCCTGAGTAATATTCCATTGTGTAGATATACCACAATTTCTGTATCCATTCCTCAACTGAGGAGTATCTGGGCTGTTTCCAGCTTCTGGCTATTACAAATAAAGCTGCTACAAAGATGGTTGAGCAGATGTCCTTGTTGTATACTTGAGTGTCTTTTGGATATATGCCTAGGAGTGGTATAGCTGGATCGTGAGGAAGCGCTATTCCTAATTGTCTGAGAAAGCGCTAGATTGATTTCCAAAGTGGTTGTATAAGTTTACATTCCCACCAGCAGTGGATGAGGGTTCCCTTTTTTTCACATCCTCTCCAGCATGTGTTGTCACTTGAGTTATTCATCTTAGCCATTCTGATGGGTGTAAGGTGAAATCTCAGGGTCTTTTTGATTTGTATTTCCCTGATGACTAAGGACGTTGAACATTTCTTTAAGCGTTTCTCTGCCATTCTATATTCCTCTATTGAGAATTCTCTGTTTATTTCTGTACCCCATTTAAAAAATTGGATTACTTGATTTGTTACTGTTTTAACTTCTTGAGTTATTTATATATACTGTATATTAGTCCAATGTCAGATATAGGGTTGGTGAAGATTCTTTCCCAATCTGTAGGCAGTCATTCTGTTTTGATGACAGTCTCCTTTGCTTTACAGAAGCTTTTGAGGTCCTATTTATTGATTGTTGCTCGTAGAGCCTGTGCTGTTGGTGTTCTGTTCAGGAAGTTATCTCCTGTGCCAATGAGTTCAAGGCTCTTCCCCACTTTTTCTTCTAACCGGTTTAATATGTCTGGTTTTATGTTGAAGTCTTTGATCCACTTGGACTTTAGTTTTGTCCAGGGTGATGGGAATTGCATTGAATCTGTAGATTGCTTTTTGGTAAGATGGCCATTTTTACTGTTAATCCTACCAAGCCATGAGCACAGGAGATCTTTCCATCTTCTGATATCTTCTTCTAATTCTTTCTTCAGAGACTTGAAATTTTTTTCATACAAGTCTTTGACTTGCTTGGTTAGGGTCACACCAAGGTACTTTATGTCTTTTGTGGCTATTGTGAAGGGTGTTGTTTCCCTAATTTCTTTCTTGTCTTTTGTATAATGGGCTACTGATTTTTTTTTTTTGAGTTAAGTTTGTATCTAGCCACTTTGCTGAAGCTGTAGGAGTTCCCTGGTAGAATTTTTGGGGTCACTCAGGCATACTATCTTATCATCTGTAAATAGTGATACTTTGACTTCTTCCTTTCCAATTTGTATCCCCTTGATCTCCCTCAGTTGTCTTATTGCTCTAGCAAGGACTTCTAGAACTATGTTGAAGAAATATGGAGAGAGTATGCAGCCTTGCCTTATCCCTGATTTCAGTGGGATTGATTTATGTTTCTCTCCGTTTAGTTTGATGTTGGCTATAGGCTTGCTGTATATTGCCTTTACTATGTTTAGGTATGTGCCGTGTATCTCTGATCTCTCCAATACTTTAAACATGAATGGATGTTGGATTTTGTCAAATGCTTTTTCAGCATCTAAGGAGATTATCATGTTTTTTTTTCTTTCAGTTTGTTAATATGGTGGATCACATTGATGGATTTCTGTATATTGAACCACCCCTACATACCTGGGATAAAGCTTATTTGGTCATAGTGGATGATTTTTTTGATCTGTTCTTGTATTCAGTTTGCAAGTATTTTGTTGAGTATTTTTGCACCAATGTTCATAAGGAACACTGGCCTGAAATTCTCTTTTCTTGTTGGGTCTTTGTGAGGTTTAGGTACCAAGGTGACTGTGGCTTCATAGAATGAGTTTGGTAGTGTTCCTTCTGGTTCTATTTTGTGGAATAGTTTGAAGAGAACTGGAGTGAGCTCTTCTTTGAAAGTCTGGTATAATTCTGTGCTGAAACCATCTAGTCCTGGGCTTTTTTTGGATGGGAGACTTTTGATGACCGCTTCTATTTCCTTAGGGGATATAGGACTATTTAATTGATTTACCTGGTCTTGAATCAGCTTTGGAAAGTGGAATGGATCAAGAAAATTGTCCATTTCGTCTAGATTTTCAAATTTTGTGGTATATAGACTTTTGAAGTAAGTCCTAATGATTGTTTGGATTTCCTTAGTGTCTATAGTTAAGTCCCCCTTTTTATTTCTGATTTTGTTGATTTGGATGGTGTCTCTCTGCCTTTTAGTTTGGCTAAGGGTTTGTCTATCCTGTTGCCTTATTTTCTCAAAGAACCAGATCAAGGTTTCATTGATCCTTTGAATTGTTTTATTTGTTTCTAATTTATTGATTTCAGCCCTGAGTTTGATTATTTACAGCCGTGTACTCCTTTTTGGTGTGTCTGCTTCTTTTTTTCCCTAGGGCTTTTAGGTGAGCCATTAAGTTGTTTCAAATTTCTTCTTGAAGGCACTTAGTGCTATGAACGTTCCTCTTAGCACTGCTTTCATTGTGTCCCATAAGTTTGGGTAAGTTGTGTCTTCATTTTCATTGAATTTTAGGAAGACTTTAATTTCTTTCTTTATTTCTTCCCTAACCCAGCTGTCATTTAGTAGCGAGTTGTTCAGTTTCCATATGTGTGTAGGCTTTTTGTTATTTCTGTTGTTGTTGAGGTCCAGCTTTAGTCCATGGTGATCAGATAGGATACAAGGGATTATTTCAGTCTTCTTGTACCTGTTGAGTCTCGCTTTGTGACCAACCATATGGTCTATTTTGGAGAAGGTTCCATGAGGTGCTGAGAAGAAGGTAAATTCTTTTGTGTTTGGGTGTAAGGTTCTGTAGATGTCTGTTATGTTCATTTGATTCATGACCTCTGTTAGAGACATTGTTTCTTTGTTTAATTTCTGTTGTTGACTTGTCCTTTATTGAGAGTGTGGTGTTGAAGTCTCCCACTATGAATGTGTGGGGATCTATGTGTGGTTTAAGTTTTATTAATGTTTATTTTACAAATGTGTGTGCCTTTGTATTTGGGGCATAGATGTTCGGGATTGTGACGTCTTCCTGATGGAATTTTCCCTTGATGATTATGAAGTGTTTTTCCCCATGTCTTTTTATTAATGTTGGTTGAAAGTCTGTTTTATCAGATATTAGAATGGCTACTCCTGCTTGCTTCTTGGGTCCATTTGCTTGGAAAACCGTCTTCCAACCCTTTACCCTCAGGTAATGTCTATCTTTGTGACTTAGGTGTGTTTCTTGTATCCAATAGATTGTTGGGTCTTGTTTACACATCCATTCTGTTAGTCTGTGTCTTTTTATTGGAGAATTGAGTCCATTAATGTTGAGAGAGATCAATGACCAGTGGCTGTTAGATCCTTTGATTTTGATGTTGGCTGTGGTAGTAAGTTTGTGTGCTTGGTTACTTGTTGTTGTGCTGTAGTAAGGTTAATTATTTCCTGTGTTTTCTTGAAAGTAGTTTTCTTGGGTTGTGTTTTTTCTTCTAGTGTCTTCTGTAAGGCTGGATTTGTGTATAGGTACTGTTGAAGTTTGTTTTTGTTGTTGAATATCTTGTTTTTCCCATCTATGAGGACTGAGAGTTTTGCTGGGTATAGCAGCCTGGGCTGACATCTGTGTTCTCTTAAGGTCTGCATGATATCCATCCAGGCCCTTCTGGCTTTCATAGTCTCTGTTGAGAAATCAGGTGTTATTCTGATGGGTTTGCCATTATATGTTACTTGGCCTTTTTCCCTTGCAGCTTTTAGTATTTTTTCTTTGTTGTGTGTACTTACTGTTTTGATTGTTATGTGGCAGGAGGATTTTCTTTTCTGGTCTAATTTATTGGGTGTCCTGTAGGTCTCTTGTATTCTTATAGGCCTCTCCTTTAAGTTGGGGAAATTTTCTTAAATGATTTTTTTGAAAATATTTCCTGGGCCTTGGAGGAGGGAATCTTCTTTTTCCTCAGTTCCTATTATTCTTAGGTTTTGTCTTTTCATGTTGTCTTGGATTTCTTGGAAGGTCTGTTAGGAATTTTTTAGATTTAACATTTTCTTTGATGGATACATTGATTTCTTCCATTGTATCTTCCACACCTGAGATTCTTTCTTCTATCTATTATATACTTACCTCTGTAGTTCCTGTTTTCTTCCCTAATTTATTTCTCTCTATAATTTCCTCCATTTGTGTTTTCTTTAATTTTTCTAATTCTATCTTCAGATCTTGAGCCGTTTTGTTGATTTCCTTCACCTATCTGACTGTATTTTCCTGTTTTTCCTTCAATTCCTTCAGCTGTTTGTTTGATCAATCCTGTTTATTTTATTTATTCAGTGATTTAAGCATTTCTTCTCTAAAGGCCTCAAACTGTTTGACTGCAACTTCCTGTATTTCTTTACGGATGGCCATAATCTGTTTTTCTTTATCTTCCTCTATTTCTCTTCGGATGGCCATAATCTGTTTGACTTTATCTTCCTCTAGTTCTTTACGCATTTTATTTGTTTCCTCTATTATCCTCTTCATAAGCATAGATGTTAGGTCATCATCTTGAATTTCAATTATGCTGGGGTATCCAGGGCTGCTTGCCCCTGGATAACTAGGTTCTGGAGATGCCATATTGCTCTGTCTTTTGTTGGTTGAGCTTTTACACTGACCTCTACCCATTGGGCTATCTTAGGTATTGGGTGTTAGTTTCTGGTGGCTCCTGGAATCCTGTAGAGGGGACAATCCTCTTGGCAGGAAGATGATTTTTCCTGAAGGAAGCCTCCTCAGCTTTTTGGATATGGTCACTGAATGGCCGGTGTTTTTCAGAAATTGCCACAGCTCACCTCAGGCGTACAGACCTGAGTGGTAACTGTGGTCCTTGTTAGTCAAGAGGGCTCTCCTCTCACCCGGAGAAGATCTGGGGACAGCTGCCCTGCTTCTGGGTTTCTTGCTGTAAATTTAGTGAGCTGCTTCTGTAACCTGGGTGCCCTGTGGTTTGGTCAGTTTGGTTAGGGATAACTGGTTGCCCTTTGGAGCAGTATCTGGGGGTTGGATCTTGGAGATCCCAGGCTTCTGTAGGTCTGAGGTTGTGGCTCTGTGCCCCAGTACCCAAGTGGTAATCAGTGGCAGGCAAACTCTGCTCTCATGCGTGAAGCTGGAGGCTAGAGTCTGGAGCCTGTGGATAGCCAGAAGCTTTTCTGGAGCTAGGTGTCCTGAGGTAGGGCCAGATGTTTCCCCCACCGTGGTTTTTTTTTCCCAATAGGAAGGCTCAGTCTGTGGTGTTTGGGGTGGCAGGTAGAGCGCGCAGGCGCTGCCAGGTGGTGGCTCCAAGCTGGTGACTGGGCAGAAACCTGAGACCCCCCCACCCCCAGAACTTTCCTGTGTGTGTGGTGGTGGGAGGGGTCGGCTGAGTGCTCTAAGCTGTTTCCCTCCCTGTGGGGTTTTCTCCCAACAGGGAAACCCAAGGTTTATTAAAAAATGAATGAATGAAAACTTATCCACTAGGGTAAAGGAGATTAACAGCTGAACTGTAATTTGTACCTGTTGGGAGAGGAAACACGCTCTGTCTCCAATGGTGTGGCATTGGGTATATCAACATCCAGGACAGGCCACATGTTCAGGAGTAGTTGACCAACCTATAGTTGACTCTTGCTTTATTTGGCTACAGTTTGTCCCTCCCCCCCCCCTTCAGATGGTTGTTTTATTTTGTTTCCTTGGTTTTGGAATATTTGGGTTTTTGTTTGTTTTTTGAGTAAGAATGTAAGCTTGTGTAAGTAGAGAGGAAGAGAGGATCTGGATGAACTTGCAGGAAGGGAACAATATGACCAATATATAAATTAGATTCTAAATAATAAAACAATGTGATCCTTTGTACCTGGAATTGGGATGAGTACAGTAGTGAATTTGTTTTTGAGAGGCCGTGTACTCATGACTGGACTATGCGGAGGTCTTTGGGTTCAGTGTAGATAACAGGGGTTGGAGAACCAGAGCTTGTTGTTTAAGAATCCAGGAAAGGCCAGCCACAGTGATGCCTGCCTTTAATCCCAGTACCAGGAAGGCACAGAACAGCCTGGTCTACATAGTGAGTTCTAGGCCAGCCTAGGACATGTATTTTATGTTTTAACAAAATGAAATAATTTTAGGAAAGGATTAGGATCTTACTTTTACTCTTCACCAAACTATTTCATAAGCTTTGTTTGGGATATTTAATTTTAAAAAAAGTGTATTTAAAAAAATTTAAAACAATGGTCATATCTGTAATTGTGAAATAATTGAAAAAGATACTTTTTTTTAGTAATGTAAAAGAGGCAATTTTCTTTTCTTTTCATAGCTCACCTTTGTGGAGAAGGTTGGAACCATGTTGGGGATGCTTGTCTTCGAATCAATTCCAGCAGAGAAAGTTATGACAATGCCAAGCTTTATTGCTATAATCTCAGTGGAAACCTTGCTTCCCTGACAACTCCCAAGGAGGTAGAGTTTGTGTTGGATGAAATACAGAAGTACACACAGCAGGTATGCCCTGGGGTTCTCCATGCAATGGACGTGTGTGATGATGCATGGCTCATGGATTTATGGCTTATTCTTACTAAAGGCATTTAAAGTAAATGTTTTTCTAAAGGATGGGCAAGTATTTACTTTTCACACATGTGTGGAAATCCATTAGTGTACTTGGTAGCCTTCTGCTGTAGGAGGACCCAGAGATGCAAAGAGGTTCTGTTCTCAGACAGTGTAAGAGGTGCTGTTCTCAGAGAGTGTAGCAGAGGAAGAGACAGGAGCAGTTACTCTTGAGTGTGGTAATTGCCAGGATAGACACACACACTCGGGGTGCTCCAGGAAGACAAGGAGGGAGAGCACGGCACAGTGTGAGCTTATGAATAGTGCTGGAGAAAAGCTTGAGCATCCACAGGACTCAGAGATGTTCGTACAGACCACAAGAAGCCTGCGGTTTTTCTTTTTTCCTCGTCTTATTTAAGAGCTTCTGGCATAGTAGGTCTGTGGTAGTTGGTGAGAGAGACGGAGACCTATTGATTTTTACACTTTAGAAATATGTAAGTTTTTTTTTAGGTAAAGTTTTATGGTAAACATGTGGAATGTACAGAAGAGATCTGCTATTTTTTTGCAACATTACAGGCTCTTTTGAATATGTGTTTTGCACAGTTACTATATTAGACAGCATGTGAAAGTCCTACTAAATCCTGTCATATCAAAAGCTTTGTTTTGCACACTCATGTTCTGTATTTCAGAAAACACTACAATTTGTCATTAAAGCTCTGTTAATTTTCCTGTGTTTAGCATCAAGTTCTTTTGGCTGTTATAAAATAACCACAAACCTGGTCACTTAAGCTCTGCATTTTAAGAATTTTCATAGCTTCTAACTTCTGTTGCCTATTTTTGTAATCTGTAAGGAGTGGATGGCAAACTGAGATTTGCTCGATTCCTGAGTCTCATCATACAAATGGTGTTTTGTTTTTATCAGAAACTTTTCACAGAATTTCAAAGTGGAAACTGCTTCAAGGTGACATTTCATTAGGCATATCTCTAAATAAAATGAATTACATCCTGAGTTATTGCAGCAGCACACTTAAGAGAACCCTTCCTTGGCCAATAAAGATCGACAAATTCATGCACTTTAAAGAGATATCTTGGGTCAAATGATCATTTAGTTATCGGAAATGGCTAATGGAATGTTACAGTGATTTATGGTGTGCTGCAGTGAATTTTCATAATGCAGTAATTTATCTTTCATTTTCAACTGCCTGTCTGGCTCATTTACTGAGTAATAGTTTCTTTAAATCTTTTATCACTGGCTTCATTTTTGTTTTTCTTCCTTTTCTTTCAGTTCTTATCATGATGAGTTAGAGAGTAATATTTCATCTTAAATGGCCTTTTTTTGGGGGCTATAGATAGTTAGAAAACAGGAAGAGTTGCTAATCTGAAACTTCTGTTTTGGATTGATGATCTGACTAGTGTTATTATAAAGCATGATTTAAAAAGACAGCTTTTTGTTATCATAATATCTCAGAATGAATGTTTAAGATACATAATTATAATGTGAAGTAGCGTGTATGCTTTAATAATTGAAAGCATTGCTAACCCCCATCTCACCATTATGCCAGATAGTACAAAATAACCATTTTATTCTAAGACCTTTGTTTATTAAATTTTATTGATTAATTACTATCTACATTGTATTCTTTTGGGAATGTGACATGCATTGTCAGAGTGAAGATTCATAGGTAATTTAATTTTATTCAAGAAAAAGTTGTTGACTATTTACAATGTGAAACACATTATATTGATATATATACTTGTAAATCTAAAGGTGGATGGTTAACTTGACCTCCCTTGGGCCATTTGCACATGAATACTACATATAAATATCTCATTTATGTTGGTAGAGACCAAGATGTAGTGACATTTTCTCTATTCTGTTATTACATATAGAAAAGAATTAAAAGAATGATGCTTTGAAATACATTTCCTTCGTTGTGACTATTAAGTAGCCTAGTGATTTAGAAGGTATATTATCATGTGTTAAAAAAGAGGTGTCCATACTCTGATGGAACATTGGAACTTAGATTTAGAGTATATTTTTGCTTTGAAATAATGGCTAAGATAAATTATATAAATTTAGAATTGATTCTGATTTCATGCCAAGCCTGAGTGGTCAGTGGGACTGTTAGGAATGGTCATGCTGCTTTTGTGAACCTGCATTTATCAGATGTTTAACATCTGCTTTTGTGAGCCTGCATTTATCAGATGTTTAATGTGACAGCCAGAGTCTGTCCAGGCCTTGTTTTCCCGTGAATGAGCAGGTGATGTCAGTTTCCTAAAGCGGCACACAGGTCCACACTTAGCTGGGAATCCCGGATGGGCAGTCCTTGGTGTGACATCTTCATTCAGCATCCGTATAGATCTGTTGATTTTGTTTTCCGTTTTTGCACAGTACCGGTACTTGATTCCTCTGTGGTTCCTAAATCCATAGCTGATTGAACCGGACGCCTAATAGTGTTAATACAGTGTGGCACTGTTTGTTTACTCGTTTACTTGAGGTAGGATTTTACTGCGTAGTACTGGCTGCTGTGGAGGAACCTGTCTCTGCCTCCTGAATGCTGCGATTAAAAGCGTTCTATAATACCATTTTCTAGGACAGAAAAAAAAAAATGAGGAAGGGCTTAAAAATAAAAATCATCCAGCCCTGTAGCTAAGCTCAAAAAACTGTGCTTTCAGAGCAGTTTTGTGATCTGTGTCATCCTCCAGATTCCACTGAAATTATTATTGGAGTGAAAGTTATTAGAAAGGTCGTTCTGGGTGTTTTTCAACATGGTGGTTAGTGGCTAAGTGATCCCATTCGGTACTTCTGCTCTGATGCTCTTGTTGTCTGCGTCCTCCTTGCAGAGGGTGTCACCGTGGGTGGGACTGCGCAAGATCAACATCTCGTACTGGGGCTGGGAGGACATGTCCCCCTTCACCAACACCAGCCTGCAGTGGCTTCCGGGGGAGCCCAACGACTCTGGCTTCTGCGCCTACTTAGAGAGGGCTGCAGTGGCCGGGCTGAAAGCCAACCCTTGTACGTCCATGGCGGATGGCCTTGTCTGTGAAAAACCTGTTGGTGAGTACTCACGAGAACCAGCCTTTCTTCACATGTGTGTGTTAGCCTGTTGCCCAGTCCTCCTTTCTAGAGTGCAGTGACTTGCACTACCCTGTCTTAACTACAGGTGTTTACTGATATTAGCATAACTTGTACTGGTAAATTTGTAGTGTTTTTTTAAATACATAGTTTCTTAAGTTTCTTAAGTTTTACTTATGTTTCTTATAAAATTTTAATTAATTAATTAATTAATTTTGTATGTATGAGTGCTTTGCTTACGTATATGTGTGCACAGACCTTGTGCATGCCTGATATCTGTGGCGATCAGAAGGGAGGGTCAGATCCTCTGGCACTAGAATACAGATGGTGGCGAGCCATTATGTGGGTTCTGGGACGCGAACCAAGGGTGGGGCCATCTCCCTGCTCACTGTATTTTTTGCATAACCTTTCTTCCTTAATTTTTATGGCGCTATCTAACTGGATCTAGAAAAGCCCAGAGCATTTCTTTTTAACTGTCCCTAGGCCTAGGTCTGTAATATTGCCTCTTCCAGGACTTACTGCTGACTTAGCTCACCCTTTCTAGCTCTTCCTAAAATCTCTTTCTGGTGTAACTTAGCTGTTCTTGCTCAAACCCCTTTCCAAGGTGACTGGTTCAAACTGGCTTCTCTTAGCTTCTGACCGAATTGCTCTGCAGGGCTTCAAACTAACTCTGACCATTTGTTCTAATCTGGCTCCTTCTTATCCTCTGGCTTCAACTGCCTCCGCTGATCAGCATTGAATTTGAACTGAACTCAACTCTCCAAACTCCATTGCACTGCACTCACTCAGCTTAACTGTACCAAACTCAACACCACTTATCTGAAATGACTTCCATATCTACTCTTTTCTCTGCTGTACTGTCTTATTACTCTTTCTCTCTCCTATACCTTTCTCTACTCTCTACTGCAGTGCACTTAAGTAGCTCCTCTTTCCTGTATGTTCTCATGAGAGTTGGGCTTATTCTATCTCTTACTCGTTCTGTCAAATCTTTCTCTGATTCATCACTTTGTCCCTTAATTAGACATCACTTCCAAACATGGCTGCTTCATCTATAAACTAACCTTATCCACATTGTTTGGGATTAAAGGTGTGTACTAAGGGTGTGTCTGTATTCCAGCCAGATCATCCTGTAATCTAGGGTGTCTCTGCCTTCTGGTTGGATCACATAGACCTAGCAGGTCTTTGGATGTGGTCACAGCAGCATGTTGCTGGATTAAAATTCCTCTACATTTGTCATCCTAATGTATATGATAAATGCTGTATTTTGTATTAAGATTTTATAGTAAATTGTATATTTTCACTTGTTCATATCAAAGACACAGTCACAGGGCATTTCCTTAGATAAGATGTGGAGTACTTATCGAGACACTTGTGACTGGGAAAGTAAACAATGCTGGTTCTGCCCCACTGAGACAATTGAAAGAGGCATTCTCGTGTTACTGTGCAATTGTAGTTTTCAAAACTATACATCTTATACTTTAGAAAGTATTTAGAAAAGGAAAGGAATTCCATATTTTCAAATTTAGTTCTAAATTAGTACACACATTAGCTCATGTTCTAACGCTTCAGTCTGCTCAACTGAAACTTTTTGTTTAAACAGTAAAACAGATGAACCTCAAGCATTTGTGTTACAGTGAATTCCAGGGTCCTGGAGAGTGGCCTGAGCGGACATGAACATTGGCTGCTCTTCCAGGAACCCGGGTTTGACTCTCAGGACCCACATGGCAGCTCATAACCTGCTCTTACAGCAGTTCCAGATCGGATGCCTCTTCTGGCCTCTGCAGGCACTGGGCAAGCCTGCGGTGGTGTACCTGCATGATGCAGACCAGACATGTAATTTAAAAATAGAGATTAATTTTAAAAATGAAGTTCCCATATAATTGCTGTTACTGATTTGCTCCAGTCAGTCCAAATCAGAATGCAAGGCCGTGCAAGAAGCCATGCTCCCTGAGGACGTCCTGTTCCAACTGCACCAGCAACGGCATGGAGTGTATGTGGTGCAGCAGCACCAAGCGCTGCGTGGACTCCAACGCGTACATCATCTCCTTCCCCTATGGACAGTGCCTGGAGTGGCAGACCGCCACCTGCTCACGTGAGTGCAGGGGAGAGAAGCTTAGTGTGCCAGGGCATTAAAATAATGGGAGAAACGCTGTCATAGAGAAGGTTAAAATCTATTTGTGTATTAGCCTCCGCCTTGCAGTGTGTGTCATTCTGAATTTACTCCGGTATTACCATTTTACTGCCATGTTTGACCCATGCCCTGAACTCTGAGTTTCCTGATAGAGCTGTTTGGTGTCTAAGCGTTCCCTGGTACACTCTCCTTCCCTCCACCCCCTTTTTATTTATGCAGGTGATACTCCTGAGGAACTGACACTAGTTGTTTCGTAGGGGCTCAATTAGTGTTTGTCTAAACATTTCTTCACATGACTAAGATAGGCATTTTATTTTCACGGCAAAACTATCTTGTCAACATTGCTAGATCAGCTATATACTACATTGTTAAGAAAGGTGTGTGTAGGTGGTGAAAATGTAAAGTAAGACTTCTTGTGGATGTGAGCTGGTGATGGCAGCTGAGAGAAGCTAGAGGTGGTCTCAGGCAGTATTATCTAGAGGAGTCGGACCACGGGAATGCATATAAGGGAGGGTTTGCTTGAGCGACATAGAACCATTGCTGCTGGGTGATCCTACGTGGTGGTGCACACGGCCACATAGAGCTCGGTGCAGGAGATACTTCCCAGGCATCACCATTAGTGTTGAAGGCCCAGGGTTCCTAGAGAGTCAGTGGTCCTCAGGCCGTGCTGGGACTCCGGGAAGCCGGAGTCCGTTTTAAATAAAGAGTGGCAGTTACAGCATAGAAAGATGTACCCATCAATGAGAGCCAGCACAGGCGAGCAAGCAGAATTATTTCCCACGAACCTCCTTAAAAACTATTGAAGGAAGCACTGGTGGGGGCTTAAGTGGGGGCTTGCCTATAGTTCCTTTGGGTTAGTCCATAGTCATCATGCCAGGGAGCTTGGTGGCAGGCAGGCCGGCCTGACAGCTTCCATCAGGCCCACAAGCACTTGGTGACACGGGCTGAGGGTGGGGGCAGGAGAAGAAGAAATACTGGGCCCCAGATGGGCTTTTGAAACCTGAAAGGTGACACACCTCCTAATCCTTCCTAAACAGCACCACTAACTGGGAACCAAGCATTCAAATGTATGAACCCATGGAGGCCATTCTTTTTTCCTTTTATTGAAAATATATTTTTTTTCCTCACATAAAACATCCTGATTTAGAGTTTCTCCTCCCTCTACTCTTCCCACTTCTTCCTCTTCTTCCCTTCCATCCAGATCCACCCCTAACTGTCTCTCATTAGAAAATAAACAGACATGCCTGGGATAATATGATATGATATGATATGATATGATATAATATAATATAATATAATATAATATAATATAATATAATATAAACTGACATCTCAGAATTGGTCAAACAAACAAACAGAAGGAAAAGGGCCTAAGAGAAAGCACAAGAACCAGAGACCCACTCATTCACACACTCAGGAATCCCATAATAAAGTAATCTGGAAGCCATAATATATATAATATATACACAGAGAACCTGGTGCAGACCTATGCAGGCCCTGCATGTACGTGTGTAAATGGATAAATGCAATCCACCACATAAACAGACAAACTGGAAGACGAAAACCACACAATCATCTCACTAGATCAGAAAGGCCTTTGACAATCCAGCGCTCTTTCATAATGAAAGTCCTGGAGAGATTAGGAATACGTGGGCTATAAAGTAAGCACAATGAAGGCAGCTTAGCGTAAGCCCATAGCCAGCGTCAACTTGACAAAGAGAAGCTCAAAGTAATTTCACTAAAATCTGGAGCAAGACAAGGCTGCCTGCTCTCTCCATACCTATTTAATATCGTGCTTGAAGTCTTACTTAGCTAGAGCAACAAGACAACTGAAGAAGATAATGAGGTCACAGTTGGTAAAGAAGAAGTCAAAGTATCTTATTTGCAGATGATACTCTAGTAAGTGACCCTAAAGTTCCACTGAGAAACGCCTACAGCTGATAAACTCTTTTAGCAAAGTATTTAGATAAAAGATTAACTCACAGAAATCAGTAGTATAGCACTCCTGGATATAGTTACAAACACTGAGAAGGAAATCTGGAAACAATACCCTTCACAACAGCCTCTTCAGGTAACTAACCAAGCAAGCGAAAGACTTGTCTGATAAAAACTTTAAGACACTGAAGAAAGAAATTAAAGACGATATCAGATGTCCCTCAACTGAAGAATGGGTAAAGAAACTGTGGCACATTTACACAATGAAATACTACTCAGCTATTAAAAACAAGGAAGTCATGAAATTTGCAGGCAAATGGATCATCCTGAGTGAGATAACCCAGAGCCTGGAAGACACACATGTATGTACTCACTTAGAAGTGGATAGTAGCCATGTAGTATAGGATAACCATACTGCAAGTCACAGACTCAAAGAAGCTAAGAAACAAGGAGGGCCCAAGGGTGGGTGCTTGACTCTCACTCAGAAGGGGAAATAGAGCAGTCAATGAAAGTGGGTGAAGAGAGAGGACAGGATTAGGAGAGGGAACACTGAGGGAAATGAGGGCGGAAATCAGATGTAAGGTGAGCTGGGCAGGAGGACAGAGGGATTGCAGAGAGGGGGCAGGCAAGGGCAGGGCATCTCCCAGACAAGCTGGAAACCCGCAGCAGGGTGGGCTCCTGGGGGGATGTGGGATGACTGTAGCTGAAACCCCTGGTTTTTGAGTCATGGACTGGAGAGGCCACCCCCTAACCAGACAGGACTGGTGGAGAGAGGGGAACACCAACCCACCCACAAACACTTCCACCCAGGATTCACCCTGCCTTCAGGATATGCAAGGATTAACAGAGAGCAGAGACCAGCTGGTGCCTGGCACAACCTGAGACCCATCCCATGGGAGAGAGCCAAGGCCTGACACTGTTGATGAGCTCTACAGTGTTTGCAGATGGGAACCTACAGTGGCTGTTCTCTGAGAGTCTCCACCCAGAAGGTAGAAACAGAATCTGAAACTCACAGCCAAGCATTGGGTGGAGCGTAGGAAGCCTTGTGGAAGAGTTGGGGGAAGGTAGAAGAACTCTACAAGAAGAGCAACAGTCCAACATAACCTGGGCCCAGAGGGACTTGCGGATACTGAAGCACCAGCCAACGACCATGCAGGGACTTACACATATATACCCAACAGGCAGCTTAGCCTCCATGGGTCCCACAGAAAGGAGACGGGGCCTGTCTCTGACAAAAATCTCTGTTGCATGCTTTCTGACCTCTTCACCCTGGCAGGGCTACCTCGCCAGGACACTGAAAGAGGAAGTACACAGTCCTGAGAGACTGGATGTGCTGGGGTGGGTTTGTGGGTATGTGTGTGTCTCCCCTTTTCTGAGGGGCAGAGGAGGGGGCATAGGGAGATAAGGGAGGGACAAAAAGAAGGGGAGGGGCTAAGACTGAGATGTAAAGTGAATAACGAAGTAAAAATATCAACGTAATGCAAAAAAGGTATCAGAAGGTGGAAGGATCTCCTATGCTCAAGATTAGTAGGATTACTATAGTAAAAATGATCGTTTTGCCAAAAGCAATCTACAGATTCAGTGCAATCCCCAGCAAAATTCCAAAACAATTTTTCACAGTTCTTGAAAGGACAGTTTTCAGCTTCATATGAAAACACAAAAAGCCCAAGATAGCTAAAACAGTCCAAATAATAAAAGATCTGCCGGAGGTATTACTGTCTCTGTTTTCAAGGTATATTACAGAGCTATGGTGTTGGCACAGAGCAGGCACGTTGATCAATGCTCACATCTATGGACACTTGATTTTTGATAAAGTATTGAGAATACAAGTTTCCTCGGGACTACCCTTAGACTGTGAGACCATTAGACAGTGTGATCTTGGCTGTGACACGCATCACTTGGAACATCACAGGAACTTAACTGTGCCTATGTGAGGTTTGGTAGTGTTTATTATTTCTTTTTTATCATTTTATTATTTTGTTATTTTTTATTTCTAAAACTTATAATACAGTTTTGAAGACAATCAGCATAACTATCAGTGGTTACGTACGTGAATTATCCATAATCACAGATATAAGGGAAATGCTGTGGATCAAGGAAATTGAAGGGAGATGTGGCAATGTTTGAAATGTTCACTGCTAAGTGTCTGTTGAAGGGATTGCCCTTTACCCCTGTGCATTGGGAGATATCGCTTTCTCCCCTTTTATTGAAAATAGATCCTTTTCTCATACAGAATGTCCGATTACACTTTACCCTCCCATTGTTCCTCCTGGTTCCTCCCCACCTTCCTCTCCCCGCCTCCTCCGATGCACTCCCTTTCTGTCTCTCATTACGAAAAAACAGACTTCTAAGAGATAACAACCAAACATGACAAAATAAAATATACCAGTATAGAACGAAACCCATCACACTGAGGCTGGACATGGCAACCCAACAGAAGGAAAAGAGCCCCAAGAGCAGGCACAGGAGTCAGAGACCCACTTGTTCACACACTCAAGAGTCCCATAAAAATACTAACCTGAAAGTTATCACAGATGCACAGAGGACCTGGAGCAGATCCCTGCAGGCCACGTGTTCCTGCTTCAGACTTAAGTGAGTCTTGCCTAGTTGATTGAACAGGCGTGTTCTCCTGGTGTCCTCCTCCTCTGACTTACCCTCTTTCTGCCTCTTCTGTGGGGTTCCCTGAGCCCTGGAGAGAGACATTGAGTGGAGACATCCATTTAGAGCTGTGGATTCTGAGGACCTGAGAAGATGTAACTGTGGAGCAGAAAACACTGCATGCCAGGAGTTACCTGTCGACACGGTTAAATAAGCTATATTTAGTTCTCATTACAACATTGCAACATAAGATGGTTCTTATTTACGGCTTCCTCACTCTGGCTCTCCCAGGTTCTTGGCTCTCAAACAGCCTACAAGGAATAAAATCCTCATTGAATTCTTGACTCTGACATTTTCCATCGAGTAGTGTTTTCCAGGCCCTGGCTCAGCTCTTCCACACACTGGCTAGTTGCGCAGAATCTTTAAGTACAGCCTTAAGTTTTTTTTTCTGTGTCATACCATGTTTTTTTTTTCCCCTTTACCATCCAATTTATCTTCTCTTTGTTCATGACAAGTATTATGCATACTTATTTGTGCATATATACGTGTGTATTATGAGTTTTCCTATCTCATAGGTATTTATGTGAAAGTATTTCTGTAACTACAGATGACATTTTAACTTTTTTTTTCTTACCACATTTTCTGAAGCACACAATTTTGCGTGGTTGTAAAAATCACACTTTTGTTCTTAACGCTTCTGTCCGCAGCTCAAAATTGCTCCGGATTAAGAACCTGTGGACAGTGCTTGGAGCAGCCTGGATGCGGCTGGTGCAATGACCCCAGTAACACGGGGAGAGGGTACTGTGTGGAAGGCTCCTCGAGGGGGCCGGTGAGGCTCGGTGGAGTGCACGGCACTGCGGTGGCTCTCGATGCCAGTCTCTGCCCCAAAGAAAAGAACTATGAGTGGTCTTTTATCCAGTGTCCAGGTAACAAAACTGTCCTGTTCTCTGAATGCATGGATCTATGTTATTGTGTCATTACAATATCTGAGAATTCTCATGCTTTTCAGTGTTTCCAGTAAACCTCCCGGTGAGTGTGGAAGTGATACCCTGAACATCCATGGTAGACCCACGTATCCTTATTTTGAGAGCCACCATTGGTGTTCACTACTGTTCAAATTTGAGGATCGCTTTGACATTTTTTAGTGACTCTTTGCATGCATGTTTCTGTATTCCTTATTCTATGCTTGTATGTTGGAAGAGAGCGGACGTTGAAAAGTCAGTTTGCCCTATACTTGTTTTCTGAGTACATTCTGTGTGCTAAATAGTATAAATAGTGCTTTAGGCACTGGAAACATAGAGGTTAATAAATTTACTTTAAAAAAATCACTGCACTCACGGAGAATATGTGTTTCTTGAAATAAGTGAAGTTTGTGAAGTCCTGGTCAGTGAAAGAAGGAGATTGAAGCTTGCTTGCACAAGGCAAAGCTTTGCTGGGAGGTTAACATTAATAAAAGCCTGAAGGAGAAGATTGTGCCGGGGCACCCGGGTGATGCTGGGGCACCCGGCTGATGAGCTGACACCTCCTGGCCGGGGCACCCGGGTCATGAGCTGTAGGAGAGGTGACAGGTAGGGCAGGACCCTTTATTTAGGAGCTGCTTCTAAGAGGCATAAATGAAGGAATGAAGGACTTAAAAATGGGGCTAGAAAGTGGATGATACGTGTGTCATACGGCTGGCTGTCACCCAGGATGTGGCTCTCAGACACACTGGTGACGTGGGAAGTTGTTGCTCTGAGGCTGGGTGCTTATCCACTACTGTGTATCTTCCTGATGCCCCATGGGTTAACCCTGTACTTCCCGGGACATAGCTCAGTGGTAGATTACTGTGCGGCCTTTACAGGTGATTAGTGCTGTAAAGCAGAAATAAACCAAATCCGTGCCTGTAGACCACAAAGCGGCGGGACTTTTGTAAGTCTATAAATCTAAAATTCTGTAAATCTAAATTTCAAAGTACAATTTGGAAAAGACACAGCAGCCGGGCATGGTGGCACACACCTTTGATCTTAGCGCTCGGAAGGCAGAGGCAGGCAGATCTTTGTGAGTTCGAGGCCAGCTGGGACTACAGAAGGAGTCCAAGACAGCCAGGGAGAACCCTGTGTTGAAAAACTAAAACACAACACAAAACAAACAAAAGACACAGCAGTTTTAGAAAAGTAGTCAAGGAGGCTTACAGAAGGAAAAATGTAGTCTTGTGGAACTAAAGATCCCGTGAACACATTAAAGAGGTTAAACATGCAGGACACAGCCAACAAATAGAAGCCATTCAGCATCCAGGAGAAATAGAGGTAAAAATGCAACAGAGGTCAGCCTTAAAAATAATGGCCTGTCACGAGATAGTCACTGAACACCTTTGATTCAAATATAAAATAGTTTTCTGGAAAACGTAGTCAGGATTTGTGGAGACAGTGTGATGTAGTTGTGGTGTAGTGATAAGGTTGTGTTTAGGCCACACATTGCTGCTCGGAATGTGCAGACCTCTCAGACGTGTGTCTCCGCAGCCAGAAGGTTGGTGTTAGAGTCGGCCTTTTAAATTAGTTAGAGGTCGAGTCTTCTTACAACTTGCTTGTACTGGTGCCCTGCAGGACAGCAAAGCATCCCATGTCTGTGAGGGCGATTCTGGATTAGCAAGACGGAAGGAGACCTGACTGTGCAGGCACCGCCTCCTCGGCGGGCCTACAGGAAATGGGAGGGAAGTAGACAAAGCGAGCCGGTGGCTGCGCTGTCTTTTCTTTTGATTGCCACGATGTGCATTGCTGTACTCTCTGACCATGATGAACCATAAGCCAGAATAACAATCCACCCTTTAGTTGATTTCCTCAGGGGCTTTGACACATTGGTAGAAAAATGAAAAATCTGGCGCCAGAAGGCAGGCTGTGTGGCTGAGAAGCCTTTGCTCAGGCTAGAGTGAGGCCGCAGTTGTGCAAGCAGGGCTCAGTGGGGTCTCTGGGAATGGAGAAGCCCGGAACACTGAAGATTATGCTCCTGAGCTTTCAGACAGGAGCAAAGGCTCTAGGGAGTTAGATTAGAGGCTATTTGTATTGCTTTCTGGTCAGAATTGGTGAAAATTTGGTTTCTGTCTCAAAACTGTGGGAGTGCAAGTTCAAAAGTGATTATTTTGGTAGAGTAAATTTTAGTGCAGTCCAACATTCGTGCTGTGGTGTGGTTGTGGCTGGTTGCTTTCAGTCAGGCTTACAGTGAGGTTTTGTGAAGAAGTGACTAAATTAAGCAGTAAGCTGAGAGACAGTGTTTCTAACCAGCCCCTCTCAGGCCTCTCTCGGGTCTCTCTTCTCCTCTTTGAGGAGAAGCTCGCACCTCTTCACAGGGCTTCATGTCTACGTCCATAGCAGATGTCTCTCTGCTTACTCTCCAGCTAGCCCTTCTCGGCCCGCTGATCATATGTCTCTTCCTCCTTCATGTTCTTTTCCCCCTCCTCTCCCTAGGTGTGTGTATGTGTGTGCGTGCATGCGTGTGCATGTGCACATTCATGCACCTGAAGAGATGGACCAATGTTTAAGATCCCCAGTTGTACTTCCACAAGGTCTGGGGTGGATTCCCGCACCCCCTGGCAGCTCACAATCAAGCGTAACTTGATTCCAGTTCCAGGGATCCATTGCTGTCTCTGGCCCCCATGGGCATTGCACATGTGCTGCATAGACTCACAAGCAGGCAAGATACCCAAATCATAAAATAAAATTAAAAAAAAAAAAAAGAAAAAGTGTGAGGCTTGCAAAGTGTAACACACTGACTGACTAGTCCTTTTCAGGACAGAGCATGTTCTTTTGTCTCTGTCCTGTGGTGTGTGCAGCTGAGTAGAGTTGCAGACCTGTTTGAGAGGGTCATTCTGAGCTTTTTGTGGCGTCTGAGAGACCCCTGACAGTGTGTGTCATATGCGCATTTGAGTTTAGAGTTCTTTCAACACGTAGTAATGCGCACTTTAGTCCAACACATGGTGCAGGAAAGAGAGGAAAGGCTTTGCGTGGCGTCTTCCTTTCGCGCACAGACTGTGGCATGCCAGGCTGTCTTCTGTCTCTTTGGTGACGGTGTGCTTTGGTGATTTCTTCATTCATATGGATGCAGGTGATAACTTCTATTTCTGAACACACACTCTGTTCCCCCTTTCTGGGAGGTGGCAGTGGTCCTGGCCACGCTGGCTCTGGGAACCCGTGCCTGCTGATACTTGCATGTCCACCCTGTGTCCAGTTCCGATTTCCTCCTCACTTAGCCTGTATCATTCTTGTTTCAAACCATGCCTCATTGTTAGTCCCGGACAATTTCTTTTTCTTTTAATATAAGTTATCTATTGAAAAAGGTTTTCAGAACTATGTGCTTTATTTACATATTAAATGATGAATTTGTCATTATGTTTTATTTATTTATTTTTTTGTTTGTGTTTCCATAAATAAGGAGCCATCTGGGGTAACTTTAAAATGTAGGCAAAATAAAGTGGATGGGTTGCCTTAGCTTTACTTGTGTCTCCAGTTATGTTGATATTGGGACATTTGAAACAACAGTTTATCCTGAAGAATTCTTCAGCAACAGGTGTGCTGCCTCCTGATGCAGTTGGTGGAAGTGTTGCTTGAAGCGTGATCCCAGGACCAGCACTGTAGCCTTTCTCTGTGTTTGATGCCGTCCTTACGCTGGGGTCCAGCTTCTTACAGCATGCCTTGCTCTTTGTCATTGGTAGTATGTTAGATGTGAGCAGCGCTCTCCTTTGCAGAGTCTCCTCCTGCAGCTGGGTCTAAGCTCTATCATCTCTGCATGTTGCATCCTCTTTAGTAGATCCCTGTGACATGTGACCGCAGCCATGTCCAGCTGGGTCCAGGAAGCACGTTTCTTGGCTGCCCTTGGATTTTTCTCATTTGGACAGGAAAGCTTGATTGGCATTTGGCCAGTGTGGTCTTTTAATTGTAGGAGGTGTTATTGGTCACTCCCGTATATGTTGTGTGTGTGGCTGTCACCACACCCACATTGCTCTGCTTATCAGCCTCTGTCTACGTGACATGTTAGACGTGATTGCTTCATGCAGCCTTCAGACTCAGAAGCAAGTATTCAGAGTAAATAATTTTTTCATGTGGTTTGAAATTTCACAAAGTATGTGAGCATATTTCTTATTTTAGTTCTTCAGGCAGTTCTTTTTTTGTTTTGTTTTTTAAATTGTTTACCTGTATTTTATGTTTATTGGTGTTTTGACTGCATGTATATCTATGTGAGAGTGTCAGATCTTGGAGTTACAGACAGTTGTGAGCTGCCATGTGGGTGCTGGGATTTGAACCTGGGTCCTCTGGAAGAACAGTTAGTGCCCCTAACCAGTGGGCCATCTCTCCAGCCCCAGGCAATTCTTTATGTGTAGTGGGTATTCATTTTTTCAACCTGAGGGAATTGATTGTGTGTGGTACAGATCTACAGAACTCCCCACAACCACTTAAGTAGAATAGTAAAAGTTTTAACAACATGTTTTTACTTTGAAAAAATTCCAAGTTTGTTGTTGGCAACAGCTGATGCAGAAAGAGCTTGCTGAACTAGTTGAGAGGCATATTTGTGAATTTCAAAACATTTGGAAACAAAATTGTGATATTTTAAAAATATTAGTTTGCATGTTTGATTTTCTTTATTCTAAACTTTGTTATTAGTTTTTCTTGTTTATAGATTGTTTAAAAACTATCTTCTTTTAAGAAGATATACCTTTATTCAAATCAAAAGATTCCGTTTGTTTATCTGAGTAATAATTCATTTTTTCAAAATAAAGATCTATTGTAAGATAATTATGTGTATTTATAATTTGTTACTAAGTATAAATATATTTGTGATACATTAAAACTTACTTTTTTGTGAGGCTTATATTATCTAATGTCTTCATATAATTTAATACAATGTTTACATGATTCTTTATTGAGTACATGGAATATTCCACACACAGCTGTAGTCTTTGTTTTTCACAGTGTCTCTAGCCCCACATCTCATGAGTAATTAGGTCTACTGTGACCTACAGTAGGGTGCATTCCCTGTTTTGTCTTGATGCTTTCAGCTGCCTGTGTTATGCTTTGGATTCTGGTAGAATCAAGTTTTAAAAGTAACTTCTGTATCCTTCTGCTGTTAGTCACTTCTGCTGTTCACTGTCTCCTTCAGCTTGCCAGTGTAACGGACACAGCACGTGTGTCAGCAACAATGTTTGCGAGCAGTGCAAGAACCTCACCACCGGGAAACAGTGTCAGGACTGCATGCCGGGGTACTATGGAGACCCGACCAACGGCGGCCAGTGCACAGGCGAGCACTTTTGCTTACTCTGGTGTAGTTGTGCTAACCAAGAGAAAATGGGAAGGAGGCATTTCTTCTGGAAAATATACCTAGAATTATTTTTTTCTATTCGGCTTCTGTATTTTTGAGGGTAGTGTGTATTGATTGAAGACTGTGAACTCTAGAAATTCTGTGACATGCTTATTTTAAAATGTTGCCTTTGTACTTCAAATTGAAAGCATACTTATTACAAGAAATTTAGTAAAAGTGTGTCTAACCTCATTATTGAAGTGATCACTGCAAATAGTGTTTTTTTTGGATAGGAGAGAATAACTAATTGACAGTTATAGGAAGATGCCTAAAAGCAGGTAAGATTTCTTTTTGGACAGGAGAACAGTTAAGAGAATGAGTTTGGTCTGAAATATCAATTCTGAAACTGTTAAAAAAAAACTGTTTTGACTGGCTTCTTCACTTCAGCATATTTTTTCATTCTAATTGTAGCTGTGGTCATTATTTCCACCACGACCCTCCTGTTCTCCTTCTTTAAACCCGCTGAGGTCACCCGCACTGCAGCCTGTGCGTGGCAGTGGACGATCCGGCGGGCCCTGGGTGCCTTGGCACTGGCTGCCTGCGAGTGGACTGCTTCTCTGTCCCTGGAGCCTCAGGGGCAGGTACCCGCTCAGCTAGGGCTGGGATACCTCTGCGCTTTCCCATCCGTGCTGGACCTCCAACCGCCTGGATCTTCTAGGTCATATGCAGTCTCAGCTGCCGTCAGGTTCAGGGGAGCCTTCCTGCCACAAGTGTCCGCCCCCGCTGTTTTTTTAGTCTCTCTGAACCCCTTTCTGTGATGACCCTGAGCCTTGTGGGGAGCATATACAATGCGCATGCCCCACTCAGGGCTGAACACTACGTAGTGGCTTATGCTCTGCACCCTGTCCATCCGTGAGTCTCTGCTCGCTGCCGTCTACAACAGGAGGGTTTCTGATGACAGCTGAGGCCATGCTAATGCGCTGGCCCAGTAGATCAGTTGTGCGTATACTATATCCGTGTAGCATAATGCTGGCCGTAAATTCTACTTGAGTTTATCACTCACCCAGCTAATGGTCCTTGGCTCAATTACAAAGAACCAGGGAGGAATTCTGTCCTGTGGAGTGGGCCTTCAATCTGATCAGAATGTGGTTGGTTACTGCCCAAACCCAGCACTCTTGCCCAGTGGGCACGTCTGGCTATGTTGGTCATTATTGTAGTTCACAGTGTCCACTTACTTTCCCTTAGTTTTGTACAAAGCCCCTTCCGGTGCTGTGAAAGCTAGCCAGAAGGGACAGGCTTCTCGATCACTACCAGTTTGATTTATCCATGTCCCTGTGACCTGTGTCCTTAGCAAGCATCTTGCTATCTATTTCTGCAGAGGGATGAAGTCTTTCACTGTGTTTTAAGAGAAGAATGTTCTGGACAAAAGTAACAGCTAGGACAAATCTACTTTAAGATAGTTTTTGATGTACTTGAGAGAAAGCAAAGGATCCTGAATGAATTGATGAGGAAGAACATAGTGTGGAGGGGCAGCATGAAAAGGCATACAGAGTGTCGGGGGGAATGTAAGAGCTCCAGCGTGCCCTGAGCAGAACTGCCGATACTTCTGAGTGAAGTGTGACATGACACGCTTTCTTTTAAAAAGGAATATTTTAGGTACTGTTTTCCAAGTTAACAGTCAAGGTTAAAAGTTCACTGGGAAGGTTATTGTAATATGGGGTGAACAATGATAGAGGCTAAGAACAGGGTGCTAAAACAAAAAAAAATTTTTTTCCAAATAGAATTGATGTGGTCATTCAGCTTGGTTACAGCTAGAAAAAATAGCGATGGAAAACACTATTTTGGTCATTAGAATCCAGAGCGGAGGTGTTGACTAAGGAGTGAGAGTTGCAGGTGGGACGCTCTGGAAGAGCCCTGAGGTAGACGTTTTTGGCGTATAAGATACGCAAAGCCACAACAGTGGGTGTGATTATGAGGGGAGGCAATAGAGAAGACCAGAGACTGGGTCTCAAGCCATCCAGGAGGAGCCTTGGCACAGGAGAGGACGGAGGAAGGACAGCAGGACTACAGGAAAAGCAGAAGGCGTGAGATTTTCAAGTTCATGTGAAGGAGGTGTCACCCAGGATCAGGTCACTAGCAGTGTGGGGACAGGCCTGTTGGGCTTAGCAAGAGTTAAAGCAGCAAGTTACCAGAATACTTTCCTGGGGGAACGAGCAGAAATACTTCTATATGGATTTTAAAGAGGAGGGGATATCACAGATAAATTATCAAAAAATGGACAAGTATCTGTGGTGTTAAGGTTTGGGGTGTGTAAGCTCTGAGGGCCAGCGTGCACATGCCCCTCATGTGAGCCCCTCAGCACTGCCAGGCCGTGGGAGGACACAACAGCGAGCGTGTCCGTGTCCCTCGGGAAATACACTGCTGGGAGGAGCTGGGGACCGGCGATTGAGGGCTGCTGCGGCATCTCCGAGTTGTGGGAATTTTCAGCCTCCCGCCCTGTGGGTGTGGGTGGCCTGGCACCTCTTGAGCTTCCTCTTGATTGGTTCTTACCAGTCGGTCTGTAGGAAATGCCACACGTGAATTGCTGGGCGTGTGGAAGTTCAGTGTTCGTGTGTTTAAGAGACGATCAAGTTATTTCAGGGACGCTGAGCCCTGTGATGCGCCTCCCAGTGACACAGATTTTGATTTCTCCACGTGCGCTCCAACACTTGTTTCCGTTACTCCATGGTCGTTTTGGACATGATATCCCATCTTATGGCACCTTTCTTCCGAATTTCCTCAAGAGTGAATAATAAGGCTGCTTGCTGCTTGCTTTCTTGCTGTTTGGTATCTCAAGAAACACTTATTCAAGTCCTTTTCTCGCTAACAAGATTTATCTTTATTTTAAGTTGTGATAAAGGAGCATTAAATGGAGTTTATTACTTTAACTCCTTTCAATGTGTGATACACACACAAGTGCATTTACAGGGCTGTACACTCACTTACCTCCCAGATTAGTTTTCTCTTGAGAACTGATCTTCCAGCTTTTGTCCACCTCCGATGCACACATTTGTCCCGGTCCCTCGGATGAAGAGAATCACAGCTTTGGTTCTTCACCAACCAGCCGTGTCTTCCAGGTTTGATCAGCCTGCAGAATGTGCCCTGCTGTATCCGCCTTTCAGGCTGAGCAACCTTCTGCTCTTTTTAAGCTATGTTTTCTCTATCTGGCCATCCTCTGAGAGATGCTTGAATTACATCTGCCGTTTGGTTGTTTTGACTGATGCCACAGTGCATGTGGGAGCATAAATACCTATTTTCGTTTCTGTGCCATCTTTGTTTGCGCTGTTGGCATTGTGTGTCTGGGGAAATCATTTACAGAGCTTTGGTCCATTTTTATTATTGGGCTTGTTTGATTGTTGCTCTTTCCCCAACTGTAAGACAACTTATATATTTAGAATAAAAGAGCCTTATAAAACTGTGATTATCAAATACTTTCTTCCACAATGTAGATTATCTTTTTTTAAAAATTCATAATGTCTTTTAAAATATAATAGTTTTGTGTTAATGCAGTGGTCAGGAACCGTCTCCTCTTCCCAAGGGTCAGTTCCTAGTACCTGTGTCAGGTGGCTCATCACTTCCTGTAACTCTATCTCTAGGTCTCTGGTGCCATCTTTTGGCCTCCAAGAGCAATTGTGCAAGTGCGCACGTTCACATACACACAAACAGATGCATATATTAAAATAATAAATCTTAAAAAATATGCCTCTAATTTCTTAAAATATCTTTTAGAAATTTCTCTCATATTTTGATCATACGGATGAAGTCTACTTTATGTAGGCTTTTTGTAATTAAAAAGTGATTTATTCATTTTTATCTCGTATTTTGCCATGTTTGTCTGTGATGTGTGTGCAGTGTCTCTGGAGGCCAGAAGAGGGTGGTAGATCCCCCTGCTGGAGCTGCAGATGTGGGGGCGCTGGGGATGAGCCTGTGTCCTGGGGGGGGCACACGCTGCTCTTCCTCCCTGAGCTGTCACTCACCCCAGCGCCCGTCGCTTGTGCTTTTGGAGTCATGTATCAGAAAGTATTGCCAAATGCATATGATTGATTATATGAACTTTTACCAAAATAGGAAAAGCAACATTTCACTCTCTATAACTGCTATAAAATAAGTTAAATTGTTGTGAGGATTTTATGCTTTCAGCAGGCCTGGTGCTTTGAGAAATATGTTTCCCTTTGGGGATCGCATTCCTCTGTTAGATTTAAAGCTAATTCAGTTATTCCATATTAATTTTTGTTGTTGACATGACACATCTGGCAAGCTACTGCATAGTAAATAGAAAATTAAATGGAATGAAGGATTAATGCCTGTCTTATTTGTTCTTGCAGATTTTTATGAAACTTTAAATAATCCTTGACTTTTTCTTTTAGGTCCTAAAAGGTGGCAAGATGATATCTTGCTGTCTGTGACTTTATATTATCATGTGATGTATAAAAATAACTGATTTTTCATGGCCACATTAATTATCTAACTAATAAAGAATGTGTCACATTGGTAAATTATGTAGTAATATCTAAAATTAAATTGTAAAAAGCCAGAGTGTGTATCTGTTGCCACCTTCTGAGACCTGAGCTTGGGTTAATGCTTGTAAGCGCTGAGCCATCCCCCAGTGCTGATGTGATGCTTTTGGAACTGTAACCCTAAAAGCCAAACACTGAGCCATCTCCCCAGTGCTGATGTGATGCTTTTGGAACTGTAACCCTAAAAGCCAAACACTGAGCCATCTCCCCAGTGCTGATGTGATGCTTTTGGAACTGTAACCCTGAAAACCAGACATGCAGTGTGAGTGTGACACAGATGCGTTTTGGTGATTGTGTAAGTTTGTTCTTAGAGTATAGCATTTATGGTTTATTACTGTAATTAATGGTTAGAAATGGTCTCTTAGGGTCTTACATGTGTATCTATAGGTCTAGGTTAGAAGTCTAGAACCATTGCACAGGAGAACCCAGCGCTGTTAAGAGTTTGCAGTTTGGTATTGTACGGTATTGCTTAACACTATCACTTGGTCAATTATTCTCAGTTTCTTCATTTCAAAATGAAGCTAACTTACACTGATATAACAAGTCTTGAGTGAGAGTTGTGTGCGCACCTGCATGTGCACATGTATGTTTACGTGTATGTGTGTGCATGTGCAGGTCCACGTGTGTTTGGGTGTGCGTATGTACATTTTGTGAATGGGGGGGGGCGGCAGACACCGTGTGTACTCTTTTGAGAGATGCTCTTCCTGACCTGGAGCTCAGCAGCTGCTCTGCCCGCTGCCAGTGAGCACAGGGACTCGCTTTTTCTGTCTGTCCAGCCAACGCCACCCTGTCCAGATTTAAAATTTGTATTCATTGCCTGTTTGTTTTAAAAACTTTTTGATTATCATTGAGTGTGCATGTTTACATGCATGTGTATGTGTGAACATGTTCACGGTGGTCATGGGTGCCCTGGTGCATGTGTGGCAGTCAGTGGACAACTTTTAAACAGTAACACATCATTTTTGGAGGATTTTCAGTGCATGTGGATTTTGAGAATGCAGCCCTCCTCTGTTCACTCTCTTCGTGTCCCTTGGGTCCACCCTGTCCCCAACACCATCACCTTTTTGTTGTTGTTCTGCTTTTATATCCCACTGCATCCAGATGGGCTGCTCAGGTGTTCATGGCTGTGGGGTCACATCTTTCCTTCCTCTTCAGCCTTGCTCAGAGGAGAACGCGGCACACCTGACCTGTGCAGCAAGCGTCTTTAGTCACAGGCTCATCTGGCCAGCCCCAGCCCAGCTTTTCTTTGTGCATGGGCTTTGGGCATTGGGCACCTGGCCAGCTGAGAGCGGTTGTTTACAGATGAGGCAGCATGTGCTTCTCTTGAATACTAACCCCAGCACCAGCTGACGCGGTGGCATGTGGTTGTCAGTGTTCACGCTAGGTTTAAGCATGTTAGTAAAACTGAATAGCACAAGGTGGGCATGGTGGTGCTACCAGGAGACTCGTGTATTCAAGGTTACACACTTGAAGGTCAAGCCTACTGTGTTGAATAGTGAGGTGCTTTTTCACAGAAACACAGATGGGGCTTCAGCTGGAAGACGCAGCTTTCGCTCAGCATGACCTGGACTCTGGGTTCAGTGCTCTATGTTCCACCCCAAAACTGTTTGAGAGAGATGTTTTCTATAAAAAATTTGGTGACTTGTTATTATTAAAATATCTCTTACCTTTAAAGAAAACTGGAGATTTTGCTAAGACCCTAAGACAGAGTTAATTATATGCTTGGAGGTCATTTAAGATTGCTGTCCTAAGACAGTTAATTATATGCTTGGAGGTCATTTAAGATTGCTGTCCTACTGTGTGCTTAGTCTGTTTAACCTGCCCTTAAGAAAACAATGTACAGCCAACCCTATCTACCTTGGATTTCCCACACAATTAACTTACAACTGAAGTGAGTGAATAACTGTAGATTTGTTTATCTTTAATTTCTTCCTTTTTTTCCTACAATTTATTCATTGTACATCCTGATTGACGCCTCCTCCCTCAACTCCTCCCCGCCCCGTCCTCCCTCTCTCTTCCCTCCATCTTCTTGCCCTAGTCCACTGAAGGGGAGTTCTCCTCCTCTGCCATCTGCCTACAATTTCATTCATTCTTTTTTCTTCTTCTTTTTCTCCTTAGGATAATTACTTATTCACTTTAAATTCTGATTGCAGCCCTTCCTCCTGTCTTGCCTGTACCCGTCCCTCCCTCTTTTCCCATCCCTCCCCTCCTTTTGTCAGAGAAGGGATGCCCCTATCTACAGGTGATCCCACCCTGACACTTCATGTCACACCAGGACTAAGCACATCTTTTCCCACTGAGCCAGACAAGGCAGTCCAGCTAGGGAAAGTTACCAACAACAGGCAGAGAGTCCATGTCAAGGACAACCCCCTCCAGGTGCTAAGGCACTCGTATGAAGACTAGGCTGTCCATCAGCTGCATAAGTGTAAGCCTAAGTCCACACACGCACTTAGGTTGGTGCTTCGGTCTCTGTGAACCCCCCATGGACCCAGGTTAGTTGATGCTGTTGGTCTTTTAAGAGCTGTCTGTCCCATTAATTTTCTCAAAGAACCAGCTTTTAGTTTCATTGATTCTTTGTAATGTTCTCTTTGTTTCTAGTGTATTTATTTCAGCCTTGATTTTGATTATTTCTTCACATCTACTCTTCTTTGGTGTGTTTACTTCTTTTTGTTCTAGAGCTTTCAGGTGTGCTGTTAAGTTGCTAATATGCGATCTCTCCAATTTCTTCTTGAAGGCACTTAGTGCTATGAACTTTCCTCTTAGCACTGCTTTCATTGTTTCCCATAAGTTTGGGTATATTATGCCTTCATTTTCATTGAATTCTAGAAAGACTTTAATTTCTTGCATTATTTCTTCCCCGACCTAGTGGTCAGGGCGATTCAGTTTCCATAGGTCTATAGGCTTTCTGTTGTTTCTGTTGATGTTGAGGTCCAGCTTTAGTCCATGGTGGTCCGATAGGATACAGGCATTATTTCAGTGTTCTTGTATCTGTTGATGCTTGCTTTATAACCAGGTATATGGTGAATTTGGGAGAAGGTCCTGTATGGAGCTGAGAAAAAGTGTATTCTTTCGTATTTGGGTGAAATGCCCTTGCATTTGGGGCATAAATACTCAGAATTCAGATGTTGTTGTGGTGGATTTTTCCTTTGATGGGTGTGAAGTGTCCTTCTCCATCTCTTTTGCTTACTTTTGGTTGAAAGTCTATTTTATTAGGTATTAAGATGGCTGCTCCTGCTTGTTTCTTGGGTCCGTTTGACTGGAGGTCCTTTTTTCAGCCCTTTATTCTGAGGTAATATCTATATTTGTTGCTGAGGTGAGTTTCTTATATGCAGCAGATTGATGGATCCTGTTTTCACATCCACTCTGGTAGGTTGTGTCAATTTTATTGACATAATTGAGAAAAATAAAATATCCAGGATAGGGAAAACAATCCTGTCCAGCAAAAGAACTTCTGGAGGTATCACCATCCCTGATTTCAAAACTGTACTACCAAGAAATAGTGATAAAAATCAAATGGTGATAAAAAGCACTTAAATGGTCAATGTCGTTAGTCATCAGGGAAATGCAAATCCAAGGGACTCTGAGATTCCATCTTACACCTGTCAGAATGGCTAAGATCAAAATCTCAAGAGACAGCACATGCTGGCGAGGATGTGGATAAAGGGGATCTATTCTTCGTTGATTTTGTTCTTTTGAGACAGGGTTGCATTTTGTTGCCCTGGCTGGCCAGCAGCTCTCTATGTTGATCACACTATCATCAAACTATCCTATATACTGTGTCTCTGCCTCCTGAGAGCTGGATTCAAGACACAGGCCATCATGCCAGGCTATATAACCATAATCTTAAGATACTACCTTCAAATACTGTGTGTGTGTGTGTGTGTGCTATGACAATAAATCCTGGAAACATAAAATAGGTTGAAAGCAACTTTATACAATGAATGTCCACATAAATGAAGACAACATATGAATATTGCTTGATAGTTTTTGTCTATTTCTGGGAAAGTTTGGGGCCAGTTGGAGTCGGTGACTTTGTTGGCAAGTCTGTTAAGTATCTGTGTCCTTCCTTTCTCCCTCTTGTGATGCTGCTCAGTAAACTTTGTGCAAATCATGCAAAGCCTTTTGTAGAGACACAGACACAAAAGCAGGGACAGACAAGGCAAGACAGCGCTTGTATAAACACAGACTCAGATTCATACAGCAGATAGACAAAAAATAAATGACAGGGTATGGGGAGACAGAGGATTAAAATCTGGCTCCCTCTTGGCTGAATTTCTCCAGGGGAAGTGATTTTAAATTTGTTTTTCTTACTGGGACACTGGCACATTTGGGTTACAATGTTACAATTAACATATGCAGACTGCTGCACTTTTCAAAACCTTATCTCCACTCTGACTCCTAAATAATGACTTTTTCTTAGAGTAGAACAGCGCAATGTACCCACAAACCTTAGTACCTTACAAAGAAGAATTATCTTTGAAATCATCAAATAGTGATTGAATGCTTACTAGCTGCCAAAAGTATATTATAACTTAAATTTACAAACATTATGGGATACTGCCATTGTATTATGAGTAAATCAGATGATGGAATAAGGGAAAAAGAGTCATTCCAATTGAATGATCTAGGAAAGTCTCATTCCAGAGCTAATTTAGTGGTCCCTTGGTAATTTAGGACAGTGTGTTAATCATCTGTGCTATGGTTTTCCATAATCATTACTAGTAGCATGTTTTATTATAATTCATTTTTCATATATAATAGCTAAGTATGTTATTAACCATAAAATAGTTGTCTAGATTTTTTATGCTTACTTATTTGTAAAATATAAGCGCAAAAAGAAAATGCTTTCCGAGCCTTTGTGACTAATAGTTTTTCTTCTTCTCAATATTTTTTGATAACTTTATTACAAAATACTCAATGGGTTTGGTCTTTATTATGAATTGGTTATTTTCCTTGTCAATGTATTTGTGTTTGGTTTTAGTAAAGTTTAATCAGCAAGACTTCCTTTTTGGTGTACCTGGAGTCTCTGCTGATGTTTGACTTACGGAAATGTTTACTACATGGTAAACATTCTAGAGAATAACACCAGCATTCACTAGGATGGCTTACCCCTTTCCTACTAGGATGAGGAGAGAAGGCTGTTTGTTAATTGTAAACCATTCTCACACACTGTTCACTGTAGAAAGTTCATAATCAGATGAACTTGAGCATTTCTTAAAATGAATGTGAGAAATTCAATTCTTTCAAGTTCAGGGCATATACTGTCAGGTCTGGCTTTTCTGTAACTGCAGTTTACAGTGCCTTTCTAACTTCAGATCCTCAGGATCACTTTTGTAACCTACTTCGTAATGGTAGGTGCCAGTCATAGGTCCCACAGGAGAGAGAGAAGCTCACCAGGATGCTAGGCCTTCACTTTCCAAAGGAGCAGAGGGGCTCAGCCTTCTTGGAAAAGACTGACAGCCAGCCAGCTCACTCAGTTATTCTGTTCAAACATACACAAGGTTAATTGGGGCTGGGCCAGGTTCCAGCTACCACAGTTGTTGCTCTTGCTGCCCCGGACAGCAGACAACATGTGTCTTAGTCCCCTGGACCAGGCTAGCCACAATCAAAGTGAGAACTCCAGGCTTGCCAGGAGTGTCTTAGGACCAAGGTCAACACAGCTGCAACTCTCACGTAGCACCGAATACAGTCTTTCCAGAGGGACATTTCCTTAAGGTTCAAAATCCTCAAAACAATTTCTCAGCCTTTAACAATTAACCCAAACATAGCAAAGGCTTTGCTGAAACACTTTACTCGAAGCCAGACACAAGGCTTCTTTTTACAGCCTCTTCTTGGGTTTTCTACATCCCCTTCATTTTCATAAAGGGACTTTCCAGGATTAGAAGAACTGGGAAGAGAATGAAACTTTGGCTCTGGTGTGGCCAAATACTAGAGAGAACCTTGCCTTGGTAGAAGATGCACTTCTCTGCTCTTCAGCCAGGAGCCTTTTGAAGGAAGCCTCCTTGGGCTTCCCCCAGAACCTCCTGAGACAAGCCAGTGACTTCCGAGTAGTGGACCTTCACTGTGATTCACTATGGAAACACCCACAAGCCTTCTCTCTTCTTCCTAGATTTATTTGCAAAAAAAGTTCCATTTTTCTTCTCTTCCAACTCTGAGTAGATATTTTATTCAACTTAAAAAAATTTAGCTGTAAGATCAAAAACTCAAGTAACAACACACACTGGAGAGAATGTGGAAAAAGGGAAACCCTCCTCCATTGCTGGTGGGAATGTGAACTTTTACAACCACTTTGGAAATCAATCTGGCGTTTTCTCAGACAAATAGAAATAGTACTTCCTTAAGATCCAGCTATACCACTCCTAGGAATATATCCAAAAGATGCTCAAGTATACTACAAGGACATTCGCTCAACCATGTTTGTAGCAGCTTTATTCGTAGTAGTCAAAATCAGGAAACAACTCAGATGTCCCTCAACTGTGGAATGGATACAGAAATTGTGGCACATTTACACAATGGAATACTACTCAACAATTAAAAGCAAGGAAATCATGAAATTTGCAGGTAAATGGTGGGAACTAGAAAAGATCATCCTGAGTGAGGTATCCCAGAAGCAGAAAGATACACATGGTATATACTCACTTATAAGTGGATATTAGACTTATAATATAGGATAAACATACTATTCCTAATTGTCTAAGGAATAGTGATTCCTCAAGACCCAGCTATACCACTCTTAGGCATATATCCAAAAGATGCTCAAGTACACAACAAGGACATTTGCTCAACTATGTTCGTAGCTGCCTTATTTGTAATAGCCAGAACCTGGAAACAACCCAGATGTCCCTCAGTTGAGGAATGGATACAGAAATTGTGGTACTTTTACACAATGGAATAC